>LR749631.1:1870991-2045243 GCA_902729485.2 Mus minutoides
TTTCTTTTGTTCTTTCTTTCTTTCTTTCTTTCTTTCTTTCTTTCTTTCTTTCTTTCTTTCATTCAGTTACACTACAATAAAAGTCATGAATTTATTTTAGTAGTTTTGTGTTGGACAGTATTTGCCATTTTAGCTTAAATGTGATATATTTTAGAGAAAGTTTCGTAGGTTGTGTAGTATAAAGTACTTTCTGGTTAGATTTTTGTGAAGAGGAGTAGGAATAGGAGACTGTTATTCACCGAGTTGATGCCATCGCATGGCAGTAGACAGGGAGGACATTTGTTTGCTGTTGTCTTTGTTCTCTTTCTAGGTTGGCCTCACAGTTGGGATCCTAATTTTGTTACCTCCTGAGTGTTGGGATTACATGTGTGCAGCCACACCAAGCCTCTCTCTTTTATGGCCACTGACCTTGAGTCGTAGAAGCCATACTTTGATGGGATTGGCATTCCCTTTTCACCTCATAAAGGGCCTGCATTAAGCAAGTGTTTTACTCTCTTGCCAGGCAGTGGTGACACACAGTTTTAATCCCAGCATTCAGGAGGTAGAGGCAGGTGGATTTCTGAGTAGGAGGCCAGCTTAGCTTACAGAGTGAGTTCTAGGCCAGCTAGTACTGCTCAGAGAAATACTGTCATGAAAAACAAGCAAACAAGCAAACATAGTTTCTGCCCTCTCAGTACCTCACAGAAAGGGTTAAACTCCAGTACTTCAACCCTTGTAGAACACACTGAAACCACATGCAAGGTGCAGCCTTTAAAAAATTTATTATTTCTTTTACTTTTGAGATTATATTATAATTATATCACTTCTCTCTTCTCTTTTTTCACTCCAAGCTCTCCCAGAAACCCCTTTTTGTTTTCTTTCAAATTTTTCATTAATTGTTATTATAGCCATCTGTATATGTATACATATTCTTAACCTGTTCAGTCTGTATAATGTTGCTTGTATGTATGTTTTCAGGGCTGACTATTTGGTATTGGATAATCAGTTGGTGGCCTTTTTTGAGTTCTGAGGTTGGCTGAGTCCATTCATAGACATAGTATTTTATAGATAAGATTCTGAAAGTACCGCATTTGTTTCTCAAGTGATACTCTCTCTGGAGGTCTTATTTGCTTGACTGTTTATCTTACTGCCTACAGCATTCATGAAAAATTAAAATTTCTAGTTTTTGTGAATTGGCTAAAATAGCCTAAAATTGCTAGTAAACTGGAGGTATTGATTTTCCTTTATAATGCCTTATTTTTTTCTAAGCAAATTTATTTTTCTTTCTCTTCATGAATTTATAAAATGAACTGTGACATTAAAAATATTCTGGAAATTATCCTAAATTATCATTCTTAAGCATTAAAAAATGTCTTGGACAAATTTCAGCAATTTGGCGTTTTGTAACATGGCATATTTTAAGATCTTAGTTTAGTGGAATTAATGGTTTAGAGCTTGGGGAATTGGGAAGATTGTATTGTTAAAAATGTTACTTTTTTTTTTAAGGGCTTGAGAAAATGGAATAAATAATTTAAAACACTTAAAATAGATGGAGGGAAACTTACCTAAAATATATTTTTAAAGCTAATTTTCCAAGTGGATAGTTTTTTGTTATTCCCTTACCAGGCCAATCCACTTGTGTATATTTCATTGCTAATATAGTATTTGTAAAATTTTACACCAAATTTTCTTGCTGAAGATCCTGAAAGTATATATGCATTTTGGGTATTAAGTTTTAGCATTTTATGCTCTTGTATATGAGTATTGTCAGTACACAATGTTTTGTTAAACTTTGTTTAATGCAATTTGTTGATACATGTAGTCTTTAGCCTTAAAGCAGTTTTAAATTACTACAGTAATAAAAGATTTTATACTTAAGTTACAGTCTGTGGATAAGAACATTTTTCCACTCTGCAGTTGGTTGTATACCACTTTTACCATCTTCATCCGCCACAGCCTATTTTCCTGTTTCCTGAGATGGTCATATCATCCACTGAGAGTTAATAAGGAAAAATAAGATTTTCTTTCATTTCTGAACTTTCTTCTGATTTATTGTACATTATTTTGTTTGTACTCCTCTCCATCATACTCCCCTCTGTTTTCCTCTTCTTTGATCACTGATACTATTTCCACTCAAGTCCTTTGCCTTGAGCTTAATATGAAGCTAATTATCATTGACTTGTTCTTCTCAAAATTTCATCGTTTAATATAAATCCATCTACATTTGCTTTCTCCTCATCATGTCTGAAAGGCTTTTCTTTTATTTCTTTCATTTCTGCCATTCCTTCTGCTTTGTTTCTGTAGACACATTTTTTTTTTTACCTTGCAAGTAACCTTTTCAGTATGTTTTAATATATTCCTAATGTTGTATTCACAACTATAATAAACTTTAAAACATTACCCAAAAGAACCATGTGTAGGTGTGTGTGTGTGTGTGTGTGTGTGTGTGTGTGTGTGTGTGTGTGTGTGTGAGTGAGTGTATGTATTTACTAACCTTCCAACCCTTATGTATTTACTAACCTTCCAACCCTTTTAGCCATAGTCAAAGATTAATCTAATGCTTGACTGTTTGGGTTTGTCTACTCTGAGCAATTTCGTAGCAGTGAATTAGTTAAACCTGAGCACTATACCTGCCCAAGAGCTTTCTGGATTTGTGAATAAAAGACAGACAGGCAGGCAGGCAGACAGACAGACAGACAGACAGACAGACAGACAATCAGACACACACACACACACACACACACACACACACACACTAGCTAATTTTGATATACCTTGACTAGCTCAATGGCTGGGCACTTCTAAATCTCGCTTCCAGTATTGGGAGTTAACATCGTTTAAAATCTGTATTTCTTCTCTGCTACCCCAGACCCAATTAGGGAAGAGTCACCTAGGACCACTTTCCTGGATTCTTACATGCCAGTGGGGCTTAAGTTCCATCTTTCTGCTTTCCAGTCAAGCCCCAAACCATCTCCCTGCCCAGTCATTGGCTGTATAGCTATTCTTTATTATCAATTAAAGCCAGCTGTGGGCAGGGACTCTCAGGCCTAGAAGTGTGGCTTTTGGAAGCCAAAATAAGACAAAGCATTAGAACCAATTCCCAACACACTTCACATAAATAGAACCTATCAAACATGTATTTGTATGTGACTAAATTTTTAGCATAACCGTTTCAAAGTACCTGTAGTATAGAATGTATCATTTCTGAATCCATTTTGTATTGCTATAACAAATACCTAATTTAGGTTCATTATAGTTTAAAAGATTGATTTTGTTCACAGATTTGGCTAGAGTTTCAGTATGGAATGCATGTTCTACTTCACTCTTCTGAGATCCCTTCTGTGGGATCACAGGCTATAGATGTAGAAGGAAACATGGCTAGTACAGCAGGGAGCAAGCACACTTGGCCTTAGTTAATATTAAAAGCTCTTGTAAGAACCAGCTCCTCCTGAAGTCAGCAGCACCCCTTTCCTATGAGCTAGTTACATTTTAATCTCTACTTCTTTTTATTTAATGTGTATGTGTGTTTTGCTTGAATGTATTTAAGTACGCTATATGTGTGCCTGTACCTGAGGTGTCTAGAAAAGGGTGTTTGATCCCCTGGAGCTAGAGTTAGAGGTAGGTTTGAGCTGCCAGATGGGTGCTTGAAACTGAACTTGGGTCTTTCTTCTGCAAGACCAGCTAGTGCTCTCAGCCCTAATCTATTTCGTTAGCTGCCAATCTCCATTTCTTAAGGGTTTTACCACCTTAACATTGCCATTCTGGAGACTGGCAACAGTCTCAAGCATGCAGCCTTTCATTATAGAATAATAAAAGGCACTGTGTGTGTGTGTGTGTGTGTGTGTGTGTGTATGTATTTCACATTTCGTTCATCATTTGTTAGATATTTAATTGTTAATCTTGTTGACTGTTATGACTAGTCCTATAGTTTATGTGAATACATTCTATCATTTCTCCAAATGCTCAATATTTTCAAGAGTAGAATTGCTAGGTCACGTAGTCCCACTGTATTTAATCTTTCAAGGAGCTGCCAAACTTTCCCCATATCTATATCACTCTACAGTCTTATTTGCGGTGTGTGATGTTGTGCCCGTCTCTCCACAACTGTGCCATACTTTTATGCTGCTAGCCATCGATGTGGTTGTTAAGTGGTAAATTTGAGGGTTTGATTTTCTTTTGTTCCATGGATAATGCTGTTGAGAATATTTTTATGACTGTATTTGCTATTTATATATATTCCATTGAAGACATTTGAGTCATTTATTTTTAAAAATGTATACTACCTTTTTGTTTTGAATTATGTAAATAAACTCTTTATAAAATGTTGACTTACAATTCCCTTATGGCTTTCAGACATTTTGAGTTCATTTTACTTTTCAGATAATGTCTTAGGGTTGTACTACTATGGACAGACACCATGACCAAAGAAACTCTTATAAGTACAACATCCAAGTGGGGGTTGGCTTACAAGTTCAGAGGTTCAGTCCATTATCATCAAGGCAGAAACATGGCAGCATCCAGGCAGGCATGGTGCAAAAGAAGCTGAGAGTTCTACATCTTCATCTGAAGGCTGCTAGCAGAATACTAACTTCCAGGCAGCTGAGATGAGGGTCTTAAAGCCCACACCCATAGTGACAAACTATTCCAACAAGGCCACACCTCCAAATAGTGCCAGTTCCTGGGCTAACCATATCTAAACCATGACAGATGGTGACCTTTTCTCTAATGTTTTCTTATATTTTCCAGTACATCTTGTACAGTGATTTTTTTTTATTATTTAGAAATATGATTTCTTTTTTATTAGATATTTTCTTTATTTACATTTCAAATGCTATCCCGAAAGTTCCCTATACCCTTCCCCCATCCTGCTCCCCCACGCGCCCACTCCCACTTCCTGGCCCTGGCATTCCCCTGTACTGGGGCATATAAAGTTTGTAAGACCAAGGGGCTTCTCTTCCCAGTGATGGCCGACTAGGCCATCTTCTGCTACATGTGCAGCTAGAGACACGAGCTCTGGGGGTACTGTTTAGTTCATATTGTTCTTCCACCTAAAGGGTTGTAGGCCCCTTCAACTCCTTGGGTACTTTCTCTAGCTCCTCCATTGAGGGGCCCTTTGTTCAATCCTATTGATGAATGTGTGCATCCCCGTCTGTATTTGCCAGGCACTGGCATAGCCTCACTTGAGATAGTTATATCAGGGTCCTTTCAGCAAAATCTTGCTGGCATATGCAATAGTGTCTGGATTTGGTGGCTAATTATGGGATAGACCCCTGGGTGAGGTATTCTCTGGATGGTCCATCCTTTCATCTTAGCTCCAATCTTTGTCTCTGTAACTCCTTTCGTGGGTATTTTGTTCTCTATTCTATGAAGGAATGAAGTATGCATACTTTGGTTTCATTCTTCTTGATTTTCTTGTGTTTTACAAGTTGTATCTTGTAGTATTCTAAGTTTCTAGGCTAATATCCACTTATCAGTGAGTGCATATCAAATAACTTCTTTTGTGATTGGGTTACCTCACTAAGGATGATTTCCTCCAGATACATCCATTTGCCCAAGAATTTCATAAATTCATTGTTTTTAATAGCTGAGTAATACTCCATTGTGTAAATGTACCACATTTTCTGTATCCATTCCTCTGTTGAGGGACATCTGGGTTCTGTCCAGCTTCTGGCTATTATAAATAAGGCTGCTAAGAACATAGTGGAGCATGTGTCCTTATTACCAGTTGGAACATCTTCTGGGTATATACCCAGCAGAGGTATTGCTGGATCTTTCGGTAGTACTATGCTTAATTATCTGAGGAACCTCCAGAGTGATTTCCAGAGTGGTTGTACCAGCTTGCAAATTGATATGATTCTTATTTTATTTACTGTTTGTGCTTCTCTATATTGCTCACCTTAACTGTTAGGACAAACAGTTTGAATTAAGTTCTTTTAGTTCTACTGGGAAGTAAGACATGTGCATGTGGGGTAAGACATGCATGTTGGATGTGTGTGTGTGTGTGTGTGTGTGTGTGTATGTGTGTGTGTGTGCGTGTATGTGTGTGTGTGTATGTAGAGTTCGTGCGTATTTGGTACATGCATGGCCACCTGAGAGTCCTGTCCTGCTGGAGGAAACTGGGGTTTTACAGTTTTTGGAAAGTTTATTTATTGTCAAGTTACAGTTTTACTAATTCATGAACTATAAGTTGTAATTTATTAGTAGGATTTTAAAGTCAACTTTACTGACTACAACTAAGAGTTTGAAAAAGGGAGAATTCAATAAAACATTTGTATATATTAAGCAAAATGTTAGGTTTGCTCTTTTTAATTGTAAAAGGTACACATTATTGCTAAATAAAATTAATGCTCTGCTTTTAGGTAGGAATATGGGTATAATTTTATACAGTTGCTTCTTTAGTATTCCAGTTTTAGAAACTAAGAGGACGTCAACCATTTCCAGACAACAAAGAGGAGAAAATTTCATACCTTCAAAGGAAAGAAAATGAAAGCATTTTCTATAGTAATTAATGCACTTCTTTTCAAATTCTCTAATTTCTCACTTAGAAATTGTAGTATTGATTTTTATGCCCCTTTGGAAAATGGACAGTGTTCATAATCACTATTAAAATATATGCATATATATGTAAACTATTTCCATAATTAAGCATTTTCAACAAAAGCTGTTCTTTTTTCAAATTGATATCTAAAAGTACATGATTCTATTATTATGAGAATTTCAGAGAATTAATGAAGAGAGACCAGTACTAAGTTGTGAGATGATACAAATCATTATATTATTAAAAGGAAATAGATATTCAATAGTNAAAATATATGCATATATATGTAAACTATTTCCATAATTAAGCATTTTCAACAAAAGCTGTTCTTTTTTCAAATTGATATCTAAAAGTACATGATTCTATTATTATGAGAATTTCAGAGAATTAATGAAGAGAGACCAGTACTAAGTTGTGAGATGATACAAATCATTATATTATTAAAAGGAAATAGATATTCAATAGTTAAGTTTTATGTACATTGTTTATATTTTTTATATAGTAGAAAATTAGATAAATCAACAGAAAATTCTCATGTTCATATAGAGTTGGTTCACTGCTGGTATAGGATTTTTTTACAGCTTTACATATATATATATATATATATATATATATATATATATATATATATATATACACACACACACATACACACACACACACATATATATATATATATATATATATATATATATATATATATATATGTGTGTGTGTATACATATGTGTGTGTGTGTGTGTGTGTGTGTGTGTGTGTGTATACACACTTTTTTTTTGGTACTTAAAAAGCATACTCATTCATTTAAACCATTTTTTTTCATCTTAGAACCTGCAGGTCTTAGGTGTTGTCTCTGAAATATAACACTGGATTTTTGCTTTTCATTTGGTCTCAGAGTGTGCAGCAGCATGTGTCTTCATCTGTTCATCCTAACTGTTGGTAGTATTGTTACCATACATGTGGAGCTCTGTTTTATTTTAAACATCAAAAATTCAAACATCTCTAGGAAGAAAACAAGTTTTCCTCTGATAATCTAAGTTATGTTAACAATGTATCACAGAAACAAGAGATTATTTTGGTGTGTTGGTCTATAGCATGAGCTTCTATCTACTTTTGAATGGATTTATTTATGGGACCTTATGATAGTATATGTGAATATGGGGTTTTGAAGCTATGTTGCTAAATCCATTCTGAACTGTGGACAGCTAGAAACAAAAGTGTTTTAAGAAACAGGTTTATGTGAATTTTTGTTTGTGACTACCTTGGTCAGAATCTTAGTTAAGGTTCCTATTGCTGTGATTAACACCATGACACAATCAACTTAGGCACAAAAAGATTTGTTTCATCACACAGTTTTGTAGTCCATTGTCTAAGGAAGTCAAGGCAGAAACCTGGAGGCGAGATCTGATGGAGTCATTTTCTCACTCACTTGAGGGTCCCTCCACCCACATGACTCTAGTTTGGTACAAGTTGACATGAAAACTAGCTAGCAGTCTTGTGATATGAATATTTTTTGTTTTTAAGTATTAACACTTAGGAGAGATGACTTAATTGGAGTGTGATAATTGATCTTTTAAATCCTGTTTCATTCTTAAACAAAAACCAAACCCCGTAACCAACCAACCAAACAAAACCCTGATCCTCAAGATTGCAAGGCTTCAGAGGGAAAATAGGCTGTGTTTCTGTTCTACCTGGAGTCTACTTGTTCAGTTGTGTTGTTGAGCAGATGGATGGATGATAAGGTAAAGTTAAATTGAAAGAGTACGTCAAGAAAATCATTACCATAGAAGACAGTAATGTTTCTGATCAGAATACAATTCAAGAGGTTGGTTATGTTTTGTTTGAACTTAGAGAAAAAAAGTCTTTATTGGGTCTCTTTAATGTGCTTGATTTAAAGCTGCCAAACATAGTTCTTAGAAACCTTGAATGGAACACCTATTTGTAACTTGATGGTTCTTAAATGCATTAATCTCCTTTTTAGCCTACTACCCACCAGAGGTAGTGGGAAGAAAGGATACGGGAGAAGTGAACCTGTTTAGAAAGGTTCTTTGGAGCAACTCCCATCTGTGTTATCTGGAAATTGGCATTTCAGTTCATAGGTTAGCAGCGGCAGCTTGATCTATTAACAAACACTTCATAGATACACCAGCAGTCCAAATCGGGATAGCAAACTTGAATCAGCAACAGTGGCCCAACCTACCAAAGACAGCCAAGCCTCAGCCTTGGCTTGAGTCAGCAGGAGGGACCAAGAGGAACACCAGAAGTTAGGCTGTGCCTCTCTCAGGGAAGCAAAGATTGGCGAAGAGTAGAGACCCACAAGCATTGTACAGCTAGCTCTATAAGCGGCCCAAATTCAGCCTCCATCACTGTCTGTCCCTTGAGTCCCATTTATATTCTCTAAACATCATATGTCCTCCATGGGTCTTGTCTCAGCGTGAGTTTCCCAGCTGACATCACTGCCAGTCAGCCCAAGCAGGAAGAAGCAGCAAGAAACTGCAGCACACCACCAAAAGGTGTTTGGTGTTGTTCTCTTTATGGAGTTTTGACAAATGCAGCTCAACTATGTATGCAGTGTGGGGTGGCCCAAAACATGCCTGTTGTTAGCAGAGAAATCTTTGCTAATATACTTGCTTTAGCAGAACATCCTTTCTCCTAAGTCTGCTTCAGCTAAATGTTCCTTCCCAAGTCTGCCGCAGTCTTTCTTTCACCTGTGTCTGCTTCAGCTACATGTTCTTTCACGTGTTTGCCCCAGCAATGCACCATCCACTGACTTTCCAAAGAACCCTTAAGTTTCCACTTCACATCTTCTTAGTTCTGCTGAGTCCAAAGTAGGGTGCTACAACACACATATACATGGGTATGGCAGTGCAGTAGGATGATAGCATTAAGAAACCCTGTCCTTTGCTTTGTTTACATACTTTATATCTATCTGTGAACATTTTTCTTTTATGAGCTGCATCTTGTGAGGAGTGCATACCATAAACTTTACATGAATAGTCTGAGTTGGCTCATCTATTTTAGGATGACATTTCTATTACATTAATTCAGTTGGCTTCTTACCAGTAATATCGTTGCCAGTTGATAGACCTACAGATGGGAAAATTTATACTCAAAGTGATTTAGTACTCTTCCCTCCTCCCAAATTATTACCTCATAGCTATTGACTAAATCCATTTTTGAAGTAAGATCTTTGGATCATTCTATTATTAAATTACTTTCCTGTTGTATGAGACATGAATTAATAGGTAAAGATTAATATCTACTAACGTATTAGAAATTATTCAATGAAAGTCTAATGAGTTCTTAAGGCTCATTTGAAATGTAAATTATGAACACTATATGAGAGTTGTAAAGTTTGTGCTTAATTTATATTATTAACTGGGATCATTATTTTATGTAGGTTTGTTGTCAGTATATTTTAAAAAAGATTTCTTTATTTTATTTATATGAGTACACTGTAGTTGTCTTCAGACACACCAAAAGAGGGCATTGAATTTCCATTACAGATGGTTGTGAGCAAACATGTGGTTGTGGGAATTCAAATCAAAGCCTCTAGAAGAACAAGCAGTCAGTGCTCTTAACCACTGAGCCATTTCTCCAGCCCCTGTTGTTAATATTTTTGACAGTCACCAAAACAGAACTATTAACTCTTGTAATTTTTTCCAGAAGATAAAATACAAAGTTATATTTAAATTTGGTTTGTTTTGGAAAACAAGAACTTTTAATTTCTTTCTATTTAGATTGTTAATTATTTTGTTGACTTTTTAGTTCCTCTGGTCTGATATTTACATGGAAATAATTGACAGATTTATAAAATTGTATAATAATCATCAAATGAATACACAAATTCCCCTCTTAAGTGATGTCTTAATGTTAGAACACAAATCTACTTTCCAGAAAGTAACTGTAAAAGTATTTTATGCAAGGCTTCATATGGGATACTGTAATGGTTGAATAATAAATTTTACCTCATAAAAATGAAATTCAATAATACAGTAGCTTTCTCAGCTCAGTAGCATCTGGTCTATTCTCTCGAGAGCCAATATTTTCCAACTCATTAGGATCATGTCATTCCGTATGTCGGCAACATTGACTTAGCCAAGCTACCTTTACTTACACAACCGCCAAACTATTAAATAGGTCTCTTGTGGAGTGAAGTCAAATATTCCTCCTACTTACTTCTGTATTAGAAGAGAGGAAGAAAATATACATACTGTAACATTTAGACATCTGGTTTAAAACCACATCAGTGTAACGCTGAGCAAATTTACAGATTTGGTTTTCTTCCCAGGTGTGCATATAAAAAGGACTTTGGAGTTATTGAATACTCTTTAACCACTTAGAAAATGAGTGCAGGATAGTGAAGTTTCCTTATTTCCCCCCAATTTCTCTCTTTTTAAACTTCTTTCTCTGCCCCCAAATCTGAAACACAGCTTAAATGTTCTAAGGTACATATTTTTGAGTTATTTTAAAAATATCTTGTTGTATAGTGATATTGGCTATGGATATTTGTTTATGTAATAATAATAACAATGAATTGAGTTGTAATTATGTTCCAGTGAAAAGATGAGGACTTCTTTCTTGCTTCTTCTTCATCTTTGTTGTCTTTTTGACTGGGTCTTTTATAATATCCCCTGGGCGGGTCCCTATCTGTAATGGGTCCATTTCTCACCTCTGGAGTGAGTGGTACAGGTCCTAGTTATCACACTCCACTAAAGCTTCTTGATATTTAAATCTAAGAACAAAGATTATCGCTTACAAATTTTGCACTATTTATTTATTTAGTGTGTGAATATATCTACATGTATGTATTGTATGCATGTGAGCACAAGGGAGCCGATAAAGGACTTTAAAGTGTCTTTCTCTATTATTGTTCACCTTATTGACTTGAAACAAAGTGTCTCAGTGAACCATAAGCTTGAAGTTTTCACCAACTTGGCTGTCTAGTGTGTCTCAGAATCTGATTCTCTCCACACTCTAATTGTAGAGTTAGTTAGAAGCATAAACAGCCATGAATGGCTTTATTGTTTATACTGGGGATTCAAACTCAAGTCCTCTAACTTTCAGAGCAAGAACTCTTTGTCATAAAACAGTCTCCTCAATATCAAGTTTTCTGAATGTTCAAGTGTCTGTTTGTCTTTTACTAACGCCTTTGCTGTTGCTGTGATAAAACACCATAGCTAAGGCAGCTTACAGAAGGCATATGAGAGTCCATCGTGGTGAAGATACTTGTGAAGTGCGAGGTGTGGTGGCCAGATGAAAGAGTTTATACTTTGAACTCCAAATATGAAGCAGAAGAAAATGAACTTGAAGCAGTAGAACTTTTATTCTCAAAGTCTCCCTTCAGCGACATACTTCTTTCATCAAGGTTGCATCCCAGCCCCTTCCAAACTGTACCATCAACTGGAGACCAGGAGTTTAAATACCTCAGACCCTGTTGACCATACATGCATGCATGCATGCATACATACATACATATATACGTTCACATAATTTAGTATATATGTAATATAAATGCTTCCATTTGTCTTGGCATTGAGAATTTATTTATCAAACTTGTATTCATCACTAAGAAATGGTTATTAACAAATAACTTGTAGAACTCAAGAACTAGGTGTGGGTGTTAATAAGTTAGGTTGTAATTTTTCTACTGTATTCTCTTTTAGACGTTTGATATGTCTCTAAAGTGTTTTTTCAGATGCCTCTTAGCCCAAGAATGGCTTTTTTAGGGAGCCTAGCTGCCGCTCCCTAAAGATGGCACTGTCTGCCTCAGCCTTATCAGCTTTACTGGTTCATTTGTGCCTATCATATAAGCACCACATCCTGTTTTGGAACCATCAGTAAATATATTAGGAGGTCCATGAACAGGCGAAGTAGAGGTAATTTTAGGAAATATTACAGGGTGTTCTTTAAACAGAGAGATTAATGGATGTTTAGGATAATGATTACCAATATCTCCATGAAAGCTACAATGTAAAATAGCCCAATCATCTACAGTACCAGCCAACACCCTCACCTGCTGTTTAGAATAAGGAACCACTACTGTGGCAGGTGGGCAACCAAAATGCTGTAGGCGCTGTTGAACTCCTAGGAGTGCTAGTGCAGAGACAGCCGAGGGATAATGCTCCATTGATTTTACAGCAGATATTTTAGGATAAATCCACAACAAAGGTCCTTCCTGCCATAAAATTCCAGTTGGCTGTCCATTGGTGGCAAGGATGCACAAAAGTATAGGTTTTCCTTCTTGCCATTGTTGCAAAAATGCAGATTGCAACCTCTCCTCTACCTTCTGCAATGCTGTCCTCCCCTCTGGTGTTAGTCGTCGAGGGGAATCAAGAGCTGAATCACCTACTAAAATATTATATAAGGGTTTCAATTCATAATTAGGCATCTTCAGATAACAACGAACCCAGTTAATGTCACCTAATAATCTTTGAAAATCATTCAAAGTTTTCAAATTGTCTTTTCTAAATTCTACCTTTTGTGACACTATTTGCTTCACACCTATTTTGGCACCTAAATAATCTACAACTTGTCACTTTTGCACCTTTTCAGGAGCTATAAACAGCCTTTTCTTTTCCAATAATTGACAAAGCTCTGCATAAGCATCTTCAAGACACTCTCGTGTCTTGGAACTAAGAAGGATGTCATCCATGTAATGAATGCATCTCAGCTGTGGAAATTTCTTTCTAATTGGATTAATAGCAGCCCCAACATAGAGTTGACACATAGTAGGGCTATTGGCCATACCTTGTGTAAAACCACCCACTCAAAACGCTGATCTGGTTCCTCATGATTGTAAGAAGGTAAAGTAAATGCAAACCTTTCACTATCTTTGGAACATAAGGGAATAGAGAAAAAACAATCTTTAATGTCTATCACTATAATAGGCCAAGAAGCTGGTAAAGATGACAGAAGAGATAATCCTCTCTGTACTGGCCCCATGATCTGCATTTGCTGGTTTATAGCGCGCAAATCATGTAAAAGTCTCCATTTACCTGATTTTTTCTTAATTACAAATATAGGTGTATTCCAAGGATACACAGAAGGCTTAATATGCCCTAACTCTAATTGCTCTAGTACTAAATGCTTTGCTGCTTCTAATTTCTCGGAGGATAGTGGCCACTGTAGAACCCACACTGGAACCTCCGTCTTCCAAGTAATGGGTATGCTCTCCCCAGTGGCCACTAGGAAAAACCCAATCCATGCCTAGAATTTAGAGGTTGTGGCTGTATAGGACTCTTTCTGCCTTGCAAAGTCTTTCCTAGCCCATGGGAGGGATGTCATCCCATGTTTCTCATAATACTAGTTGCACCTTCAGAATAATCTACTTCATTAGTCAATTTCATCTTCATAGTCTTCAAAAGATCTCTCCCCCATAAGCTTACTGGCAACTCTAGGACATACGGTTGAGAAGACCCAGAGTGCCCTTCTTGATCTTTCCATGAAAGCATTCTGGCACTCATATCAGGAGACTTGGCATATCCATGACCCTGCAAAGTTTGGGAAGAAACCTGCACTGGCCAGCCTTTTGGCCAATCTTTTAAGGCAATAATACTTCTATCTGCCCCGGTATCTAGAAGTCCTAACAATTGTTTACCATTTACTTCGAGCTTTATGGTGGGGCGTTGATCTAAATCTAAAGATAGAAACATCGAATCTGTGCCAGAAGAACCAAATCCACAATTTCCCCCTTTCTCATCCTTAGAGGCAAACATATTATGTAAACTAGGTAGTAATATAATCTGTGTAATCCCGTCTCCCGGGGAGACTGCCACAATCCCTCGAGGGGATGAGGCAAGAATTTTTACATCTCCTGTATAATCTGAATCAATAATTCCTGGGTGTATAATAAGCCTTTTAAGAGCAGCCTCTAGCAGGGCTTTCTCAGGTGTCCTTGAATCTCTGTCACAGTGAATTCTAAGTTATCAGTTTCTGCTTGTACAAACTGAGAATGTCTTTCAAACAAGTTTCTTATCCTTCTTCTGGGAATTCTGCCAAAGAGGGGAGAGGAGTCTGATAATTGTTTTCCAGTTCCTTGCTTTTTTGACTTTTAACTTTTCTAATTATTCCTCAACTTGTCAAATTCCTATGTGTGTGTATATATATATATGTATATGTATGTATATATATATATATATATATATATATATATATATATATATACTTACCATTCTTATTTCTGTTTGTAAAATTCTTTCATATATATATACTTACCATTCTTATTTTTGTTTGTTAAATTCTTTCATTTATATACTCACCATACCTATTTCTGGGAATCAAGAACAACATAAATGTACTTGAGCTAACAGTTATTCTAGTTTAAACCTTATTCCTCTAACCTGGAGAAGAATGGGAGTGGAGTGGAGAAAGACTTTACACAGATAAACAACCTTATCCCCTTCACTGCCTTGTTGGCAGTATGTGTTAAGATCCTTTTAATTTTGATGCTTTTAAAGAAGGCATCAGCCTCCAAATTTCATGTCAGTTGGAATTTTGCCACCCAGTTTTCAGTCGTAGCTGGCCAGACTCCGAACTGGGAACTGGGCGTGCATACTCCAGCTGATAAGCTACTAAGCCAATTTTTTAGGCAACTGCTTCTGTGTTAGAGCAGTGCTTTCTGGCAGAGGCTAAACGGGTTAATCTCCCTTTTTGTCTGAGGTTTTAAAGACAGAGCGGGGAGGCGGGCAAACTGTTTTTGAACGGAAAACACTGAACAGACAATCAAACCACAAAACGAAAGCACGGAGTTAACATGAAACAATTTTGAAGGACATGGACAGATTGGCGTGCCAATGACAGACAATAAACAGAGAGGAAAGAGAATTAGACATCTTGAAGGGACTCAGATATCTTACTTAAGGGACTCAAAACTAAGGATTCCTCCAATAAGAGCCAGAGACTTGTCCCTCTCCCTGAACTTGACTTGCCACTTTACCATGCCTTGTAGATCTTAAAGATGGCGTTGCTTCCATATAAGGAGGTGGACAGGGTGTAGCCCCATCCTGCCATGGAGGGCAATTTCGCTTACTTCCTTGTTCCTGTTCCTGCTTCTTCAACCTCCCTTTCTTCTTCTTCTTCTCTAGACTAAGTGACTCCATCTTTGTAAAAATAGCCCCTATTTCTTCCTTAAGCTTCTCTATCACATCTATCACATCTTCCTCTTCTGAACTTGCCAAATCACTGGACTCACTCAAACTTGGATATATACCTCCTTTCTTCCCCTTTTTCTTCTTGCTCTTTCCCTCTCGATAATGCTCTAACTGACACTCCTTTAGCTCATTCTTTTGAGAATGCTCTATTATTTCATCTTCCTGAGAACGTTCTGACCTACTTTCTTTCAATTCCTTTAGAGCTCCAAGGACTGGGCAAACCTGTAAGTTACCCATGGTTTCACTTTTATACTTACCTCTTATCAAAACACAGCTGCAAAAAACCGCAGGCTTATCAAAACACAGCTGCAAAAACCCGCAGGCTTATCAAAACACAGCCGCAAAACCGCAGGCCCCGTGCCTTATTATCTAGGCACTACCCCGCTCTGTTATCCGGGCGATAACACTGCCGGCCCCAAGCTGCAAAAACTGCAAGCTTCCTGCCCTGACTCCTGGGCACACACCGCCGCAAAAACTGCGGGCCCAAGCCGCAAAAAACCACAGGCTTGCAAAACAAAGCCCCACAATCTGCAGGCTTCCTGCTCAACTTACCGGGCACTTACCAAGCACGCGTTGACTGTCCTTGAGTTTAGAAACTTTGTATAATTTAAAATTTCTTCTTCTTTGTCCCCGTACGGGCCACCACTTGTCTGGCGCTCACCCCAACCAGCAGGAATAAGACACAGGACAATCCAAGTTTCTTCTCAAGGCAGTTTACTTAAGAATACTTGTATGCAATAATAGCTTAAGCTTAATGGTGAATCTCTCTCTTCTGGTTCTATCCCCACCGGAAGCAGCCAATTAAACCCTATCTTGGCCACTCACAGAATGCCATATAGCTCCTGCTCATATGCCAGGAAATCTCGGGCTTTAGGATCATAGTCTCGGGCTTAGAATCATATCACTGTTAACATAGCCTAATACCATATTAGGAGATATTTATGCCAGTAAAGCTGATAAGACTGAGGCAGGCAGTGCCATCTTTAGGGAGCGGCAGCTAGGCTCCCTACAGGCTTTGTGTGTGTGTGTGTGTGTGTGTATTTTCGCATGCGCACTCTTCATCATGCTGGGCAGTGGTGGCACATGCCTTTAATCCCAGCACTTGGGAGGCAGAGGCAGGCAGATTTCTGAGTTCAAGGCCAGCCTGGTCTACAGAGTGAGTTTCAGGACAGGCAGGGCTACACAGAGAAACCCTGTCTCAGGGGAAAAAAAAAAGAAAAAGGAAAAGGAAAAGGAAAAGGAAAAGAAAAAAAATAAAAGGGCTCAATGAATGCTAGAAAAATTTCAAATACTATAAAATATACCGTATATAAAATCTTAGTTTTCTTTGAAGACTTGAGAAAAACTCAGTTTCTTAAGCATTTCACTAGAATTTTGAAAAGTATGTAGTTTCTTTAGTATGGTTTGTTAGCCTTATAGAAAATCTTTTATAAACATCAAGAGTATATCTGGATGTTGGTAATGATGTGACTACTTAGGAATGTGTTAAATTTGTTATGAAAACACTTTTTTTTTTTTGGCCTACAAGACTGAACCTGTCTTTATTATGAAGTATTTGCTTATTAACTTCAACTGTTCTTGTCAGTTGTAGTCACCTAATAAACTTGAAAAATATCTACTATGTCATATTCTTAGTTCTAGGGACAGTTAGATAATCATAAAGAGACCTGATTATAGTATGTATTATTTCAGCTATTACAGGATCAGATACACACCGGAAAGAGACTGTTCATACCATTTTGCACCTTAAGGCTATCATAGAGCTTCTGATAACACATTACAAACTAGAAAGCTTCAAACAGCAGCAGTTTCTCATCTCATCATCTTGGAGGTCAAATGCTTGAGGTCAAGGCATTGGTAACTGTTGATTTCTGTGGGGAGCAGGCGCAGCCGCATGGGCCAAAGATGTTGCCCTGGCTCTATGTTAAGCCCCGTGTCCTCGCTTGTTTATTCCAGTCTCAGTCATGCGCAGTAAAAGCAGCGAACTTGTTGGAGAGATTAGCGCAACATCTCGCGATACTATTCTATCAGCCAATCCTGCATGCTGCCTTGGACGTGTGTGTTTATGATTGGCTGGTGTGAGGTGGCGTGAGTGAATGGGAGTATAAATTGAGGGCAACCTCAGATGAGAGGAGACCAGTGTAGCAGAGAGAGACCAGATGAGGAGACTGGACCAGTGTTCGAGACCGCCAGCAACGCCCACCAGCAGTGTTAGGCCAGAGAGCAGCAGATAAGGAGAGCAGCACCAGCGTTTGAGACCTGTGTAGGAGAGAGCAGAGTGAGTGAGTTAAAGGCTGCAGCTGAGTGAGAGAGAGAGAGGCAGAATAAAGCAGAAGCTGCAAAGGCAAGCTGCACTGAATCTGCATTGGTGTCCTGTGTCATTTATTCCCACCGTCTCTGCTAGTCCGAGACTTGTGGGCGTGCGGCAGATTTCACCAAGGAGAACCCTTATCTTATCCTTGGTGCCTGTCAAGCTTTGCTTTTCTTTGGTTTTCAGCTCCTTCTCTATTTCTGTCTCTGTACTGATTTGAAAATCCAGTTCTCTTTTCTCCACTTCCTCCTGCTCGTCCTTTCCCTCTTCTGCCTGGCCTTCTTCCTCTTTATATTCTCCCCCTACCCTTCCTCTTCCTCTCTCCCCTCTTTCTTCCCCTCCTTCTTTCCTTCCTCTTCTCTCTCCTTTTCCTTTTCCCTTTCTCCTTTTCTCCTCCTTCCCTACCTTTTCCTCTTCCCCCTTCTTCCCCATCACCCCTCTTCTGTGTATTAGTTTCTTATTTTATAAGGACAGGAGTTACTCAATGGGCCCAAGGAATCTTACTTTTTATTTCGCATCCACCAGATGAAAAGATGAAAAGGCTTCTGGCAGCCATACTGCTCACATCTGAATGCAATCTTGAAGGTGTTTGCTTTCCTTTTTTTTTTTTTTTAAACTCATACATACCTCTGGCTGGATTCTTGCCCACTGCTTGCATGACATACACTAGTCTTCCACATGGTCAAAGTGAACTTGGAGTGGAATTGAGATGGGGAAAAGGACTTGGTCATCTTCCCAGAGTACAAATATCCTTCTATGTCAGTATATGCTGGGTCTTTGGTGTTCATTATTTCTAGTGGGCTTTCTTATTAAATACTGACAAGTTGGCTTATGGTCTGGAGCACTAGGTGTTACCTGCTTTTTTTGCAGGCATCAAAATGGAAGCAGTTTTACTCTGTAGAACCTATTGCAGCACCTGTGCATGTTATTGCCAGCTTTTAGATTCATGACTTCGTCCCAGAGAGCAGAAACTGACTGCCACTGCCACAGAGAGGATTTAGGTTATTGTTATTCATTATCACATACACAGGGACTCTGGGCCTAAAGATCATAATTTGAGATGTTTTTGTATATGTTCAGATAGCATGAAATTTGATTCTCCTTTGTCAATGTACCTTATCCTTATCACTGACACAGTGTCAGCAACTAACCATCAATGTCAAGTCAGCTCACCATTATCTGAGAACTAAAGGACTGAGAAATCAAATGCAGTGCTTTGGTCTGTAATATATTATATATTAAATAATTTGTTACTGTTTTTGCTTCTCTGATTATATAATTAAGGTTATATAATCAGGGCAGGTGAGATGGCTCTGCAATTAAGATCATTGACTGTTCTTCCAGAGGGCCTAGGTTAAATTCTTAGCACACACATGACAGCTTACAGCTGTCTGATACTCCAGTTTCAGGGGATCCAATATCCTCATGCAGATAATACATGCAAGAACAGCACCAGTGTACATAAAACTAAAAAAAAAAAAAAATGTAGTCACTATTTTTTAACGTTCTCAGTGTTTACTCTGTTCTGTTTCTATCAGTGAGTTTTTAATCATTCCAACATGAGTATTGGGAAAGTGTTACCTAGGAAGATAACACGTTACTCTAAAGTCAATGTTCCAGTGCATTTTATGTCTGCTTTTTGCTTAGATAGGACCTTTCACAGTTTTGAATAGAAATGGCAAGAGAGGATCACTTGTTCATCTGTGCCCAGAGGGAATCACTTGGCTTTTCACCATTAAGTGAGTTGCTAGCTTTGATCTTGCAGAGATCCTTGTGAGACTGAAGGTTTCTCTTTTCTTCTGAGTTTATTGTGCTTCTGTATTTCACTTCTGCTTCCTGAAGGTTCTTTAAACACACTATCCCTGGTTTGTGTTGAAGAATACAAACAAAATGAGATATGGTTGCTAAATGTCCTGTATCCCTGCTGATGGAGATGGTATCAGTCAGTCTCCCCGAGTCCACTCATTTGTTCTCTCAGAAGACTTAACATTTCATCTTTTCCAGTTTTTGAGTAATTGATCTATAACTATTTCATTTCCCTCTTCTTTCTAATTCTATATTTACTCATTAAAAGACGTAGATGGGAGCAATGAGCTGGAAGAGAATATTGCTTGAGCATGCCAGGAATGACACACTTTCTAAGTCATGTCCATGGGAGTGAGGGTGACCCTGTGATGTGTGAGTCTGCTCCATCCTTCAGTTATGCTACATTATAATCAGGATGATGGGAAATTAGAGGAAAAGAGACACAGTTGGTAAGAAGGAGAGGAAGAATCTCAGAGAAGTGGTGTAACAAAGCTGATGTCATTGTCATTCTCAGAATTTATCTAGTGCTTTTCTTTCTTTCCTCTTGAAAACAAAAACTGAATTCAAGTCTGGGTTGGCTCAGCCTCACTAGTTACATTGGCTTTATTGAAATGATGCAGTGTTTTTTTTTTTTTTTTTTTTTTTTTTTTTTTTTTTTGTGGTGCTGGAGACTGATCCTGGGGCTTTACTTTTGTAGACAAGTATTCCTCTTCTGAGCTGCACCCTCAGCTGCTCTGCTGCTCCAACGTCTCCTCTATCCATGCTGTCGCCACTTCAGTTAAGACGTCATTCTTTCTTGATCTTGATACTACTTTCATTGGGACTTAAAGGAACTACTTTTGGTACATAAAGAATCACATGGCCTGCCCCTTGAAACACAACAGGTAATGGCTGCTATGTCACAAGTGCGTCAGTAGGTGGCAGAGAGAAAGAGGGTGTGTCTATGCTCAGTGTTCTAACCTATGAACAACTGAAAACAGAAAGCCTGATCAGACCAACAGTCTGGTGCAGCGCAAGCTCAGAGCAAGCTGGAGACTAGAAGAACCCCACTTGGAATGGAGGGCCATAGGTTGAAGTGAGCCTGAGACAGAGTACCCTTGCATGGGTCCACTTGGAATGGCTGGGTGAGAAGAGAACTGGAGATGACCACAAGACTGGCACCATGGCATCTAGACAGAGAGCTATCCTGAGTGGGGCACCTTGAAGGCATGAGTAGGGGCAGACCATGCCTCAGATGACCCTTCCCTAGTGCCATAATGCACAAGCTGGGAATAGAACTCCTGAGGTGACTCCAGGCACTTAGAGACACTGGGTACCTCTATGAGAAGCAAGTAAGTAATAGAGAAATGGATGAGAAAGAGAAACAGAAGGGTGTGTGCACAATGAAGAGAGGCAGAACTGGAGACTTGAAGGTAATGAGTGACAGCCTGAAGTGAGTTGCCAGTGATCCCACCTGGGACCATAGTGAGGTCGTGGCCTGTGTTGCCCCCGGGGTCCATATCTGGGTCCATGGCCTTGTAGCAGCAGGTGTCTGTTACCACCAAAAGCCAGGTATATATCTCTGGTCAGGGCTGCCAGCTGGGAACATATTAATATCCGATGGCTTTGCAGTACTCCCCCTACTCTTTACGTGAGTATCATGTGAGAGCTAGCCCTGGGGGCATGATAGCAGGAGGGCTGATCCTGTCCATAGGCAACTGCAATGTTCCATATTTCATGTTTTGCAGTTGCACTGCCTCCTCCTTACCCCACCCCAAGAATATGAATGTGGGAGACCTGGTCCTACCATTAGTCTCTCCTGTGGTGGTATACGAAAGGGAGAGATACTCTCATACTCCCTCACCTCCCCCTGCCGCCTGAGGCAGACCTGGCCCAAGGGTCATGAGAGTAGGACAGTTGGCCCTGCCCCTTACCAGCTGTACCACTTGGGAAAGCAGGCCCTACACCTTGCCTAGACAGCATAGTAGAGCTAGCTAGCTTTGGATGTCCTGGTTATGTATAAGCACCAAGGGGTTGAGTATGGGAGAACCTGTATGCTGACTACCTCAGATACTTCTCAGGCTCAGATCCAAGTCTTTGGGCCCATCCCAACATCTATCCCATTAGTGAACGTCTGTAGGTCATGAGGTACCAATATTGATGGTATCATAAAAGCCAGAGGCCATGAACCAGACCAGGAGGTCATTGCAGTGAACCAATTGAGTGGATTTCAATTGAAACCATAACATCTTCTCCAGTAAAAAAATCAGAAATCAGACCAACTATGTAATCTGTTGCCTTCTATATATTTTCAAATTGAGGTTTGGCAAATTTGGGTTAGTACTTATATTTGTGCATGTATGTATAGGGTCTTATTAGGTGAGACAGGCTGCCCTGTAACTTCCAGTCCTCTGCCTTTGTTTGCCAAATACAGAAATTATATGGAGACATGTTCCAACACACCCAGACTTGAGCCAAATCTTATTGGAATATAATTGTGCTTGTTCCTTTACATATTTTGTAGCCAGTTTTATCTCACAGTTCTTGAATAGCTGTAGTAGATAGTGTGACCCACAAATACAAAAATATTTGTTCTTTAACCTTTTACCAGGAAAGTTTTGTTGATGATATAGTTTATACCCTATTATTTGATACTCTTAAAAAACTCATGTTTTTGTCAAAATTTTTATGAAAAATTCCTACGTTTGCCATGTAGTTTATAAAATTGACTTAATTGGAAGCTCAGCATCTCCTGGGCTTCAAGTAACTTTTACTTTTAATTTGTTTACATTAAAAAAGTAATATATATTTTGAGGTGTGTGTGTGTATGTGTGTGTGTGTGTGTGTGTGTGTGTGTGTGTGTGTGTGTGTGTGTGTAGGTATGTCCACATCAGGTGCCCTTGGAGAGCATAGGCATTGAATCACCCGGAATTGAAGTTTTAGGCAGCTGTGAACTGCCTGATGTGGGTGTGAGCATGAGTGCTAAGTTTATCTGCAAAAGCAGTATATACTCTTAGCCATCTCCCCAGCCCCTGCTTTTATTCTTTGAATCACTATTTTTTTTTAAAGGTGCCTTATCCAAAATATATGGGTTAATAATGTTATCTGATATTTCTGGCCTTAGGTAAAAGACCTATGCCTACATTTATTTACAACATACTCATTTTTCTTCAGCTTTCTTACTATTACTCTAGAGCAACTACATCATGAAATCTCCTTCCATTTCTTTTCCTCTTGTATCTGCCATGTAGCAAGTGATCATTGAAACATTTAGATATAAATGAAACTGCCACTGTTAACTTTAGGCAAATTAAAAATAGGCAAATTAAGTTTGGGCAAATTAACTTTAGGCAAAACCAATCAGTCCTTTCAACCTCTGAGGTTCTTTGTTCTTTCTTCTTCTATTTCTGTATTCAATTCCTCTTTTTAAAATTTATCAATTCATTTTTAGAGCCTAATTCAAATATTAGTTTCTTAAAGGTGCCTTCTTTAAATTGAAACTACATTCCTAGTATAGACACTGTGCCTTACTTGTTCCTTAGTTGCTAGTATTTCTTCCTCATCAACTGGTACTTACTGAAGGAGGCAGAGAAGGAGAAGATAATGAACTGGTACTTACTTTAGATGATGATGATGATAAAGAAGAGGAACAGGGAGAAGAGGAAGAGGAGGAGGAGAGTGTCTGTGTGTCTGTTTAGAGTGTAGTAGTTATCTAAGTCTTCTAATTTTGAGTCCGTCTGTTTTTTACCTCCTCTACCTGTGGTACCATTTGTAGTATGTGTGAGTAAATGAGCAAATTTACCAGTTAAACATTAAATTGTGGATAATAATTTGTTGGCAGTGTAATACGGAAATTATTTTACACGTGGCAAATCGTTAAAATGGAATTGCTATATACCTTCTTGTATCTCCAGTCCTTAAGAGTGTCATCCCTATACTTGAAATTAGAAGGACTCATAAGCTAACAGTAACCCTTAATCAGAGTTTCTGCAGCATTAGATTAAGGCTTCATCATAGATCATGAAGGGAAAAACACAAGCAGACTCTAAAGAGACATGTGTTCTCTTATTGCTGCCTTCTTCCAGGGATTATATTTCAGTTATCTTCCTTTTTTCAGCCACCAAAACACAGCAAATTGTACATTGTTTCTGCCTGGGGTGGTTTCTCAATACCCAAGGTTTTTACTGGGAGGTTTTCATATAAGCAATCTTTCTTTTGCAAGTACTAAAATTCCAGGCTTCAAGATGAAAAGTGGTTTTTCATTATGAACTATATTTTTATTAGTATAAAATCTAGGTATACTCAATTAGTATTATCAGTCTGAGAATGGAGGCAAATGAAGTTCCCAGCTGCTGCTGTCCAAGAGACAGCTTCCAGGCAGTCACTTCTAAGAATAGAGGTCTTAATGATATTATAATGGAAAAAAAAAGTTGTGTAGTTTTCCCCCACCCCCCCACCCCAAGTATCTGCTTTTTCTAGTTAGGGAGGGGTGAATATTTTTAGCTAGATCCTAGGAAAAGAGTTAGAATTCAATTAGTAAAATTTGGAAAGGGGAACGAGTATTGGATAGACAGCTTTCAGTTTTGTTATTTAGAATAGAGTATTTAAAAAGTATTAAAGAAAATCTCCTTTAAGAAGTTTTAATGCTTGATGGATCAAATCATGTATCACACTTGAGTCTTGTTTGTGGAACTTAGCCACAGTAATCTACTTTCCTGAATTTAGCCATGGTAATCTATTTTCAGGTCTTAAACTCATCTCTGCTTCAGATTTCATTATTATTCTTTTGCCTGTCATGTATTCTTATCTTTTGGTCCTCCCTCCCTCCCTCCCTCCCTCCCTGCTTGCTTTCTTTCTTTCTTTCTTTCTTTCTTTCTTTCTTTCTTTCTTTCTTTCTTTCTTTCTTTCGAGATGAGGTATTGATGTGTAACTCTGCTGTTTTGCTCTGCTGGTATTTGGGGAGCAACTCTCCTGCTTCAGCCTTCTGAATGCTAGATTCCAGGCATGTTCTGTGCCTAGCACATTTCCTTTCTCAGTCTGTGTAGACTTCCAGTGCCTTACTGCTTTCTCCTCCCATGTCTCTTAGGTTAACTACCTATGAGGTCAGTTTCAATTGTGTTTCATTTACTTTTTATTTCTTTGTCTGATGAGTTTAATCTTACAGTTACACAAAGAACGTATGAATTCATTAAGTATTTGGGTGGAAAGGAGGAGTTGGGCCTAAACAAAAAAGCAAGAATGACAGATTAAAGTTTGTATTTTGTTCATTATTTATTTATTAACTCAAAATTGTCTACTATCTGAGGTACTTGCCACATGTGATTTTTGGAGTACTTAATGTGTGGCTAGTCTGAATTGAGATAAAACAAAAACAAAAATAACAAAACCTAGAAACTTATAAAACATCTTTTGGGTTCATACACTTTATAGAAAAAAAAAAGAGAGAATGTTGAAATACCTTCAGTTCCTTGGATCCTTTCTCTAGCACCTTCATTGGAGATCTTGTGCTCTGTCCAATGGATGGCTGTGAGCATCCACTTTTGTATTTGTCAGGCACTGGCAGAGCCTCTCAAGCCACAGCTATATCAGGCTTCCGTCAGTAAGCACTTGTTGGCATCCACAATAGTGTCTGGTTTGGTGGTTGTATATGGGATGGATCCCCAGGTGGGGCAGTCTCTGGATGGTCATTCCTTCAGTCTTTGCTCCACATTTAGTAACTTCTTCCATGGGTATTTCTTCCCCCTTCTAAGAAGGATCAAATTATCCACACATTGGTCTTCCTTCTTCTTGAGTTTCATGTGTTTTGGGAATTGTATTTTGGGTATTCTGAGCTGGGCTAATATCCACTTATCAGTGAGTGCATATGATGTGTGTTCTTTTGTGATTGGGTTACCTCACTCAAAAAATACCTGACAGGAACAGCTGAAGGAGGAAGTATAGTTGGGTCATGGTTTAAGAGACATTTCAGAATTCACTAATTTGAGGAAGGCCCAGTGGTCAGAGACACTCTGTCTGTGACACTGGAAATATGGGCTAGGAACTGTTCCCTTGGTACCAGACTGGGATGCAGAGTCAGGCTAGATCTAGGAATTGGTATGGCTTTTAAAGGTTTGCCCCTAACTACCTACTTCTCCCACCTGGGTCCTCACCTTCTCTAACATAGTCCCCTAAATAATGGCCTTCATAGGAATAGATGTTCAAAACATAAGGCTGTAGGAAACTGTAACAATGTAACAATTTAAACGGAAACAATGAGTGAAGATGACACATTAGCTTTTCCTATCTTTCAACTAACTTTGTTGCAAACTTGGTTTGCTTGCCCAGTGTCTGTCCATGAAGTAACAGTGTCTCTTGGCATTTACAACTGCTCAGGAGTTTCAAAAACACAACAGCAGCAGCAGCAGCAGCAGCAGCAGCAGCAGCAGCAGCAGCAGCAGCAGCAGCAGAAAAAAACAACAAAAGCAACAACAACAATAATAACCATAACAACAGCAATTTGACAGAGACCATATGTCATCTGTGAAGCCTAAGATATTTGTCTGGGTCTTGGCAGAAATTTTTGCTGATTCATAGTTTAAGTTAATCTCTACTGTTTTCTCCCTGATAATAACCCTAGTGGTGACCAAAAGGACGCTAACCCTTTGTAATGAGATGTGTATTTGGTAGTCATCTAACTTATTATTGAGTAAGTGGATTATTTATCTAGAGACCATTTTAGTAGTTGGCAATATTAGGTGTCTGTATATTACTAAGGGGTTTAGAATGTCCTTCCAGAATTATAGTTGAGCTATAGTGTGACAGTGTGGTTTTGTCTTAAGGGTACACTGATGGCATCTATTAGATGGCCTCAGAAGTTAAGAACTGTCAGGGCTTTTTTTTGATGTCTACAATAGTGTTGTATCACTTAGCTAGTGGTGAGTAGAGGGTGAGGGGTATGTAGCACTGATGTGTGCTCTCAGCCAGAATCTCTAGTCCACGCTTCTTGGCTTGGATGACCACATGCTCCTCAGTACAACTCTCACCATCACAGGTCTCATTATGTTGACGGGTTCTAAACCAAAGAACCTGCTGGGCGTTGAAGAGACAAGTCACCAATTTGTTTGCAACATTAGGATGATCTTTGTGCACTTGGTAAATGATAAGGAAACTTGGAAGGTCATGATGTGGTGATTTTTTTCATAGGGACAGTGTAAAACTTTCAGAGTCCAGGGAGGCAGCATCTTCCATCATATTGGCAAATGGGTTTCTTCAGGTGCTTGTTATTTTATTATATTATATGTCTGTTTTTAAAAAAATCTTTTTTTGATTCTTTGTGAATTTCACATCATGCAATCCCACTCATCTTCCCATCCTTCCATATCTACCCTCCACATTGCAAGCACCCCGAAAGAAAACAAACAAACAAACAAAAAAACCTACCAAATCCATCCCCCATTCCCAAATAACCCTTTTATCATGTAAGCTGTGGTGTGTCACACAATATATCCTTCTACCCAAACAGCTTTACTTGCAAATGTTCCTTGCGTTGAGTCATTGGTCTGGTTCCAGGGCTTTGGCTTCTGCTATAGTATCAATACTGGATCCACACTGGACTTCTGTCAGTTACCCTGCTTCCCTGTGTCTTAGAGATTTTGCAGGTTTGATTTTGCAGAACCAGCCCCTTCATATGCTCCAGCAGTTCATAAATGAGTAGTTGTTGGGATGGACCAGCCCGCTACCTCTCTTGTGCTCAGGTCATCAAGGGTCGTCAGCTCTCCCTCACCAGTACCACCAGGGCCAGCTCTCCATTACTTTCCTGATAAGAGGTAGGGCCAGCTAACTTGAACACAGCAGCTGATTAGTGGCAGGGCCATCTCTCCTGCTCTTATACCCTCCATGCTGACCCTCCTGTGCCTACTTGAACATCACCAGGGCCAGCAATTTCAAACTGCCTAGGTGAGGGAATGGGGCTTGCTTTCCCTCTCTGCCCTGGTTAGGGGTGGGGCCAGCCCTATACAGCACTGAGATGTCTTGGCTTTTGGAGATATAAGCCTGGGACGTCTACACAGGCCCCTGTTGTAGCAGGTCCAAGGACTAAGATTGCGGCCTCAGATGGCAGTGCAGGCCACTCACATCAGCTACTGTTCATCACTACTTTCTCTCGCCACCTCTCTTCATTGAGTACACAGTGTTCATTCTCTTTCCCATTTCTCTACCATTTATTCACTCATCTTAGAAGCTCTTAGGCCTCTTGGTGTCTTCTAACCTGCCTATGCACCATGGTGGTGGGTGGAGGTTTAGGTTGTCAGGGGTCAGGGATTATCTGAGCATGCCATGCAGAAGTGGGGAGGTCCTCTTGGCTTGTGCTTTGCCTTACCCACACTGTGTAGCAGCGGACAGGTTTTTGAATTTCTATTTTCTTATAGTCAGTATCTCAAGATGTAGTCAGCCCTATGCAACCTTCTCTCCTATTCCTCGATTGTATTTCATTGCTTAAGGTATCTTAGGCATGCTGTTTAAAATCTCAAAATTTATTGTTTCCTTAATTGAAAATGTGGACGGAAATATTTTTCATGTTGTTTATCACTTTAGTGAGAAATTACAAAATAGTAAAAAAAATCCATTGCCTTGTTTTATAATTTAATGAAAGACAAGATCTTGTTTAATTATATTTTGAAAAATAAGTTAAAACTATAAGGAATTTACTTGATATACAGAACAACCAACAGTATTTTTAAAAAATAGAGTGAAAACTCATGACAGGTACTTCTCAAACTTTTTTGCATTATTTGTCTTTAACCCCCTTTCCCTTCTGAAGCTTGCATAATTTTCTTGCAACTTCCTACTCCCCTGTTTATCCTAAGTTGCCATCTAGCTCCTTATATGTTTCCAATTTTCGTTTGAATGGGCCATGGGGATTTTGACATTTATCTGAGTCCTATTTTAGTCAAATAGCTTTTAAGATCTACTGCAAACATGGTCCTATTGTATCAGTTATTAATTCTAGGTAATTTTCATTTGAATAGGGAAACTTTACAATTAAAAGATTTTTACACTGTATTAAAACTGTATCACATAATTTAAAAAGTTATGCAACATTGTTTTGTAATGTAAAAATTATACATATGGTTACAGAAAAGTGTTAATAATGCCATCAATTATAAAGTGCTTTCTATGTGCTTATACACTGTTTTGAGTGCTTGATATCTGTAGCATCATATAGTCTCACATCAGTTTTAGAGGAAGATACCAAACTCTCCATTAGAGATGTGGTGCTTTAAATAGGTATGAACTCCCACCCCCCCCACTCCCCACATAGACCCATGTATGTGAATGCTTGGCCATAGGGAGTGGCATTATTAGGGGTGTGACTTTGTTGGAGTAGGTTTGTGGGGAAAGTGTTAGCAGTGGAGGCAGGCTTTGAGATTATATATGCTCAAGCTATGCTCAGTATGGCACAGTTGCACCTTGGATCAAGGTGTAGAGTTCCCTGCTCCTACTCCAGGACCTTGTCTACCTGCATGCTGCCATGTTCCCTGCCATGACAATAATGTACTAAACCTCTGAAAATGTAAGCCAGCCCTAATTAAATTAAGTGTCCTTTATTAGAGTTGCCATGGTTATGATGTTTTTTCACAGCAATAAAACCTTAGCTGAGATCACAGAAAGGTTGTTATCTTGACTTTGGTTCTGAAGCTGGGGTATCACACCATACATGTTAATTGTGCCTATTCTCTTAGCATTCTGCCCTACTGACACCTGCTTACCTCATTAAGTAAAGGACAGTGCAAATGCTAGGTTGATGAAGCAATCAAAAGTTATCTGCACAGATACGTGAAGTCTATAAGACAACTCCAGATCATAACACCTTTCTGTTTTATAATGTTTACATGTGGACTTGAATAGAGATGCATTTAGAAACCTAACAAAGTTGTTTTAAGTATTAAATGAAACTATCATTTTTAATATTTTGGACACAATTAGAGGATGGTTTCTTTTACAAAGAGTCTCTAGATAGTGATATACAGTGATGGTTTTGTCCTACTTTTACACCTGCTTCTGTTAAAAGGGAGTTGTCATAGTTTAGAACTAGTAAGACAGGGTCTTTGTTCTTGTTTTTGGTCATTCACAACTGTGTTATAAAGCATCTGACATTTTAGTTTAGGATTTAACCTCCTAATGAGTATTATGTGACATTAGCAGTGTTGTCCTGTGAGAGCCCTCACAGGAGTGCTCGGAACAGAAAGGACAGCTTTGGCTCTGTGATGTTGTGTGGGCTTGAATGTGATTTTTATTTGACATATGAGCTGTGACATAACTATTGCATGACTGAGATGTCCTTCTAAGCGCTATACTATGTAGATGGGTTTTTCTGAAACAAAGCCAAAAATAAAATCTTGAACATGTTCGCTTACTGGGAAAAGAAGACTTTATAGAAACATGTGGATGTATTTGTACATTTTTATTTCATTAAATGAGCCTTTTACTTTCTAAGTATTTTTATGATTGTTCAAGTTAATATTTCATTTACTTCAAATTTTCCAAGTTTAGTGAGACATGGGAAGTCTTATGTGGAAGGACTGAGATGTTGGGAAACAAGCAGCTTACACTTAGGAACGCACTTAGAACTGGAGTTGATGGTTCTGAAAAGTTAGAATTGGATGGCTTACATTCTTTAGCTATTAATCATAGCGTAGACACAGCTAATTCTTTTAATCTTATGCTGGGTCTCATGAGGCTTTGTATAGAGTGCTTGTTTTCTTTTTACTCAAATCACAGAACAACATTAAAGGAAAGCACGTAAAGAAATAGCACAAGAACAAGATGACTGTTTTTCATTTTTCTTTCTTTCAATCTCCTGCTTTTACATATAAATTTTATGTGGTTTTTATTTACTATGTATATAATCATTTTATGTTATGCTTTTCATAATGTATTTTCAATTTTTTCTCTTTTGGTGGTCACATACTTCTTTCATTGTCTTTCTTTCTCACTGTTGACAGGCATACAAAGACATTTTTCTCAGATTCTGTAAGTCTTTGTGCTGCTCCCAATGTATTTTCCTCTTGTGTTACAGAAACAGATACAGAATGTACATATGTTGCCTTTTCACTTAATGAAAATAGTGAGTATTTTATGGTTTTATTCTCCTCCCTATATAGAACTTTTCTCTTGGCCTCCTTTCCATTGTCTTGTACTGTTGACTGAGAAGGGAACACTTTGATCATTTTTCTCTGTAGCTTCAGGTACCATCAATATTGATGACTCGTTTGTTTGTATATCCCAGAACATTTTGTTGACACTGCTGAAATCATTTAGATGTGGCAAGGTACCTAAAATTCACTGTTTAAAATGAAACAATATTCACTCAGTTTCTTCCCCTAAACATCTAAGGATTTATTCAGACTTTTTTTTTTTTTTTTTAGCTATATCTTGCATTATTTCCTCTTCCTTAATCTTTCTGGCTCTTGATTTGTGTTAGCATATATTCTTTTTACCTAGGATTCTAGTAATGTATCCAAGTAGACTTTCAGCCCCAACTGAAGCCTTAGTGATAATTCTCCAATAAAATTCTGGTTTTGATCTTCAATGTGGTTCCCTCTATGTGCATGATGAGCTTGCAACTTCTCTTATGGTCACTCTGTTGTCATTTCAGCATCTCCTCTTAGACTCACCCTGGAAACTTCGTTCCTTGAGACCCTTTAGATGTTTGATTAAACGGAACTGAATACATTGTCTCTGTCACTGTTCTTGTTGTTGAAGCAGGATCCCACCAGTTTGAAATTCATTCCTGCCCTTAGATCCCTTTATTCTTACCTCCTCAACTTCTTTTCTTTAAGATGTATATGAAGCTCTAGTCTTGAGTCTGATTTAGATATCCTTATGCCAAGTATGATAGTGCATGAGATTGAAATATTTAATATAATTACATAACATTCCACTACTAAACAAAACATTTTCATCTCCCTGCATGTCAATATTTTAAAATTGTATTTTCTTGAAAAATTCTAATAAATAGAAATACTGGGAAATGATAGTTTTTATGATCTCTGGGCATTGTTTTTTAAGTAATAATTGTTAATATCAGCCTTACTCAAAGTATAGCAAGAGAGGTTTCAGAAACCAAGATGGTTGGTGCTGGGAACATTTCCTGTTTAATGAATTAGGCAACCTTAAATAGCATTCTTTGCCCGAATATTTGGATTTTTTTGTAATTAGTTATAATTTTAGATAGTGCCATGACCCAGGCTCTGTGTAAGCCACCAGCAACATGTATGATTCAATTTTTTCTCCTTACTACTATCTCCTTGGTTAATTTCAAAGGAGTTTTCCCAAGAGCTTTGAATAGCAATAATATCCATAATATAGTTTGTGCATTTATTGTTCTAATTGGAACTATTTTTTAAATATGGAGACCACATGGGTGCATCTAAAACTTACTAGTGCCACAAGGCTAAAAAGGTTTTATATACATATTTGGCAATGTTTTCCTTACTTGTAAAAATGCACCCCTTTTCCATATTAATTTTGTATTTCAATTTCTAAATCTTTACAGCAAAGGACTATATTTTAAGTTAGGATCAGATTTTAATGAGTAGTAAAAATTAGTTGTTTTGTTAAAAATATAATCAGTAGAATCCTGAACAGAGTTGAGGTCTTCTTTTTTGTTGAGTTAATGGTCTTTTAAAATATTTTTAGATTAAATTTTGTTCTGTTATATTTCATAGTTCAATACCCAGATCTAATTGAGGGATTATAGAGTTTCTTTGTCCATGGTGTTCACATAAGAGCTCTTTGTACAGTGGGCGGTACTGTTACAAGATTCCTTACTGCAGTAAGTCAATACATTACCTCAGCCTTCAGCCAGCCCTCCAATGCCACTGATGGCCCAGTGCTTAAGTTGTAACTCTGTGCTGCTGACTCAGACCCAGGGGTCTTGCTTTTTTTTTTTTTTTTAAAACGTCTTGCTGTAGGCAATTTTAAAGGTGTGGAACCAAGCCATTTTCTCCCTTTGACTTATTTCCACTTTTATTTCTTATGGGACACCTAACCTTCCTTTAAAATGGTGGGATTTTAAAATTGCTCACCTAGTCTGTGGTTTCTATGTGTAGCAGGTATACTATTGGCTCCATTTTAGGTCACCATTTTTTTATAAGTATGGCTTGACTGTTAGTGTTAAACCACTCACACAGGGGAGGGTATGGGGAAATTTCTGGATAATACTTGAAATGTAAATGAAGAAAATCTCTAATAAAGAGAAAAAAAACCATTCATACAGCTGAGGTTTTTATCATTTATCAAGTGCTTTTCTGTTACACTCTTTATTCTTTCTGGGTATATATTTTTCATGGATTACTTTTATTTTATGCTTATATACTAAGAATTTTTGTCCTGATTTTGGTCCCGGGGTGTGTAATTGAGAACTGACAGGTTATATGCAGTTGAAAAGAAATTTAATGAGTTGTAAAAACCAGTGCTTCCTTCTCCTTGGTAACTAATGTTATTTGTGAGGAAGTGTCCTAAACGGTTCCAAATTGCCTAGTAGCTTTCAAAGTTAACACAAATAACTACCTCTTTTAAACAGGTTGAATGTTATTCCCTAAGAAGAATAAAATCACTTTAGAACATGTTGGGGCTTAATATGTTAACCACAGTTATTCACTCTTACAGGAAAAATGTATTCATTTAAAAACCATGTTTACAATAAGAAATTCACTCTTAGATGTTTCTTTTTCAAAAAGTTATAGAATTTCCCTCCCTCCTTCCCTCTCTTCCTCCCTCTCTTCCTCCCTCCCTTCCTCCCTCTCTTCCTCCCTCCCTTCCACCCTCCTTCCTTTCCTTCTGAGATCATATCTCACACTATAATCCAAGCCTTACAGTTGTGGATGATACTCCTGTTTCAGTCTCTTAAGTGGTTGTATTGTGAAAGTAAAAGACTACACCCAGCAGAATATTTTATTTTGATCTCCTGTATTGTAAGCTGTTGGACTTATAAATATGAAACACAGGCTGTCTGAGCGGTATCATTAACATGGAAACTGTCATACCAGACACTAAATAGTGTGTTAGCTCCTGCTCAGTGTTCAAAGGGAAGACAAAGAAAGGAACATTCTACATCTCTCTCTCTCTCTTCCTCTCTCTCTCTGTCCTCTCTGACTCTGTCTCTCTGTCTCTCTGTCTCTTTGTCTCTGTCTCTCTGTCTGTCTCTCTGTCTGTCTCTGTCTCTCTGTCTGTCTCTGTCTCTCTGTCTGTCTCTGTCTCTGTCCTCTCTGTCCTCTCTGTCTTTGTCTCTCTGTCTCTTTGTCTCTCTGTCTCTCTCTGTCTGTCTCTGACTCTGTCTCTCTCTCCCTCTCTCTGTCCTCTCTGTCTCTGTCTCTCTGTCTCTTTGTCTTTCTCTGTCTGTCTCTGTCTCTGTCTCTCTCTCTTTCTCTGTCTGTCTCTCTGTCTGTCTCTCTCTCTCTCCCTCTGTGTGTCTCACCTAGGCATCAAAATAAAAGATGCCATGAGACATGAGTGAGGTTTAGCTCCTTCATCAAGATACACTATATAAATGAATGGCATGACCATGGTTTTTTGAAACTAGTTTCGGGATTCCTAGAAAATACTTCTGGGAAGAAAAAGCTGGGCACAGTTTTAGAAATAGAGTGATTGTGTTTTGAAACTATTTTGACAACCAGTCTGTGCTAGTCAGGTAAGGAACTCTAAAGCAAAGGTGAACTATGCAGTTACTTCTGTCAGCATTACCCAGACTTGAGTTTCCCCAAAGGGAGTATGCTTTGTCAAGAAATCTGAGACAAATTGTGTAGAACTGGAGGCTTTCACACAGTTGAATTCCTTGCAACTACAATATTGATTTCCAAAGTGGCTGTGCAAGTTTGTACTCCCACCAGCAATGGAGGAGTGTTCCCTTTGCCCTACATCCTCACCAGCATCGACTGTCACTTGTGTTTTGGATCTAAGCCATTGAAGTATAGCTTGAAGTCAGGGACAGTAATACCTCTGAAACTTCATTTATTGTATAGGAGTACTTTAGATATCCTGGGCTTTTTATTTTTCCATATAAAGTTGAATATTGTTCTTGCAGGTCTGTAAAGAATTGTGTTGGAATTTTGATGGGAATTGTGTTGAATCTATAGATTATTTGTTAAGATGATCATTTTTACTATGCCAATCCTACTGTGTATGAGCGTGGGCGATCTTTCCATCTTCTGATATCTTCTCTAATACCTTTCTTCAAAGACTTGAAGTTCTTATTACACAGCTCTTTCACTTGCTTGGTTAGACTTACCCCCAAGATATTTTCTGTTATCTGTGGCTATTGTTAAGAATGTTGCTTCACTTTATTCTGTCTCAGCCCAATTATCATTTGTATAAATGATACATCATTTGATAACCGAAAGCTACTGACCTTTTTTTTTGAGTTAACTTTGTATCTAGACACTTCACTGAAGGTGTTCATCCACTGTAGGAATTCCTTGGCAGAATATTGAGGGTTGCTAATCTGCTAATAGAAATACGTTGACTTCTTCCTTTCCAATTTGTTTCCCCTTGATATTTAGTTGTCTTTTTTTTTCAATTTTTATTAGATATTTTCTTCATTTACATTTCAAATGTTATCCAGAAAGTTCCCTTTACCCTCCCCCATCCCCGCCCTGCTCCCCTAATCACCCACTCCCACATCTTGGCCCTGGTGTTTCCCTGTACTGGGGCATATAAAGTCTGCATGACCAAGGGGCTTCTCTTCCCAATGATGGCCAACTAGGCCTACTTCTTCTATACATGCAGCTAGAGACATGAGCTCTGGAGGTACTAGTTGGTTCATGTTATTCTTCTACCTATAGGGTTGAAGACCCCTTCAGCTCCTTGGGTACTTTCTCTAGCTCCTTCCTTGGGAGTCCTGTGTTCCATCTAATAGCTGACTGTGAGCATCCACTTCTGTGTTTGCCAGGCACTGGTATAGAATCCCACGAGACAGCTATATCAGGGCCCTTTCAGCACTATCTTGCTGGCATATTCAATAGTGTCTATGTTTGGTGGCTGATTATGGGATGGATCCCCAGCTGCCGCAGTCACTGGTTGGTCCATCCTTTTGATTCAGCTCCACATATGATCTCTGTAACTCCTTCAATTTGTGCTTTGTTCTTAATTCTAGGAAGGGGCGAAGTGTCCACATTTTGATCTTCCTTCTTGATTTTCATGTGTTTAGTAAATTGTATCTTGGGTAGTCTAGGTTTCTGGGCTAATCCACTTATCAGTGAGTACATGTTATGTGAGTTCCTTTGTGATTGGGTTACCTCACTTAGGATGATATCCTCCAGATACATCCATTTGCCTATGAATTTCATAAATTCATTGTTTTTAATAGATGAGTAGTACTCCATTGTGTAAATGTACCACATTTTTTGTATCCATTCCTCTGTTGAGGGACATCTGGGTTCTGTCCACCTTCTGGCTATTATAAATAAGGCTGCTAAGAACATAGTGGAACATGTGTTCTTATTACAAGTTGGAACATCTTCTGGATATATACCCAGGAGAGGTATTGCTGGATCTTCCTGTAGTATTATGTCCAATTTTCTGAGGAACCGCCAGATTGATTTCCAGACTTGATCTTTGACAAAGGAGCTAAAACCACCCAGTGGAAAAAAGACAGCATTTTCAACAAATGGTGCTGGCTCAACTGGCGGTTATCATGTAGAAGAACCCGAATTGATCCATTCTTATCTCCTTGTACAAAGTTCAAGTCTATATGGATCAAGGAACTCCACATAAAATCAGAGACACTGAAGCTTATAGAGGAAAAAGTGGGAAAAAAACCTCATGGGTACATGGGAAAAATTCCTGAACAGAACAGCAATGGCTTGTTCTGTAAGATTGAGAATCGACAAATGGGACCTCATAAAATTGCAAAATTTCTGTAAGGCAAAAGACACTGTCAATAAGACAAAAAGGACACCAACAGATTGGGAAAGGATCTTTACCAATCCTAAATCTGACAGGGGACTAATATCCAATACATACAACAAACTCAAAAAGCTGGACTCCAGACAATCAAATAACCCCCTTTAAAAATGGCTTACAGAGCTCAACTAAGAATTTTCAACTGAGAAATACAGAATGGCTGAGAAGCACCTGAAAAAGTGTTCAACATCCTTAATTATCAGGGAAATGCAAATCAAAACAACCTCGAAGATTCCATATCTCACCAGTCAGACTGGTGAAGTTTAAAACCTCAGGTGACAGCAGATGCTGGCGAGAATGTGGAGAAAGAGGAACACTCCTCCATTGCTGGTGGGATTCCAAGTTGTTCCTCATTCTTAATAGCTGAGTAGTATTCTGTTGTGTAAATGAACCAAATTTTCTTTGGAAAGATGAACCATCTTTCCATTCTTCTGTCGTTTGACATCTAAGTTATTTCCAGCTTCTGGCTATCACAAATAAGGCTGCTATAAACATAGTGGAACACATTCCCCTGTGGCCTGGTGGGGCATCTTTTGGGTATATTTCCAAAGAGTGATATAGCTGAGTCTTCAGGTAGATCTATTTCCAGTTTTCTTAGAAACATCCTGATTGATTTCTGGAGTGGTTGTACCGGTTTGCTGTCCTACCGAAAGATGAAAATTGTATATTCATTTGATGTGAAAACTGAAACAATTCACATATTCAAATGTTTCTTTTCAACACTGTCAGTTTTTTTCCAGTTATCTAAAAGTTATCTACTTTTCAGTGGTAAAAGTCTGACAGTTACTCCTGAGTGCTCAGTCACCAACTGGTGTTGAGAATAAGTAGCATGGAGTTGTAAACAGAACGTATCATATGGTAGCACTTTACTGCTCCATGATGATTGATAATGTCCTGCACTTGTCAACCTCTCCCCATTCTTACTTCAGGGCATTTTCTTCTTTTCAGGACTTTTTGTTTTATTTTGTTACCCACAGAATTTACTAACTTATTTGGCTTCTATGACCATAGGTTTTGAGCTATCTAGAGCAGTTGGTGGGCTCACCAGTGGGTACATAATGATTCTGTAGACAGTGATTCACCCTTTCCCAGCATCTTTCAGTAATTGAGCAAGGAGTAGTCCCTATGAGCAAGTCCATCATCTTTGTATAGCTGGTCTTGTCAGTGCCAGTACAGCAAATCATAAGCTGCTCTAAGGTTTTGATTGCAGTGACTCTCATGCTCAGAAGACAGTATTTTGCTACCCTTCGCCCTATTCTCAAATCCTTTCGCATTATTCTGGGACATCCCTAAGCTTTGGAGTGAAGGTCTTAGGTCATTAGGACTGAGCACTCAATGGTGCCTTTTTCTGGGTACATTAAGGAGCCAATAGTATCAGCACTTCCCACTTGCTCACTCAGAAGCGAAGCTTCTCTGTTGAAGCCTGAGGGCAGCATTGTCTGCAGGCTTCAACATAAATGTTGATAAAGCAGTTTATCACCATTGCCTGTGATGGCTAATGAACATTACAAATGGTTTGTATCACAACTCTCCTGACCACTCAGTGGCATGGCTGACACATTCTGGATTAGCCTGAAGTTCTTGGAATGATTTTATACATTTTTGTCATGAATTTTGGATTCTCAGTTATATGGATGGTATGTTCCTAACTTGAATTCATAAAGTTTAGGTATGAATTGATTAAGTACTGTTTCTGTAATTGCCTGTGTGGGTCTGTAGCCTCAGTGCTGTCTCAAAGTTCTGAAAGCATACTTCGGTCTCTGCAGTCAGCTGTCAGCTGTCAGGTACTTTTCTTAATCCTTTTTTTTTTTTTTTGGTGTGTATATCTGTGTATGGTCACTTGTGTATCATGGCATACATGTGGATGTCACAGGACGACTACTGTAGAAGTTGGTTTTCTTCTTCCCCCATATGGGACCTGGGGATCAAACTCAGGTCATCAAGTTGATGGGAGTGCCTTTACCTGATGAACAATCTTACTGTTCCTTTAATCTTTTAAAACCTCTTTGTTAATTATAATATCAGTTATATATAATTTATGTATAATATATATGATAGTCTGCCCTGAGTTCCTGAGTGTAATGGCCATGGAGGGTCCAGAAGACAAGTTCACAGCATTTTTTCTCAAACTTTAGCTTTAGCTCTTGCATTCTTTCCAGTCTCTCTTCTGCTGTGTTCCCTGAGCCATGGAGGGAGATGAGTTAGATGTCCCCTGAGGGTTGAGCACTCTAAAGTTACTTACAAAGGATACTGTGAAATAGGTAGTACCCCAACAGACCTTAAGTCAAACTTCCTACTAGTTTTGTTTTTCTTTGGGCCCTTCCGTCTGTATCTGGACTGTTTCTGTGATGGGCTTTTCACTAGTAGATTGTGAGGAAGCTGATACTGTTTTCTTTCCAAGGCTGAATTTTTAGAGGTTTCTGCTTAGACTTGGATGCTATATTTTGAGAGTATCTAGATGATGTTCTACCTGCTATATAGCTGAGGTGTCAGAAGTACAGTTCAATTGGGATTTCCCATGATTCCAGACTGATCCACCTATTTGACTGACTGCAGCTTCAGAGAGAGAACCAAGTAGTTAGCACATAGTACATAAAATCTACAGAATTGCAACATTAAAATAATGGTTATATAGGAATAAATAACTGGCACAGATAACTTTCATTCAGACTTGTTTTTAAAGGGAGTGATGACTCATTAGTTGCGCTTGCTCCTCTTTTACGGGATTTGAGTTCAGTTTCTTTTTCTTTTCTTTTTTTTTTTTTTTTAGATTTATTTATTATTATACATAAGTACACTATAGCTGACCTCAGACGTACCAGAAGAGGGTGTCAGATCTCATTACGGGTGGTTGTGAGCCACCATGTGGTTTCTGGGATTTAAACTTAGATCTTTCGGAAGAGCAGTCAGTGCTCTTACCCACTGAGCCATCTCGCCAGCCCTTGAGTTCAGTTTCTAACACCCACACTGAGCATCTCACAGCCAACTGCACCTCCAACTCCACAAGATTTGACAGCTTCTTTGCCCTTCTTTGGCAATTAGACACAGGAGGCATAGATCATATAGACACAACATGCATGTAAACACTTAAATATAAATAATAAAAATAAATCTTAAAACTAATTTGTTCTAAAATGTATTTTATTGTAGAAATACATTTTATCCTCAGCATTTGACATTTTTTTCTGAAATGAGATATTTCATTGCAAAGGACACCCGTGTCTTAAGACAGAATTGCAGTTAGATATTCTGAAGTGAAGACTCCAACTAGGTCTAACTTGAAGCATTTAAGACTAGAAGGAAGCATTTAAGACTTGTGAATCACATAGGAACACATCAGTAATACATAAATCTAAGTTAAATTCAGGTATTTTCTGTTTCTATCTAGACAAAACCAATAAAATAAGATCTATAATAATTTGCTTTAAAGGAAATAAAATAATCATAAGTACTTCATTCCTTTCTCCTCATTTACTCATTCCTTTCCTGCTTTAGGAAATAGGTTGATAGTCCAATAAAGTAAAGTAGTACTGACTAGGTTTCCTGATGGAGAGGTTTGTATCTGACTAGTGTAATCTTAAAGACCTTTGTACATTCCAGAAAGTAGAAAGCCCAAATTCCCTTATGTGACAGACTGCTAGTTCTTGATTACTAACTCTTTGACCCCAAGTTCAATGGAGATTAGTATATTAGGCATAATGCATTCAAGCTCATTTTCTAAGTTATCTTTCATGTTTTGTCAATTGCCAGGTGGACTATGTACATTTTGTAGTTACTCATAATTATTGATGGCCTGATGTTCTTACTAGAACATTTAAAGAGAGTATTAATAAGGTCAAGGTTAATTAGGTTGGGGGACTTCACATATTGGTGAATTTTCATATATTTCCGTAACCAATTTAGGACAATATACTTGTATATCACATTTGAGAATGCAATGTTATAATTGCATTTAAAGTTTAAAAAAGCAGTTACTTTAAGGTAGTTAATAGTTGTCAGATGTAGAATTTTTAAGCTTTATTTTACTAAAAATTTCATCTTAAATATAAATAGAAAAGCAGAATTTTAACTATTATACAGCTAAATTTATAACTGGTAACTATGTTAAAATGTATTTATGATGTACAATTTTATAAATATAACCACAATGTAAATTCTAATAACAAATTTAACTTTTAAAGCTTCACATTTTGCACTTAAATAAATTTATATATAAATTATATTGAAAAGTAAAAACTTAACTTTTCTTCAACTATTCTAACAAAAATTTTGTAAGCACATGTTTCTTTAAAAATGACACAATTCCTCAGTTATTTTGTGAAATGAGCATAATCATAAATTTTCTATTCACAATTTTTCCAAAAATACTAACCCATATTGTTCTCCCTGGACCTGTTCTAAGGATGACTAATTCAACTGCTGAGATCTCCCTTTATGTGTTTGATGGAACACTTGGCTTGCTGGACCACAGCTGTGTGTTTATGTGCATTGCACACCTGCAAGGCCCTGACAAATAGCTGCAGTGTGCAGAGGATACAAAATTACCCTGGCAGTGTTGCAAATAAGGAAGTTTCTGTTTTGAAGTCCATATGTGTGTGTGCTTGAGATGCCAGCTGGTGTATTTATGTTGCATGCACAGATGTAAAAGTGCCAACTGATTTTATACCAAATGAAGTCTAATCTGCTTCTATGTACTTTGTGTCAAAGTTATGAAGTGGTATGAATGTTCTTACAACTTAGGTCTTTCAGAATAAGAGCTGCTATTAAAACTTTGAATGTAGGGGCATGAGAGAATTGAGGATAGTAATATAATGAAAATTATTGCTACACTATTAGGTAAGTAAATACAGTCTTGATTTATTATAACCATTTAATGATGTGTATCCTCTTTTGTGGCTAGCACAAATTGGCTCTGTGTTGAATTCATTTTATGTAGACTGGAGTGTGAAAGTCAAATTTATAATAGCTATTTAGCATAGAGTCTTTGACTTTACTAGTTTTTAAAAGAATGTTTAAGAAATCGAGCTGATAGTTCTTGACAGTTTTACTAAACGTATTTAAATTAGTTATGATAGAGATTTCAGTCATTATAAATACTATGACTATGTTTTTCTAAGTTTATGATAAATTTACCCCCTGCTAATAATAAACTAATAGTAAAACCAACTAATTAATCAAACCTTTGTAAGAGGTATTAAACAGTTCTGTTAGCATATTTTCTCCAATTGAAAGAAGAATCATGTTTTATTTAATGTGTCTACACTAAGAACCAAAAATTTCATGGCAAATGATCCTCAAATTAATATTTGAAAGTTAGGTCAAATTATCTCTTGCATAACTGAAGAATTACACGCTTATTTGAAGCTATCTATGCTCTCCGCAGTCACATTTCCTAAAAGCTGCTCTTGCTTTCTAGTTAATTAAATATTTTAGAATGTAATTACCTTCTGTTATTAGCTAGATATGTTAAACTGTTTAAAATATTAGCTTTTACAATATTTGAAATGTGTAAAAATTAAGAATGTTTTGACATTTGCAAGTAGAAGTGAGGATTTTAGAATTTACCTCAATAACATAAAATATGTTAAGCAAGAATTTTAAGTCCTGTTTTGAGTTTGAAACACTTGGATTAAACATGTAGCTATCTATATATTAGTTGATTCCTCTGAATTTTACATAATTTCCATTTTTATGCATTTATGTTCATTAACTCTTAAATCACAATTTATTTATATTTCTCTAATAGTTTCTGTGTTTCTAATTACTATTTTTTTGGACAAAGTCAAATTTGTAAATATTTTATGCAATCATTTGAATAGTATTTTAGTTAGCATGGTGTCTTTTTCATCATTAGGTATGATATATTTTTCTATCTAAAATTATATATATTTGATATAATTTAAAAAATGATTTTACCCGAAAATTTTTCATTGACTTTCAGCACGTGAAGAAAGAGCTTGAACTTTAGCATTATATATGAGCCTCAAAAGTTTGATTTCAACTAAATCAGTTTTCTCAATTTATGTTGACAGTCTGATGTGAAACAAATTTGTGTAATGAGATAGAAAGATGGAATAGAAACTATATTTCCTGATGTCTGATCTAATGACACAGTGTCTCTGGCAAAGCTTATACTTTATCACATAAGCCAGTGTGGACTACTTACATATGCTTGCTCACAGTATGACATGTGACATGAGGATAGGTTCTTCGAACTTTAGTTTGCTTCAGCTTTTCCACCAGAGAATGGAACCGTAATTCCAGCTTAATATTGTTTTGAATATTTGGATAATGAACAACAAACCTTAATATTGTTATGAGTATTTAGATAACGAGCAACGAACCTTTTTATGGATAATGTGTGACTCACGTAGGACACAGTGAATGCTGAGTATGTCTTTACATAGGAAGTAAGAGATATGTCAGCTGCCTTGAAGATGGAAAAACAAATGCGTAATTATTGTCAGGCATTACTTCCTAAGGGATATTTTAAAGAAGGAACCAACCCCCCCCTTTTTTTTTACAGTGAAAAGACAGAAGCTTTTACTACTCATTTGAAAGATTATGTTCCATATATTGTGTGGTTATTTAGAGTCAGGGCCAACTGCCTTTCGTAGGGTATCACTTCAAACACTGTTGCCGCCCCTGCAGGTTGCAAGCACATGATTGAAGGCTTCTAGTTCTCAGCTCCTGCACAGATGTCTTTCAGTACCTATAGGCAGTAATTTCTTCAAATTGCTCACTTTATCAGCAGCACATGTCATCAATCCTGAAGTGGTTGCTCAAGTCAAACTGCAGAATCTTTAGCCTACAGACGCAGCTGCAAACAGGTGAACAGGCAGAAAGTAATTTGTGCAGCTTGGTGGCTGTCAGACAAAAGGCAGACAATCTGTGTTTAAAACAGATTGCAGGCCCTGTATGGGCTAGACAAAAGGGATTTCTCCAACTGCAAATAATTCCAAGGTTAACATATTTTATTATGTCATTAGGTGATTTGTTAAAATTTAAAACAATGAACATGATAAATCTACACAGAAACTGGAGACAAGATAAAAGAGAAAATCAGATCACTGAATAGGTATACATTTGTTTTTCCAGGAAATATAACTGGCATTCATAGAAGCTATTTTTTCACAAGTTAATGCAGGCTATAAAATAGTTCTTTGATGCTTTAAAGATTGTAATTAAGTTACCTTAAGAATTATTCCTATTTAAAAAACCATTCAGCCAGAACAGGACAATTTCATGAAAAACATTTAGTTTTGAGATTATTTTGTAGATGTTGGATTTTGCTTTTGTCAGACATTGTTTAGTTTTTTGTGTGACTCTTTCTGTTTTGGCTAGTTTTGTGTCAACTTGACACAGCTGGAGTTATCACAGAGAAAGGAGCTTCAGTTGGGGAAGTACCTCCATGAGATCTATCTGTGGGTTATTTTTTCAATTAGTGATCAAGGGGGAAAGGCCCCTTGTGGGTGGGACCATCTCTGGGCTGGCAGTCTTGTGTTCTCTAAGAGAGCAGGCTGAGCAAGCCAGGGGAAGCAAGACAGTAAGTAACATTCCTCCATGGCTTCTGCATCAGCTCCTGCTTCCTGACCTGCTTGAATTCCAGTTCTGACTTCCTTCAGTGATGAACAGCAATGTGGAAGTATAAACCCTTTCTTCCCCAACTTGCTTCTTGGTCATGATGTTTGTGCAGGAATAGAAACCCTGACTAAGACACTTTCCTAAGATATTTTTAAAAGTAGTGTGTGCTAGCTCCATCATACATTTCAGAATATCTGTATATAATACTTAAAAAAAATAAGTTGCATAAAGCAAAACTTCCAGAATATATATCTAAAAAGTCTCCTTGTTTTTGTTTTGCTATTCATTAAGATAGTCACACTTTACAAGATTGTTCCATAATAGTATTAGTATTGACAGTATTCATCATTTTATCTATAATTTTTTTGTTATTTTTTTCAAAACAGGTTTTCTCTGTGTAGCCTTGACTCTCCTGGAAATTCCTCTGTAGACTAGGCTGCCTTGAATTCAGAGATCTGTCTGCCTCTCTCCCCCCTCCCTGCAGGCTGGGATTAAAGGCATGACACCACACCCAGATATCTATAAAATTTAATATTGGTAAATTACCTTATGAGACTCCAAAATCAGGAAATTATTAATTACCAGTATTCAGTTACATAAGTGCAGACTCACTACACAAAGCAGAATGAAGAAATTTGCTTCATAGTCTTTGTATCTCCAAAGAAAATTATTAAACAATACATACATGCTCTTATGTACACCCATGCATACATATAATTACGTGTTTAAACTACACATGCCATGAACACTCTTCCTTCCTTCCTTCCTTCCTTCCTTCCTTCCTTCCTTCCTTCCTTCCTTCCTTCCTTCCTTCGTGTCTGTATGGTCCATAGGAAGTAAAGCAGTAGCCTATGTTGTTATCCAGAACTCAGGTGTGCTTCTGCATTGGTTCACAGCCCTAAGTGAATGATGTGTTGTTTCTATTTTGTTTTTTAATTTCAAAATAATTTAATATTGTAATTATTATAAATATTGAGTATTTGTGTATAATATTTAAAAGCAAAATTTTGCATGAAGTCTGATTCTGGTTTTGTTAATATGTGCTTTGGGACACTTTTTAATCATCTTTTAGTTTTTTAATGATCATAGAACCATTTATCTAAGTCATTGTTCATATTATATTTTAAAAACTGTATAAAGAATTTTATCTGATGTCTTGCAAGGGTTCTCATATACACTAATGGGCAAACCCTACAGGGGCCTCCTGTTTTGGAGTCTCTCGATCTTGATGTTGATCTCCCTCACCTTCCCTTCTGCTATTTCCCCCCAACCCCCGTAGTGTAAGATTGTTACTATGCTGTGTGTGTGTGCACATGCGGGCCCATGCTGGTGCTTATGTATGTGGAAACAGGTCCAGAAAGAGGACATTGGGTGTCTTTCTTTATTGCTTGCCTCCCCTGGCATCTGGGACTTTATAGTGGGCACCCCCAGTTCCCCATGCCCTACTGCTATAAATTTCTGTTCCAGTTCTGACCCTCTGACGGATAAAAGAGGAAGAGGGAAAGGGGAGTAGGATCAGATATGTGAGGGACAGGAGAGAAGAACCTGTGTTTTATAGTGTTATGTTTTGGCAAATTTTGGGACATAGGATAACTTTTTAGGATGAATACTGCAGCAGTAAAAGAATGTCAGTCACAAAGATTTGCAGGTCATACCTACGTATTTATGCTGTGCATTTTTCTTCTCTGGCACTTTGATTTCCTTAGAGAGAACATGCAGCTCTATGTTGTTTAAATATTGAACATTCCTTCATAATTAAATTTTCTTTTACATGAACTAAAAGTTAAAAAAGATAATAAGTTAATTTTTTAAAAAGAATTGTTCTCATCTTTAAATCTATGAATGAATGGAATTTTAAAAAAATCTATCATTGCTATAGGTCCATCTTTCCTTCTTTCCCTCTTTCCCTCCCTCCCCTTGCCCCTTCTCATTACTTGGAGTAATTGTTTCTAAGCTGAGTCTGCTTTATTCTCTGTGGATTTCTCTATCCTGAATAGGTCATATGAAAGGAATCAAAAGTGTGAATCTTTGGAGACTTCAAAATTTTTATTGTTGCATAACATTTTATGGTACATATAAACCAGTTTTGGGTTACTATAAGTTTTTGTTATGAACATAGTTTTTCATTTTTCTTTGTTTAATATCCAAGAGTACCATTTTAGGCATCATGATATAGGCATTATTTTGTTTTTAAAAAAATTGTTAAATTGCTTTCAGTAATCTCTATACCAGTTCACATATCCTCGTATGACTACCATTTCTTTACATACTTACCACATGTGATTTTGTTAATGTATTTTGTTTTAGATGTTGGAGTAGTTGTGCCATGATGTTGTTATTATTTTAATTCCTCTTTACCTGAATGTAATAAGATGATGATACATATTTTTTATTCATTAAAAATTTACACATGCATTCAATGAAATATGAACATATCAACTCCCCAGTGTCCCCTCCAATTCTCCCCATTTACCCTAACCCATCTATCTTACTATATTTATATCTTTGCTTTCTGTTTATAAATCCCCTCAATGGAATGTCCATTCATATTTTAATTTATTTTCATGTTATTATTTGTGTATTTGAGGAGTCTTTATATGCTTTAGATATGTTGGTTCATTGTTGAATTGTGGTTTTCAAATGTCATTTCTTGACATCTTGTATTCTTTTTTTGTGCAGTAGGGTCTTGTGTGCATTTTTTAAAAAAAACTCAGGTTAAGAATTCTCTGTCTACTTCTAGATCCCAAAGATTTTTTTCCTGCTGTACTATTTTAAGGAATTGAATATATTGACTTTTCTCACACTTGTGTGTTTCTTTTTCTTTCCAGTTATTGAGTAGGCTCTTACTCATTGAATTATCTTTATACCCCTTATCAAAGTCATCTGAGGATTTATGTGTGCATGTTAGGATTCTGTTCCTTCCCTTGTTTAAGTGTTTGTTCTTTACTCTATTTACATGGACTGATTCTTTTTCTAATGTATAGACTTAGTGCTGTTAATGATCCATTTCACACTACCCTGCCCCGTTCTGCCAGTTTTGAAGCATTACATTTTTATCAGCAGATTAAAGAAATGTCCTCAAGTCTTCTTCTTTGACTTGTGACATGCTTAGATTTGTGAATTTCTTAGCATTTTAAGATTTCAAGTTTGTAACTGCTATGATCAAAGAAAATCTATCAACTCAGTTCTAATTTTGATGAGATTCAGTTATGGGGCAGCATAATGTGCTCTGTCCTGCTATGTATCCTATAGGTCTTTCAACACAGTGCACATTCTGTTTCTTCTAGGATATAGTTGGACACTTATGGTGATGTGGGTTTTCTTGGTCACTTTTTTCTTTATGAGAAGTTGAAGGATCTGAGTTGTCAGTCCCTGGGGATGGTGCTAAAGTCTGTAGCTGCAGTGTGGATTTGCTTCTCAGTTAAGCCTAATCTGTTCCCACATTTTGTAGCTGTGATGCTTAAGTTACGTAACACACATTTTGGATTTCTATGTCTTCTTATAGATTGGCTTTTGTAATATATTTGCTATTATCCTAAGTGCTACTTTGAAATTACAATGCAGTTTGATAAGAAGGTTATATTGTTCTATGGCACAGTAGAGAACAGGAATATACCTAAAAAAAGAACATGTATTTCAAAGTAGGCAGGAGAGAGGAATTACTTGTTTTGAGCTGTCTTCTCAGTCTGTTCCTCAGTTCTCCTTGACCTCTATTGCCCACACTGCCACCTCATTCATGCTGGAGTACAGCTTGGCTTGGGATCTCTCATGTTCCACCAGAAAGAAATGATTAATGACTGAGAGGGTACCATATGCCAGTTACCTGATCTAGTCATTCAAGGTATGCATCTTGAAACATCACATTTTACCCCTACATTTATGTAGCAAAAATATTATAAAAAATGAAAGCATAGCTTAAGTGGATTGAGGCTTTAGTGTAAGACTGATACTGCAGCTCCTGCAAAAAGCACAGGGCAAAGTCTTGTGGGGTAGGTGGACAGTGGGTTTTTTAGGTAAGAACCCTAAATAATAGACAGTAAAAACAAAATAGACAAATGGAATTTCTCCAAATAGTAATATCTCAGCCCCTAATTCAACTTATTGTACTGTGTTAACTGGTCAAAGGCTCAACAAAGTGTAAAATGAGACTATTATGATTGTTATCATTCATATCATTCAATAACATTCATCCGTGAAGAGAGATGAAGTCCTGGTGAACCTTACCAACATCATGTTAAATGGAGAGTAAGGTAACAGTTACTGAGGGTGGGAGAGTTGGAGATGTATTAATAGGCTGTGTTAGTTTGGGTTCCTACTGCTGTGGGAAGACACCATGATCACGGCAACTCTCATCAAAGAAAATAGTGAATTGTGGTTGGCTTACATTTTCAGAGGTTTAGTCTATTAATATCATGGTGGGAAGCATGGCAGAGTACAGGCAGATGTGGGGCTGAAGAAGCTGAGAGTTCTACATCCTGATCAGTAGGCATCAGAAGCGACTGTGTGCCAATTTGGTGTAATGTGAGCATTGGATATTTCAAAGCCTGCCCCTACAGTGGCACTTTTCCTCCAGCATCTCTTTCTACAAGGCCATACCTCCCAATAATGCCAGTTCTTATGGACCAAGCATTCAAACTAGATCAGGTAACTGGCCATTCCTATTCAAACCACCACATAGGTCAGATACCTGAAGGCACAGCTAGGCAGGCATTTGTATATTCTCATGAAGTGTTTTCAAGTGTCCCCACTTTTAATACAAGATCTTGGTGTATAGCACTAGCTAGCTTGGAACTTGCTATGTATATCAGCTTGGCCTTGAACTTGAGACCATGCTCCTGTCTCTGCCTCTTGAGTACTGGGAGTATGTGGCCAGTTTGTGAGACCATTTTCCCATTCTGAAGTAGTTTGCTTCTTGTTGAGTTCTGGTGATTCTCTATACATTCTGAACATTATTCATTTAACAGTTAAAGGATTAGATGATATCTTCTCTAATTCTTTTCCATCACATTAATTTTTGTTATTAATTTTTTTCCATGACTTTTTTTGTGAAGTCATAATATCATTTCCCCTGTTCCCTTTCCTTTCTCTAGCTCCTCCCCATATTTTCTCCCCTTTTTCTCTTTCTCTTTTTTTTTTTTTTGGTTTTTCGAGACAGGGTTTCTCTGTGTAGCCCTGGCTGTCCTGGAACTCACTTTGTAGACTAGGCTGGCCTCGAACTCAGAAATCCGCCTGCCTCTGCCTCCCAAGTGCTGGGATTAAAGGCATGCACCACCACACCCAGCTCTCTTTTTCTTTAATTGTTACATATGCACATATGTTTATATATCTTTAATATGTAAATACAACCTACTCTGCCAGCCAAGTTCTGCTTCTGCTCTCGGGGTATTCAGACACTGGTCTGGAATGAAACAGCTGGCAAGTTGGGGAGAAAAATGTTTTCTCTCAAATGGTTTTCAGTGAAATTGCTCTCTTTTATTGGCAGTAACAAGGGCTATTTAAACCTTGGGGAGTGAGTATACATTATTGGCTAGGGCTGAGGTGCTCGGAATGCTTCATTTGCATGAAGAAGAGTTCCAGATACTTGCTGGATATGTCCTCCTAGGGAGAGAGGTAGTTAAATTTGTAATTTGGCTGCCAGGCTACATGACTTCCTCAAGAGTGGTAGAAGTTGGGGGGTGGGTCATAGAGGTGACTTGCACCAGAGCATGCAGACCCAGAGCAAAGAGGAGTCAATCCTAATGCCTGCCTGAGTTTAGACAGGTCTCAACCTCATGTTTGCTCCAGACTGGCTCCTCCAGTTGCACAGCTTTATGGCTCCATACTGCTCTGTTTATATAAACCTGCATTTGTATATATGACTAACTCATAGCATCCCTTTTTGTTTCTGACATTTCTATAATATCACTAGGTATATTTTATATGTTTAATTTTTCTAATGTGTATGCCCCTTGTCTATAGGTATCTCTGGAGGCCAGAAGAGGCCATTGGATTCCCCTGGATTTGGAGTTATAGATGGTTTTGAGCTGTCTGACATAGATTTTAGGAGCCTAATTTGGTCCTCTAAAAGAGGAACAAATATTCTTAATGACTTAGCTTAACCACTTAACCCTCTAGTCCCACAATTACCGTTTTAATGACTATTTCTCTCATAAGAATCTTGACTTTCACCAGAGAAATTCTTAAACTTCCCTTCACTCCTATATCTCCTGGCTATGTTTGAAATATAGTAATTTTGTGGTAAATGTTTATTGAATGAGCGAATGAATGGATGACCTATGAGGAAAAGTCAGTGCTGTTCATGGAAGACCACAAACAAGCTATCATGCTTTGGAATAAGTCAAACTTACTTTATTCTTTGAGAATTTCATAATGCCTACAGTATATTTTTATCATGTCCTCCCATCACTCCCCTTTCCTCCCTCCTCCTAGATCTAGCCCTGCCTCCTTTCAGTTCTTCATCTTTCTATTTTAAACCGTGAGTCTCATTTGTGAAGCCAATATATTCTTGGTGTAGGGCCATCCACTCAACTGTGGTGGGCCTTGCGTTGATCTCCATCTTAAAGAAAATTAGCTTTCTTCTACAGAAACTATCAACTGTTAGTAGCTCCTCAGCTAGGGTTGAGGGCTTGTGAGCCCCTTCTGCCCAATGCTAGGGTGTTGACTGGCTTGATCTTGTGCAGATCTTGTGTCAGCAACCACAGATGCTGTGAGGTCATGAGTACAGAGGCTCTGTCATGTCCAGAGGACACTATTTTGTTCCAGTTCTTCCCAGATTCTGTGTCACCTTCATTTCTGGTCCTTGAGTGTGGGGAGTGGGTATGTGATACTACAGGCACTTAATTGCTGCCCTTCGACCAGTTGCCTGTTTCTGGGTTAACTATGACTAACTGCATTAAGAAACATCTCTGGTGAGGCCTGAGAACTTCATTAATTCCCACTGCAGATCAACTCATTTGGATCTTTAGTGTTCTCTCTGTCTCTGTCTGTCTCCCAACTCCCTGTCTCACTAGTAGTGCGATATTACTGTCCTTGCTACTAAGGATCTATTTTTTAGGGCCAATACTATCTGTTCTTCCCTTTTCCTTAGTAACTCTTTATATAGTGTAAGCATATTGAGACTGTATAGTGTTATATGCTATCTTGAACTTTTTCTTTTTTAAAACTTTAATAGTTAGAATTTGTGTGACTAGTTTTGTTCTTGATCATTAGTATTTCTTGTACATATTTTCTAAAACAAAGAAATTCCAAATATATGCTTTAATTTTATAATGATTCTTTTAGTGTTCTTTCTTCATTCAATGTCTGTTTAGTCTCCAGTCCAAACCGAAGATGTCTTGAAATTCCTTTTTGTTTTTGTATTTCTGTTTTTCTTTTCTTGTACTCTGTTTCTCAGATGAGTGTTTCCTTTCTTGACCCACTCTGCACTCTTGGGGTTTGACATTCTACATTCAGCATTCTAGCACAGGAAGTCATCTGCTTGCCGAAAGAAATCTTGGTTTTTAATTTTACCTTTTGTCCTAGCTTCATTTCTGTTGCTGTGGTAAAACACCCTGAAAAGCCATCCCTTCTCCTAAAAGCACCAACTTTCGAGAAGAAAGGTTTGGATATGGATTACAGTTTCAGAAAATAGTTTATTCAAGGCAGGAACTTGAAAGCATTGTGCCTGCAGCCTTTCTTTGTTGCTTGTATTCAGCTAACTTTTTTTACTCTTATGTAGTCTAGGCCACCAGCTGGGAATGGAGCTACCCACAGAGTCCTGGATCTTCCTTTCCCTATTTCCAGATATGCCCACAAGCCAACCTGATCTAGACAATTACTTATTATGACTCTCTTCTTAGGTGATTCTGCCTCATGCTAAATTGACAGCTAAAAAGTAACCAGAATATAATTATATGTGACTGATAGTTTGGCTGGGTATAGATTTTTAGATTGAGACTTGTTTTTCTTTAGAATTTCAAAGCATTGTTTAGTTTCCTTCTTGTTTACTTACCAGACCTGTTTAAGATGGTTGATGTCATTTTTGTTGCCTTTACATATTGCATCATTTTTGTTACGTGTCTAGTGCTGTCTTTGTTTTAGTGTTAACTCAGAAGGTTTTGCAGAGCTTCTTTTATAACACGAATACTAGCTGGAATAAATACATATTTATTTTTATTTAAAGGATTTATCTATCTGTTCTACTTTTTTGGGAAATATTCTTGAGTTATTTCTTAGGTGATTTTTCCCCCTCTTCTATTACTAGTATTGAGGGTTGAACCTCAGTCCCCATGTATATCCCAAGCAGGAGCTGTTCCAATGAACTCTCTCTGTAGAACTCTATTTTTGCCTGTAACAGGCATTATCTTCATTAGGACAGCTGTGATCACTTACAAGGCACACCTTGTCCGATTCTTATACTTTTAAATAAATTGTTATAGACTGAAAGTCTTTAAAGTTTGAGAGAAACATTGGAGGGTGCTAGTTTTATATCCCTTTTTTATGAAAATGGATTAAAGTAAATAATGTACTAATTATAACATCTTGCAAAGCCCAGCAGTCTTGACTATATGGAAGAGCTTGACATCCTGTTGTGTGTATGTATATGTGCTTTTTTGTGGGGTTCAGAAGAGAATATTAAATACTGTAGTATTTCACTGTCCACTCTATTCCTTTGAAATAGGATTTCTCAGTGAACCTGAAGGTAGGATTGGACCCAGCATGTTTCATAGGTTCTCCCTTCACCAATACCTACAATGGTAGTATGGACCTGCAGCCACAACACAGTGCTTTATTTGGGTGTTTGATTCTCAAGGTTTTATAGCTGACCCTTTTACCCAGTGATCTCAAGCTTCATTCACCCTTTCTAATAAGGAAAAATATGGTTTAGATATTGCCTCTTCCTTATTCATTTTGCCAAACCTGTATTACTCCAAGCCTTTGTTTTCCTATGTATAAAATGAGAACAGTAATAGTTTTCTTATTTTTATGTGTGATAAATAAATTAGGCACAATTAAGTGTTTAGTCAATGCCAGATACTATGATACCCATACTGCTGGCACTATAAATATGTAATTGTTGATGTCATGTAATTTTCTTGGCTATTTTTTAAGTGTTTACAGTTATGGCAATTGAAAATCTGAGAAATACACAACTTTCGGATACCACTTTATTGGTTTCACACATTCTTTACTTCTGTTACAGAGCTCAGTTCAGCTTTTGTCCTCAGGATGACTACTATAAGTTAAATACATACTAAACATGGAAAATTAACAATTAATTGATACACAATTACACAATGACTGCCTGAGAGTTTCTGCTGCTGTAGTAAACACCATGACCAAAAGCAACTTGGATTGGAAATGGTTTTTTTTTTTTTTTTTTTTTTGCTTACACTTCTGGTAACTGCCCATCACTGAGGGAAGTCAGAACAGGTACTCAGGAAAGGGCTAGATCCTGGAGGCAGGAACTGAAGCAGATGCCATGGAGGAACACTGCTTACTTGCTTTCTTCTTAGGGCTTGCTCCGTCTGCTTCTTGCAGCATTAAGGATCACCAGTCCTTTGGTGGCCCCACCTATGACATCAAGACTTACCTATAAGCCAATCTTAAAAGGAGGCGTATTATCAATTAAGATTTTTTTATCTTTAGATGACTTTCTTGTGGTTTACAGAAACTAACTAGGACAATGACTAAGGTGAAAATTAGAAATGCTGGTTAGCATTTGGGAAGTCTTTCTTTCTTTCTTTCTTTCTTTCTTTCTTTCTTTCTTTCTTTCTTTCTTTCTTTCTTTCTTTCTTTCCACGTTCTCCTTAGTCATTTCAGATTCATTTACCTTGTTAAATTTTTGATCATTGACTTTTATAATATTTTGGAGAGATAGTTGGTATTTAGTAAAATATTAATATGACATAGGAAGCTTATTTTTAGACTCATATGTAATTAAAATCTTCAAATATAAAGGACAATTCTTTGTATTTAACAAAAATTTGAAGTGAGGAACAGAAAGGAAATGGTGTGCCTGGATGTTTATACTCAAAGTGAACAGTAGAAAGACAAAAATATTCTGGAATAGATGTAACATTATTTAACACTTAAGCTCTTTTATTTATTACCTTTGGTGCATGGTTAACACCTCTAATTCATGGTATTCTATTCCATACAATGAGGACAGTAATGTTTCTATTACAGTATTTTTGTAAAGACTGTATTCATTTGTATGCATAACACAATGCAAGTTCTGATAACTGATTACTAAATTTCCTATGAAATTTAGTTTTCACCTTCAATCTCTGACTATAAAAAATGAGGATAGCAATATCTATATTATCGTCTTTTGTAGAGACTGAGTCCATTGTGTGGATAAAACATAGTAAGTCTAGATAGAGTACATGTTAATCATGAGAGATGATCCTTCATCTTTTCCCTCTTCTTTCTTACCTTTCCTCATCAGAATTATATTCTGTCAATTTCTCTGCTTGTATAATCCTCCACCCTTCATGACCTAAATCAGGGTTGACCATTGAAATTAAAGTTTCTCAGCTAGTTTATATGAATAAGTATCATGCAATAGAAACGTTAATGACTACTTTTTGGTTGTTTGATAAAATCCCTTTGTTTTATTTTGCTTATAAGAGATTGTATTTTAACTTATTAACTTTTGGGGGGCTGTTTTATTTCTGTCTCCTCTCTCAGGTAGTTTCCTTTGAAAATGTCTTTGCCAGGATAAATTAAACTTAATACTATAAAATTTATTGTGTATTCTAAAATTAAATATGATTTTTGAACTTCCTCTTGAGTTTTATGTGATGATATCTGCATTTAGTTTCATGTCTTGAATCCTGTTAATCAAGATGTGTTCATACAGTTATGAGAGTTCAGCCATTTTTTTTAAATTGTATCCTTTCATCTTTTAAATACTGAACTCTGCAACCTAACACAAATACTGTAACAACATCTGAGGTAGATAATTAAAGTATAATTAACTTTAAATACCTTGGTGAAGGAATATAAAAATTATTTAAATTCAATCAGCTAGTACATTTGCAGTTTTCTTTTATTAGGTGTGAAATCTAAGAATCCCCTGCCAACTCTTGAGGGCTCAATCCAGAATGTTGAACTGAAGTACTCCAGCACATCATTGGTCAAATGTGCCTCTGGGACCTTGGGATCAGTAAAAATTTGTGCCAAAGCCCCAGGTATGTGCAGCTGGACCGTGTAAAACTTTATTGCCTGTGTAGGAGAGTTGGCCTTGCCATTTACAAGGAGCATTTGCTGAAACAAGAATTTACTCATTGTTCCTATGAATCAGAGCTTTTCATTGTTTTATTTAGACTTAATGCTTCTAACAGTGCAAGGATGATACTTATTGACTTTAACCAATTACTTTTCAGTTAAGGTGAAGAACTTTGTACAGTTTTAACAGTAGTTATTAGGAAAAAAATTAAAAGAATATTCTTGCAGTTTTGACAGAAATGTGAGTTATGTATGATAATTATCTTAATATTGAATTAAGTGTTAGCATAGTAGATTTAAACACAAACATTGGGTGTTACAAAAGTTAGGTTGTAATTGTATTCCTCTGTTTTGCAATGTTTTGTTTGATAATGTTCTTAAGCTATATGCAATTCTTTCTGCAAACCCAAACGCCATCATATCATAGTACATATTTTGTTGAAGTATATCTCTGTCATTTCATGTCATAAACAATCTCTGCATTGATTAGAAAAAAAAATCAAAGTTAATTTTAAAACTTAAAATAGCTTTATTAATCAGACTCTTTAGATTTTTAACTAGATATTCGGGCTAAATAGCAGTTATTATTGAGCCACTATTTTGGTAATGTATTTTTAGATCAACCATTCCCAAACTACTGTATTATACATATGAATTATTATTTAAAATTTTTTTCTTCCTCTTTTTAAATTTTTTTCAATCCATATTTCTATTCAGGTGACAGTGGAAAAGAGAAATTGATTCCTTTGCTTCAGGGTCCTTCTGACACTAGAGACCTTCACAGTTCCAAGTGGCTTAATGAAAGTAGAAAGCCCGAATCTCTCCTAGCTCCAGATTTGATAGCCTTTACCATCCAGGTCCCCCAGTACATGGACTACTGCCATCACTCTGGTAAGTGGAGTCCCATCGAGCTTCCCTCAATTTGTATTTTTCATTTTTAGTATGAAATTTTAAGTTATTTCTGTAGGGATGAGTTATTGGGATATTCTCTATAGTTATTCTTTTCTAAGACTGTTCATTTCATTTCACTATTGATAAATGAAGTATTTATAAATTATGATTTTAAGAAAGATTCAAAGTCCACATGTAGCATGTAATAACTACAGAATTGTGTGCACATGCGTGCATGCAAGTATGTGTGTGTATATGTGTATGTATGTATATATGTGTGTGTGTAGGTATGTGTGTATGTGTATGTGTATATGTGTCTGCGTATGTATGTGTGTATGTGTGTGTGTGTGTGTGTGAAGGTATGTGTGTATGTGTGTGTATGTGTCTGTGTATGTATGTATGTGTGTATGTATGTATGTGTGTGCGTTTGTGTATAAGTTTTAGACTACAGCCTTTTCTCTAATGTACATTTTCTAATGCTGCAGCACTTTGGCTGTGATCCAGAATTTCTCACATTAAAACTACACATTTGACCCACTTATAACTTATTAAGAAGTGATTTTGATTGTGAAATCAGCAAAAACTAACAAGTGAAAATTCCTTAGAAGTTGTGATTTCTTAAGGTTCCATTATTTATTTTTGTATGTTGAAAGGCAATATCATGAGGATGGCTATAGAGATGAACAGAAGGAAGCTGTGGGAAGTAGAGACTAGTGCTAGCCATGTGCACAGTGATGTGCTTAGTAAGCCCCTGGTAGTCAGTCAGGAGACTAAAAATGAGGGTTTCTTAAAAGTCTTCTTAGAGGGGATTCATCTAAGAGGAGATCTCTGTTAACATCATTTGTTACTGTATCTTTGAGGGAGCATATGCTAATATATTCAATACAAAAATTAGAAAATATTTGTAATTATACAGATAGTATGTGTAGGCAAATACTAAGGAAGCAAACAGGTGCACAGAAGCCTGTAATAAAGATGTGAAATCAGCAGTTATTGTCTATGTACAGCTGAGACATTAGTCACAGTTCAGTCTGGAAATGAGTAGTTTGAAAGGCTAGTTTTAAAATACCTTACCAAGATGTTATCAAAGAAAACACTCTTCCAAAAGAAGGAATTAATATAAGGCAGAATGCCACTGGCACACAACCAGATACCCAAATCCATGGAATAGATAGAAAACCCAATGATGGCCCCACACAGCTAAAACAGTCTGAATTTTACAAAGGACATCCAAAATATACTTCACAAAGAATGGTAGCTCCTTTAACACATGTTGCTGGTAAAAACTGAATACACATACACAGAAAATGAAAAGTGTTACCTCTCCCTGTTTTTTAATTCAACTCCAAATGGATGAGAGATGCAAGGCTTGAAACTTTGAAACTGTTTGGGTAAGAAGAGAGGACACATTGGCTCCATAGGACTCAGAGCATCCAAGAAATAACAGGTGCAGTTGAGTCACTGAAAAATACGATCACATGAAGTTAAACAGCTTCTGCCAGGACTTACTCCACAGGACTCTGAGTAGCCCAGAAATAACAGATACCATTGGTAAGTAAGATCACAGGAAATGAGACAGCTTTTTTTCCCCCCACCCCATGGGACAGTTTTTGTACACCAAAGGTAATAGTCAGCAGAGTGAAGAGACTTGTACAGAATCAGAAAATCTTCACTAGGTATCACAGGAAAGGTTGGAGAGTGTTGACATGTAAAATATATAAACAATGAAAACAAGATATCAAAAAATAATCCAATTAATAAGTAGGCAAGTGAATAGCACAAATACTTTTAAAGTGCTGAAGTACATAGGTCAAGAAGTACACAACAACATGTTCGGAATCCTTGGCCTTCATGGAACTCCAGATCCAAACTACACTGGAATTCTCTCCTATCCCGAACAGAATCAAAGTTTTCCTTTTTTATGATATCTAATATAAATGCTATATAAATAGCATACTGAGGAAATAATGACAAGCAACATATTTATATATGCTCTTTCAGAATTTTCATCAGACAAGACCAAAAGTTCCCATGTATGCAGGGAAAGAAATGATAATTCAGTCCTGTTGATAGTGCAGTTATCTATCACTGTGAAAACAGTCCTGTTTCAGGGTCCCACTATACCATTTCTAGATATTTTTTGCAAAGAGTCCCCTCAACTCACTGCAGACACACTGGTACCCATGCTCATTTTCACATCAGCAACAAAGCCAAGTAATGGGACCCGTCCATACGCTCCTCAGAAGATGAGCAGGTGAAACACACATTTTGAAATATTTTTCAGTAATAAGCATAAATTATGTCATCTTCAGAATATTGTTTTGAAATGGTGGTCATGTTAAATGTAAGCATTTTTGTTGAATATGATTATCAATATAGTACTTGGTGATATAGTGTTTGTTCTGTAGGAATATGAAACAGATATTTTGGTGCTGTATTTCAGTCTCTTTAAGCCACTGTCAGGAGACCTTTTCACACAAGGCCCTCTTGCTGTTGGTCTTCTGGCCATTTTTCTCTTCTTGTTTGTTACTGTAATTATGTTTTTGCATATTATTTTTCCCTGTTGCTGAATTTTAATACATGTTGTTTTTTTCTTTTTTTCTATATTCACTTAGTCCTAGTTCATCTTTTTCCAGTTTCTGCCTCTTTAGGGAAGCTTTCTCTGAATCGTCTTCATCCCCTTTTCTCCTCACCCAGTTTGAATAGGTCTGTTACTGTTTGTCATAGCTGCATGTATTTTTCTTTCTTAGCTTTTGTAACAGTGCATACTTACATAATGTATTATCACCACCTGACAGTGATTTACAGAGTTAGTAAAGCAGTGTACTTCTTTATCTTCTTTAAAAAGAAAGTTTTAGTTTCATAATAGTAGTATATTAAGCACAGACTGTTATCAAAACCTAAACTAAGATATTACCTATGGAAAAATGATTTTTTTCCAAGTATTTTAAGGCAAAGTCTCTTAACTGTCCTGCTCTCACACCACAGAAATCGCCACTGATGGAACATAGATCCAACACACTTCATTTACTAAAGTAGAAAGTGGCTAGTGGAACCTTTGCGTTTCTCTACCCCTGTACAGAGAAGTTGGCTTGCTGATTCAGTAAATTATCTTTTTGTTAATATCGGTTTAATCTTGTTTTAAAATATGTATTATATAATAAGTATCTTTGGATAATTATCCTTCCCGTAGTTTTGGTTAGAATTTGTATTTGAATCATGGAATCAGTAGAGTGTGTTGAACCCACTAGACCATCTGGGGTCTGTGTTGCACATCATTGTTTGAATCTACTATATAGTTTTGTGTTGAATGAAGTCTCCTAATTTTTTGTTTTGTTATGAACAGAATTAGAATAGTTTAATGAACTAAGCATATTTAAATAATATTGCAATCTTTTTGTAAATTATTTGTATTCTCATAATTTAAAACCATTCTTAGGGTCATAAAATTTCCTCTCACAAAATTTCAAAACACTCTAAAAGCCAGTTGGCATGAGATGGTTTGTCAGTGATGCTTATGGCACTTACTGGGTAGCCCTTTATAGTTTCTTTTGTTGTCAGGAAAATTCACATCAACTAGGTTAGATCTTTGGTGATATTTTTATGCATTTGTGTGTAAGCGTTAATGTAATTATGTATTTCATTTTAAAAGAAATATTCTTTTGAACATGATTCAGTCCTTAAATGTGATTTTAAATTATTATTATTATTATTATTATTATTATTATTATTATTATTATTATTATTATTTTTATTCAGGGCATTTTAAAATTCACAATTTCTGTCCACCTTGGAAATACCACCCACATTCATGGCTTAGCATATATAATAAGGAACTCATAAATATTTTTATAGAGCCAGTTTCAGTGTGAGTTTGATTAATCTTTTGAACGAGAGACTGGATTTGAATTGAATGTGCATATGTGTACTGCGATATCACTGATGTTACTGCCAAATCAAGTCAAGATGTCTGAAACGAAAGGTAAACTGTTTATAAACAGATTTTTCCATACTGAAATATCAATCTCTCTTTGCTGGGACCCATTTGACTTAGACTTTTGCAGGTCCTGTACATGCTGCATCTCAATGACTTTATAGGTGTGTCAATCCTGTTGTCCTGTCTGCCTCCTCTTCCACTGACTTCCCTGAGCCCTGAGGGGAGGGATTTCTTGGATCTCTAATTTTCCAAGGTCACTTACTCTCTGCACACTGACAAGTTGTGGGTCTCTGAATTTTTCTGTTTGTTTTTGTTTTTGTTTTTGTTTTTCGAGACAGGGTTTCTCTGTGTAACCCTGGCTGTCCTGGAACTCACTTTGTAGACCAGGCTGGCCTCGAACTCAGAAATCCGCCCTTCTGCCTCCCAAGTGCTGGGATTAAAGGCGTGCGCCACCACGCCCGGCATGCCTGGCTCTGTAATTTTTCTTATCTGCTGCAGGAAGAAGCCTCTCTTTTGATGGCTGAGCAAGACACTGATCTATGAGATTAGCAGAGTGGTGTTAGGAGTAGTTTTATTGCTATCTTCCTTTAGCAGAGCACTAGGGTGGGCCCCATGCTGAGCAAAGATGGCAACATAAAACTGACTCAGTACTCATTTTGGAGGTCCCTGGGTTTGCAGTGCTTTGAGCATTTTTGTTTTCCACTTTTACCCTGACAGATCATTTGCTTATATATTATTATTTCCAATTTTGTTTTTATGGGTTTTCTCTGTGGGTAAATGTGTTCTTTTTCAGAGTCTATATGTATTTCTTGTGCTTTTTCTCTGGCTCTTTTGTTTTAATTTTATTATGATTTACTGTTATTTTATTCTAAAGAGAGAAAGAAAGTGTGTGGATTTGATGAGGAGGAAGTGGTTAGGATCTGAGAAGAGTTGGGGAAGCAGAAACAATCAGAATATGGGAAAAAGTCTATTTCACTTAAAAAAAGAAGAGTCTCTTTTTTGACTTTATAGCATAGTTGAAAACCTCATTTAGTATCTCACAGCATTGCTTTGCCTTTGAAATTTTAGTAACTTTCGTTGCACCTATCTGATTGCATTCTGCACTTAACAGACAGTTTACATGGAAGGACCTGAGAGTTCTTGTGGGATCCTAATATGCCCATTCAAGTTACTAGAAGTAGACATACACGTGGTTTTTTTTTTTTTTTTATATGTAGAACATTTTATCACAGTAATTTATTTATATATAATATTTTAAAATGTTTTAGATGAACCTTTCCTTTTCTTTATATGTTGTGTTTTGCCCCTGCAGTGCATCTTTTCTCACACAGATGACTTTCGCACAAAGAGCCTCCCATAGTTTATATATCTATGAAGTCTTATGAACATCCATGGGTGGAAAAAGCTTTATACTGAATCCTGTGGAGTTTATCCAAATTTACTTTGTTCATCATTAATTTTACTTCCTTTAAAATCTTGATAACTTTTAATTATTTTTACAAGTTGAATTACATCCTTAACCTTCCTTCCTTCCTTCCTTCCTTCCTTCCTTCCTTCCTTCCTTCCTTCCTTCCTTCCTTCCTTCCTTCCTTCTTTCCTTCCTTCCTTCCTTCTTTCCTTCCTTCCTGGGTGTGTTGGTTTGAGTGAACTATTCTTCTATGTGTCTGGCATTTGAATACATGGTAACCAGTTGGTGGCTATGTATGGGGAGCCTTTTTTTTTCCCAATTTTTATTAGATATTTTCTTTATTTACATTTCAAGTGTTATCCTGAAAGTTTCCTAAACCCTCCGCCATCCCCCGCCCTGCTCCCCTATCCACCCACTCCCATATCTTGGCTCTGGCATTCCCCTGTACTGGGGCATATAAAGTTTGCATGACCAAGGTGCCTCTCTTCGCAATGATGGCCGAATAGGCCATCTTCCGCTACATATGCAGCTAGAGACCCAAGCTCTGGGGGTACTAGTTAGTTCATATTGTTCTTCCACCTATAGGGTTGGAGACCCCTTCAGCTCCTTGGGTACTTTCTCTAGCTCCTTCCTTGGGAACCCTGTGTTCCATCCAATAGCTGACTGTGAGCAATGGGGAGCCTTTTGATGTGTGACCTTGCAGTAAAAGTATGTCACCTAGAGGAAGCTTTGAGGTTTCAAAGTCATGAGATATTTCCAGTTCACTTTCTCTGCTGTCTGTGGTTTAAGATGTGAGGCCTTGGCTTCTGTTTTCAGCCATCACATCTGCTGCTATCTTTTTTACCATGGCTGCTGTCATCTCTCTAATAACAAAAGCCCAACCAAACTCTGTAAGGTATGGTGGTCATTTATCACAACAGCAGAAGATAACTAATACACTAGTTCTTAGTGTGTAGCCCAACCTGACCTTGAACTTGAGATCCTTTCCCCTCATCCTTGCTGAGTGCCACGACACATAGCACACATAGCTTTGAGTATTAATGTATAATACTTAAAACAATATTTTCATCCTAGAGTTGGAAAGATAGAATTAGATATTTTCTTTTTTTCCATTTTTATTAGATATTTTCTTCATTTACATTTCAAATGCTATCCTGAAAGTCCCCTATACCCTCCCCCACCCCCTTCCCTGCTCCCCTTCCCAGCCACTCCCACTTCTTGGCCCCAGCGTTCCCCTGTACTGGGGCATATAAAGTTTGCAAGACCAAGGGGTCTCTCTTCCCAATGATGGCCGACTAGGCCATCTTCTGCTACATAAGCAACTAGAGACACGAGCTCTGGGGGTACTGGTTAGTTCATATTGTTGTTCAACCTATAGGGTTGGAGACCCCTTCAGCTTCTTGGGAACTTTCTCTAGCTCCTCCATTGGGAACCCTGAGTTCCATCCAGTAGCTGGCATATGCAATAGTGTCTGCATTTGGTGGATGATTTTGGTATGGATCCCTGGCTGCATCAGTCACTGGTTGGTCCATTCTTTTGTCTCAGCTCCACATTTGATCTCTGAAACTCTTTCCATGTGTGTTTTGTTCCTAATTCTAAGAAGGGACAAAGTGTCCACATTTTGGGCTTCGTTCTTCTTGAGTTTCATGTGTTTCGCAAATTGTATCTTGGGTATTCTAAGTTTCTGGGCTAATATCCACTTATAAATGAGTACATGTTATATGAGTTGTTTTGTGATTGGGTTACCTGGAAAGATAGAATTAGATATTTTCAATGGTGTTCTACAGTGATGTTAAAATAAGTGTTCTTTGTAACATAATATTTGCCAATTTAACACAATATTGCCAATTTAAGACATTCTTTTGCTTCTTCAAAATAATTAACTTCATAAACCAGTATTAGGATTTAAATTTTATCATGTTTTCATGAATGGGACTAATTTTATCTGTTAATTATCAAAAATTGGGATGGGGGAGTCTTGTTATTGTTAATGGAAAGTCAAAATTGTGATCTTTGGAAAATCAGTTCAGTTGTGTTAGTAGACCTGTTGACTAAAACATAATAGAAAATGCACATTATTCAAAGTTCTTTGGACAGATAAGAATTTCTAAGGATATCTAAAGTAGAGATGGTGCTTTCATTAGCGAAATGTCTTGTTTCACAAAATTCTCTTTATAATGTAAAATTAGGTGGATTGCCTTAAGTTATGGTTTTAGTAATTTTGACAGGGCATTTGACTAGAAATGCTTATATATCGGACCAATTAAAGACAATTCACATTTGTGGTTTAAGTATAAATATGTACAAATTATACCCATCTATCTTACTACATTTCCTCTGTCTTCCCTGAAGACCTTACTATGTACTTTATCTGTAATTGTTGCCAGTTTCTTTCCTATTCCCATTGGGCCTCTGGTGCAGACGTCTGTCCTCTTGATGACAGAGCTTGCCCAAATGATTTCATGCCTCTAGCAGTTTTTTTTTCCCCCCTATGGGAATTAGAGGTAAAATGTAACTACAGCTGAACAGAGAGTCTATTTTTGTAATTTTGGATTTTGGGCTCTGTTATTGGAACTAAATGAAGAGATGCAGGTGTTCTCCAGTCCAAAGCCTTTGGGAGTTTTGAGGGTAAATGTTTGAAAAGAAAATGCATGTGTTTTCAGAGTCATACAGCAGCTGTGAGACAAGGATTTATGTTTTTTTCTCAGAACTTTGGGATTACAGAATGATTCATTTAATCACAAGCACAGAAGTGGGAGTGAATGTTAAAGATGTTATGCATAAAAAATAGTTTACTGATCACTTTACCATGCAAAGTGGTTGTGGGAACGTGTGAGCAATGTGGCTTTTAGGCATGATGTAAACAATTTCTAAAGGACTATGGTAGTTACAGGATAAAGAATTTTGGAAATGTTGCATTTGTAATACAATTTTTTAATCCCATTAATTAATGAAACAATCTATTTTCGATTTAGAGGAAAACACACACACACACATACACACACACGAGATTATATTTGTGGAAAAATATTTTTGACATACTTTGATTATAGCTTTTTATGGTAAAACTTTTAAGTCATAACATCTTAGACAAACTAAGATGTTTTTAAATGTAATAAGTGTATGTCTTTATAATAACAAACTTGAAATTTGACAGATTTTGATGCTTAAATAGTTATATAAAGCACACACATGTGTATATATGTATAAGCATATATGTACTTAAGATGCTTTTTCAAATCATGAAGTTACTTTGTATTTCATTTTCTAAAGGGCTACTTTTCAGTATTCATTTGTTTTCTGATATTTTTTTATTTTGCTTCCCTTTTAAAGCTTTTATTTTTCTGTCTTTCTGAGATGTGTCTTCTATATATCCTGGAAATCTTGGTACTAGAGTAAGCCCAGACTGTCTTGAGACTTGCAACACTCCACTATCTTTTGCCTCTGATGTGCATTCAAGGATTATAGATGTATGCACAGTGCCTTCCCTCTTGTGCTTATTTTCTTTGTATAATATTCATTATTTATTTATGCAATAAGTACTTTGTTATAAACTTTTTTGCATGTAAAAATTTAATAATCCCCATTGCCTATGTAAAATTCTAATATGTTGAGGAGATAAACAGAGTGTCATGGAAGAGCAGTGAGTGAGTGAGTGAGATGATTGGGAGGGGTTTGCATTCTCACATTCTGAGTTTAGCTCCTGCTTTGTAGGTTGCAGGACTTGGAACAAAATAACCTCTGATAATTGGTTGTCATCTTCAAAAATTAATCCATTTATCTCAGATCATTTTTTTGTGAGGATTAGATTTAATATAATAAACTCAAGTGTTTACTAAAATGTAATGCAAGCTTCAGTTAATTTTAATTAAGAGATTGTGTTAATTAAATATATCAGGTTTTTCTGATGCTTCTATTTTGCTCCCTACCAGATCCCTTTTCATGTCCAGTTTTTCTTCTAGTCACTTTATAATCCTGGGAGTGTTTGTTTCTGAAGCTGGGCAGCAAAGCTTTTACCTAATTCCAGAATGTTCCTTCCACACTTAACTGTCTTCTGAAGTCATAGTTTGGGAGTCAAGTGAAATTTCAATAGTAACAGGAAATTACTTTGTTCCTTTGAAAAGTCCTGGATTCTGGCATGAAGCCAGCAGGAGAAATCTGGTGAGCCTTGTGGGCGATCACTTCTTTCCTTCCTCATGGCACTGGGTCAGAAGTCAGGCATGTTTTATTGTATGCTTAATAAAAGTAAAGTGATAGTAAGAGAAAATAGTAGCAGTTTCATGAGTAAGTAGCAAATTAATGTAAAAGAAATAGTTCAGAAACAGGCTACATGTAAACTAGGCTGTAAAACAACTATAAAATGTGTAGATTTAATCATTTAGTTAAAGTCTCTTTAAGTGGATCAAAAGCCACTATTATTACCCAAGATTATATTTTAGAAAATGATGTAATTCTTCAAATTATGTCTTAGTTTTGCATATGCTGGTTTGTGTGTTTAAGATCCAGTAACACTGACCCTGCGAATATGTCCAAAATTTGAAATTGGTTTAGTAACTTTCTGACAAAATATTCAGGGTTGAAATTCCTGCTAATCTTTGCCTTTTGCTCTTTTCCTAGACATCCTAGTGTCCATCTCAAAGACAGCTGTTTTATATGTAATTATGATATGATTGCGAGTTCTAAATTAGAAGCCATTGTTAGTATATAAAGTGGAAAAATACATTCTTGCCATTTGGGTGTAACCTTACTGTTCATAGACCTTTTTCATTTTATTCCTAAGTTGTCCACTGTTTGAGACATGTGGTCTGGCTCATAGGGAATAATTTAGAATAATGGTAAACTAATGATTCTTGCATAGATATGGATAGAAGAATGCTTAAGTTTTTACATAGCTAATTATTATTGAGGGAACTGGGAAGACAGTACAAGAAGGTCAATAGGGAATTTTTTAAATCCACAAACATTTATAGATCAGTAATAACAAAATAAATTGGGAAATTATAATTTTTGGCTAAGTATACTTTACCTGAAAGAGTTTGTTAATATTTGCATACCTATAATGGAGAATTACTTTATATTGCTATCATTTACTTACAGTGTAGCATGTGTGTGTGTGTGTGTGTGTGTGCACATGCGCGCGCACGCGCGCGCGCACTTATGTGTGTGTGTGAACTGGACTCAAAGGAGATGAAAAGTACAGAGGCCCAAAGAACCAGACTTGGATAACCTCGAAGATCTTCTAAGTATTGCAGAGCACCATGCTGCAAATACATTATGTTCCTGATATCTTCTTACTGGAGTCCAGACAGCTAGGCTAATTTTTTCCTGGATAGTTAAAATATAGGCAAACGTTAGAAGTAGTTTGGTGAAGGGAAGGTTCAGTACATGAAGGGTAAGTTAAAGGGAAGTGATATTACCGGCAGAGGCAGTGATAAAGTGAGATGTTCCTAATGTCTGAGAGAGCTGACCATTGTAGTTAAATTGGATATAGACCTTAACTTGAGTTTGACTCTTGAAAGCTTGCCACACGAAGACCTCTTCATACAATTATTTGGCTAGACAAATTTCAGGCTAAGGTGGATTTTCTTTTCTTTTCTTTTCTTTTCTTTTCTTTTCTTTTCTTTTCTTTTCTCTTCTCTTCTTTTGTGGTGGTGGTTGTAGTGTTTTAAATTAAGTATTTGAGCCTGCCTTTAAGTAAATAAATAATTTATTTTAAATAATTAGAATGTTCTTTTGGAAAGCAAGTATTTACATACCTAGTGTGTGCACAATCATTCTGTTTTACTCATAAGGTCGTAGCTAATCTCCGTACACCTGAAAGCATGCTTTCCTTCCACAGATATTTGCTTGTTAATCATCACAGTTTTATTTTTGTAATTATTTCACTTTTATACTTATTATGAAAATTCAAAAGGAAATTCTTAACCTACTAGAAGTCTTTTTTGAATATAAAAAGTGAAGAATTCTAAGTAGGTTACATTTTTATTTTTCATTTGTGAGGTAGAAATCTAAAACCTCATGGGAATAGTTGAATGAATGAATATAGTAATTTTATGAACTTTATTATGGATAAATTGTGAAGTAACACAAGTACAAATACATGTATTTTATAGACAGCAGTCTCCCCAAAAAATAGAAAAATAAGTTACTTGTAACATATACAAACATAAGCTATAGATAGCAAAATGGATCTTAGGATAACAAAACATTTTGCTTGTAAGTTGTCCCTCCACCTTCCCTTTTTGAGACATGGTTTCTCTTCACAGTCCTGTGATGGCCTCAGAACTCATTATGTGGGCGAGGTTGGCTTCAATTTTACAGAGACACTCCTCTGAAGTGCTGTGAGTATAGACATGCACCACCATGCCCAGCTCACATGCTTTATAAATGACCAATAGAGCTAAGAAAGTTACAAGATTGATTAAATTAATTAATTATTACAGTCTCTATAATCCTAGTTCTAAAAAAAATCCTAAGAGAGTGATCTGAGGTGCATGTAAAGAATTGTAGTCAGGTTTGTAGAGATGGCTTAGCAGGAAAGAACATTGGCTGCTTTAGCAGAGGGTCTGAATTTGGTTTTGATTATTTATTTACATCAGATAGTTCACAAAGGCTTGTACCATCAGCTCCTGGGGATACAGCACCCCCTTCTGGCCTCCACTGGTTCCTGCACATATGTCTGTATACACCCCCACCCCCAAAGTTTTATTTAAAGGATAAGAATATTCATGGCAGCTATTTATGACAATCACAAGTAGTTTTGCTGTCCAATTGTAAATTGTGAAATAATTCAGAATGAATATTTAGATGTGCCTTGGTAAAATTTTGAAGCCTGTAAAAATATTGGATGTCATTGGAAAGATTCATTTAGAAAGCATATTTTAAAAAGCTGTTAACATTGATAATGACTAGAAGTATAGCTTAGTGGCAGAACACTTCCCTAGGTCCTCCATTTACTGCAGAGGACTGCCAAAATAACAGATAAAGTAAAACAAAATAATATGAAACTACTTTATTATTTTCTTCTTGCTGTGACAGAATTCCTGACAAAAATGACTTAAGAAAGTTAGAGTTAATTATGACTCAATGTTGAGCTTTTTATGTGACACCCAAATGTATGTCTCCTGTGTGATCAAAGGGCAGACTCATCTTCAAAGTGGGAGGCACAGTTCTATAGACCAGAGTCCCAGACTGTATAACAAGGGAAAAGAAGAAGCTAATGGAGCCCAGCATTGACCTTTGTACTTCTTGATTGCATGTGACCTGTTTCCTCAAGCATATTCGCCTCCCCAGCATGGCATGCAGCAGAAAGCAAACATGCAGTTGCTGCTGTTCCCAGTCAGCTTATTGCTCAGCATGGCGAACTGGAGATCCTCTCATATGTAATGTCCTGTGGAGCCAGGATCTTCTTTATATAGGTTAAGTGTATAAATGCTCTTTTGACTTAAAATGCTTTCAATTTTAATGGGTTCTGAGACCATCACAGGACTGTGAAGAGAGACCATGTCTCAAAAAGAGAAGGTGGAGGGACAACTTACAAGCAAATGTTTTGTTATCCTAAGATCCATTTTGCTATCTATAGCTTATGTTTGTATATGTTACAAGTAACTTATTTTTCTATTTTTTTTTCTGGGACTGCTGTCCATAAAATACATGTATTTGTACTTGTGTTACTTCACAATTTATCCATAATAAAGTTCGTAAAATTACTATATTCATTCATTCAACTATTCCCATGAGGTTTTAGATTTCTACCTCACAAATGAAAAATAAAAATGTAACCTATTTAGAATTCTTCACTTTTTATATTCAAAAAAGACTTCTAGTAGGTTAAGAATTTCCTTTTGAATTTTCATAATAAGTATAAAAGTGAAATAATTACAAAAATAAAACTGTGATGATTAACAAGCAAACATCTGTGGAAGGAAAGCATGCTTATCTTTCTACAAAAATTGATGAGTGTGGCCTGCCTTCTACAACTGTAGAACTAAAGTATCTTTTTATTATCATATTCTGCAACTATTTTGACCTACTCTTTAAAAAAAGAAAAGAAAAAAAGGCATTCCCAACTTTAAAGTTTTCTCACCTTGTTCATTAAAGATGTTAGTTCTACAATGGCAACACACTCTAATCTATTAGTTTAGTGTACAGATAGATACTTTTGTACAGGAATTTGAAATTATTAGCATTTCCAAGACAACAAGGGTTTGTGATGGCTGTTTTTTCAGTTGTACCTTTATTTCCCACTAACCTTTCTTAGCAATGTTTGGATGTAGGACATTTCCTTGAAATAAGTGGGTAAGGGCTTAGAGGAAGAGAGAAGTCAAGAATTTAAAGAGGGATTATTACTGCATATGAACATGAGGCCATCATGTTGTTGGCCATCATGTGGATGCTGGGAACTGAATCAGGATCCTCGCCAAGTGCCACAATTTTCTTAATGCTGAGCCAGCTCTCCAGCTCCTTTTTGCTTCTTCTTTATCAACTTATAGTTCGCCAAGGGAGATATGGGGTATGTAGACACATTCAAGACAGTTATAAGACACCGATAATTCAGATGAAATTCTTGTAACATGGGAAAGGATTCTTTTTTTTTTTCAACTTTTATTAGATATTTTCTTCATTTACATTTCAAGTGTTATTCAGAAAGTTCCCTATACCCTCCGCCCTCCCGGCCCTGCTCCCCCACCCATCCGCTCCCACCCCCTGGCCCCGGCGTTCCCCTGTATTGGGGCATATAAAGTCTGCATAACCAAGGGGCCTCTCTTCCCACTGATGGCCAACTAGGCCATCCTCTTCTATATATTCAGCTAGAGACACGAGCCCAGGGGGTACTAGTTAGTTCATGGTTATTCTTCCACCTATAGGGTTGAAGACCCCTTCAGCTCTTTGGGTACTTTCTCTAGCTCCTTCTTCCTTGGGAACCCTGTGTTCCATCTAATAGCTGACCGTGAGCTTCCACCTCCGGGAAAGGATTCTTGTAATAATTTAAGACCAAGTGAGATTTTCACTGTGAACTGTATGAGAAAAAGCAGGTCCTTTTTGAGGGCTACTGTGTTCTACTTTTTGCAAAGCTTAGGCATGGGTTGAGAATAGTGGTATACATTAATGTCTGAAAGAATAAGCTCTTCACATTTTTTGAGGCTATGAAAGTTATTTGAAAGTGACTTGAAAAGCAATTTTTATTCTGAGTAGAAAGTCAAAAGGTTTTGCTCATTTAGTGTCTGGAAACCAAGTTGGGTGGTGGCATGTTTGAGAGTAAAAAGGAGGGCAAAGTTAGTAAAATGATTTAATGAAGTAAGTAAGCAGTTTGATTCAAAAATTCACATTCAACATTTACCAGGGAGCACAGGCTCTGCAGAAAACCAGACCTTGAGATTGCTTGTTCAGTCTACTAAGTTCTGTTGTGTTTTATTTACTAGCTCATACCTGTATGCAAGGTACTATAAGAGGCTTGGAGGTAATGGCTGTGCATCACCTGTTAAATGGTTGTTAGCCCACTACTTCTTACAAAACAAAAACTATATTCTACACTACAAAACAAAACTATATTCTGAAAATAGAGGGAGAGGACTGATCCAGATGGAAGAAAGGTTTGAATAGACTTCAGAAAGGGCTTCAAAAGAGATATAAGCCTCAATTATTATTCCACATGAGTCTGCAGTTCCTATTTTTGCATTACAATTAAGTTTACATTGGTTTGTTTTAAATAGGAAACATAATTAACTGAAGGCCTGTTTCTTTTTTTCTTTTTTTAGACTTTTTAAAAATAACTTTTAGCTCCTTTGTCACTGTACCAGTACAATGCAGTTTTTATCACAGTTGCTCTGAAGTACAGCTTGAGATCACGCGTGGTGATTCCACCAGAGGTTATTTTATTGTTGAGAATAGTTTTTGCTATCCTAGGTTTTTGGTTATTCCATATGAATTTGCAAATTGTCCTTTCTAACTCTGTGAAGAATTCAGTTGGAATTTTAATGGGGATTGCATTGAATTTGTAGTTTGCTTTCAGCAAGATAGCCATTTTGACTATATTAATCCTGCTAATCTATGAGCATGGGAGATCTTTCCATCTTCTGAGATCTTCTTCTATTTCTTTCTCCAGAGACTTGAAGTTCTTATACAGATCTTTCACTTCCTTAGTTAGAGTCACACCAAGGTATTTTATATTATTTGTGACTATTGTGAAGGGTGTTGTTTCCCTAATTTCTTTCTCCTCCTGTTTATCCTTTGTGTAGAGAAAGGCCATTGATTTGAGTTAATTTTATATCCAGCTACTGCACTGAAGCTGTTTATCAGGTTTAGGAGTTCTCTGGTGGAATTTTTGGGGTCACTTATATATACTATCATATCACCTGCAAATACTGATATTTTGACTTCTTCCCTTCCAATTTGTATCCCCTTGATCTCCTTTTGTTGTCGAATTGCTCTGGCTAGGACTTCAAGTACTATATTGAATAGGTAGGGAGAAAGTGGGCAGCCTTGTCTAGTCCTGATTTTAGTGGGATTGCTTCAAGTTTTTTCCCATTTAGTTTGATGTTTGGTCTGTGTCGCTTTTATTGTGTTTATGTATGGGCTTTGAATTACTGATCTTTCCAAGATTTTTATCATGAAGGGGTGTTAGGTTTTATCAAATGCTTTCTCAGCATCTAATGAGATGATCATGTGGTTTTTGTCTTTGAGTTTGTTTATATAGTAGATTACGTTGAAAGATTTCCATATATTGAACCATCCCTACATCCCTGGAATAAAGCCTACTTGCTCATGATGGATGATCATTTTGATGTGTTCTTCAATTCATTTTGTGAGAATTTTTTTCTGGGGATACTTGCTAGTCCATGTTGTTCTTTTTCCTATGGGGATGCAAACCCATTCAGCTCTTTGGGTCCTTTCTCTAGCTCCTTCATTGGGGACCTTGTGCTCTGTCCAATGGATCTCTGTGAGAATCCACTTCTGTATTTGTCAGGCACTTGCAGAGTGTCTCAGGCCACAGCTATATCAGGCTTCTGTCAGTAAGCACTTGTTGTCATCCACAATAGTGTCTGGGTTTGGTGGTTGTTTATGGGATGGATCCCCAAATGGGGCACTCTCTGGATGGTCATTCCTTCAGTCTCTGCTCCGAACTTTGTCTCTGTAGCTCCTTCCATGTGTATTTTGTTCCCCCTTCTGAGAAGGATTTTGAACTTCTGGGCTAATATCAACTTATTAGTGAGTGAACATCATGTGTGTTCTTTTGTGATTGGGTTACCTCACTTAGGATGATATCTTCTAGATCCATCCATTTGTGTAAGAATTTCATAAACTAATTATTTTTAATAGATTCATAATACTCCATTGTGTAAATGTACCCCATTTTCTGTATCCATTCCTCTGTTGAGGTCCATCTGGGTTCTTTCAAGCTTCTGGCTATTATAAATAAGGTTGCCATGGACATAATGGAGCATGTATCCTTATTAGAAGTTGGAGCATGTTCTGGGGATATATGAGTGGTATTGCTGGATCTTCAGGCAGAACTATGTCCAATTATCTGAGGAACCACCAGAATGATTTCCAGAGTGGTTTTACCACTCTGTGGATGCCCTTGCATTTGGACCATAGATATTCAGAATTGAGAGTTCATCTTCAAAGATTTTACCTTTGATGAGTATGAAGTGTCCCTCCTTGTCTTGTTTGATAACTTTGGGTTGAAAGTCGATTTTATTTGATATTACAATGACTACTCCAGCTGTTTCTTTGTATTGTTTGCTTGGAAAATTGTCCTTTTTCTCTGAGGGAAGTGTCTGTTTTTGTCCCTGTGGTGGGTTTCATGTATCCAGCAAAATGTTGGGTCCTGATTATGTAGCCAGTTTGTTAGTCTATGTCTTTTTATTGTGGAATTGAGTCCATTGATATTAAGAGATATTAAGGAAATGTAATTGTTGCTTCCTGCTATTTTTGTTGTTAGAGGTGGGATTCTGTTCTTGAGGCTATCTTCTTTTAGGTTTGTTGAAGGATTACTTCCTTGCTTTTTTTAGGGTGTAGTTTCCATCCTCGTGTTGGTGTTTTCCCTTTATTATCCTTTGAAGGGCTGAATTAGTGGAAGATATTGTGTGAATTTAGTTTTGTCATGAAATACTTTGTTTTCTCCATGTATGGTAATTGAGAGTTTTGCTCGGTATAGTAGCTTGGGCTGCCATTTTTGTTCTTTTAGGGTCTGTATAACATCTGTCTAGGATCTGGTGCAAAGTCTGGAGTAATTCTAATAGGTCTGCCTTTATATGTTACTTGGCTTTTTCCCCTTATTAATATTCTGTCTTTATTTAGTATTCTGTCTTTATTTAGTGCATTTGTTGTTTCGATTATTATGTGTCAGGAGGAATTTCTTTTCTGGTCCAGTCTATTTGGAGTTCTATAGGCTTCTTGTATGTTCATGGGTATCTCTTTCTTTAAGATAGGGAAGTCTTCTTTAATTTTGTAGAAGATATTTACTGGCCCTTTAAGTTGAAAGATCTTCATTTTCACCTATACCTATTATCCTTAGGTTTCATCTTCTCATTGTGTCCTGGATTTCTTGGATGTTTTGACTTAGGATCTTTTTGCATTTTGCATTTTCTTTGATTGTTGTGTCTATGTTTTCTATGGAATCTTCTGCACCATCTCTTGTATTCTGTTGGTGATCTCTTGTATTCTGTTGTATTGTATGGTTACTGATTTTTTTTTCCTAGGATTTCTATCTCCAGAATTGTCTCCCTTTCCTTTTTTTTAATTTATTTTTTGTTAGTTTATATTTTCTTTTTATATCTTGGAATGTTTTGTTCTATTCCATTACCTGTTTGGTTGTGTTTTCCTGTAATTCTTTAAGAGATTTTTATGTTTCCTCTTAAGGACTTCTGTTTAGCAGTGTTCTCCTGTATTTCTTCAAGTGAGTTATCAATGCCCTTCTTAAAGTTCTCTATCAGCATCATGAGATATGATTTTAAATCTGAATTTTTTTTTCGGTGTGTTGGGGTATCCAGGACTCGCTGTGGTGGGAGTACTGGCTTCTGATGATGCCACGTGGTCTTAGTTTCTGTTAGTAAGGTTCTTATGTTTGCCTTTTGCCATCTGGTAATCTCCAGTGTTAGATGTTCTAGCTGTCTCTGGCTGGAGCTTGTTCTTCCTGTGATTCTGTTAGCCTCTGTCAGCACTACTGGGCGTCCAACTCTTCCCTGAGTCCTAGTGGTCTGTGCACTTTCTGCAGGCAAGGTCTTCTTGTTCAGGGTTGTTGTACAGAGGTCTGGAGCTCAGTTCACCCTCCTGGCTGAGGATGAATGCCTGAAGGGACCCTATTTAATAAGCTCTGTTGCTTCTGGGGCCCAGGTGCTCTCCTGCAGGGACTGGTCTCTGAGAGACCTGTGATACAAGATGGCGTGTGCTTTCACCTGAGTCCTGGGGTCAGAGCCATACCTGGAGATCGACTCTCCCCTGGTGGGGAAGGTTCACTGAGGTCTGGTTCTCAGCTTTGCTTCCTGGCTGAGGATGAAGGCCAGAAGAGACCGTATACGTATCCAGGAAGCTCTGTTGCTTCTGTGGCCCGTGTGCTCTCCTCTTTGTACTGGTCTCTAAGAGACCTGGGATACAAGATGGTTCTTTCACCTGAGTCCTGGGGTCAGATCCCTCTCTGGAGGCTGACTCTTCTCAGTGATCCTAGTGTCCTGGGAGTGCTAGGGTGCCTGCAGCATGTAGAGCTTTTGTCCTCCAAGTTCATGTCCAAGGTGGTTCGTGGCAGTTCTAACAATTCTTAACAAGACCACCTACAACAATTGCTACTGTAGATATGTCAGTGGGAATGCAAACTGGTGCAGCTACTCTGGATTTCAGTATGGAGAATCCTCAGAAAGCTAGAAATCAATCGACCAAATAATTCAGCTCTACCCCTTTGGCATATGCCCAAGGGGCATCCTTCTCCATAGATACTTCTTCTGCTGTCTTCACTATTGCTGTATAGCTAGGAAATGGAAACAAATTAAATATCTGACAACTGACAAAAGAATAATGAAAATATGATTTCAGAAGGTCCAAGAATTCAGTAGCTGTTCAGTGCCAGAGGTTTGATATGTCAGCTGGTCTTCAGTATATGCCAGAGTCCCGAAGAAGTAGGCTCTAATGGCAGTGAAGGGATGGACTTGCTATCATGGTGAGAGCAAGCACACAAAGAGAGAACTTCTGGTATTTATATAACACTTATTTTTCAGAGTAAAGGCATCTGTAAGGATAGTGTAGAGGTTTGAAGTTTGGGCTTAATCAGTAGACTCGCTCCTTACAGCCTTTGTGATCCTGGAAAGGTTTCTGACTCCTTAGTTTTTTGTTCTTATTGACATGATGGGGAAATTAATAGTAGATATCTTAGCAGGTTGTCAATAAGGTAAGTGAATTCATGTGATTAAAATATTTCAAATAATATTTGATACTTCAGGATGTTAGCATGTGTCTTCCTGAACACAAATAAAATCGTCTTAACTATCACCTTACCAGAGACCATTTCTATGTGAGGGGATTATGATTGTAGAGGCTGAAAAATATTCACATTTTCTGTACAGAAAAATGATTGCTTTGCATGAAAATCAATGTCATTGAAAAAGTATTGAATCTAACGGCTGAACGGAACCAGTGCTAAATACATGCCTTTGAATGATTTTAGTTTTATAAAAATAAATTTTCCAGTTTTTGTCATCCCTAATATTTGTAACACAGTTTTATTTTCTCTGTTCTGCAGATGAAATTTTTTGTTATGTATGGAATAGTTGTATTGGATACTCCTGGCACAACATTTAAAAGTTAATGTATATTTTAGTTAATGCCTTTACCTTGATTTGTACTGTGCATCCACTATAGCTTAATGATTGTTCTCATGTTTTCCTTTTCCTAATTTCTTATCTTTTCTCTGTGGTCAAGAAAATTGTAGACCTTTCTGTAAAACTTCTCTGGAAGGTAAAATCTGATCTTGTTTCTCTCCTTAAAAATGTTTTTTAAAAGACTTCTTTCATTACCTCCTGGTTAGATCTCAGAGTTGTTGTTAGGGTAGCTCTGTACCGTGTTGTGCATCTCCTTCCCAGCCTGGGCCGGTGGGGCACTCACAGGGCATGCCGTTTCTCTCACCAGTTCATTAGTGGGCATCATATGCTTACATTGATTCCTCTTTCTTTGTCTTTGCCTTTCTATTTATCTCAAAGATTCTCATTCAGAAATCACTCATGAATTGTCTCCCCAGACACGTAAGAACCTCGTTTACTTGATTTTATTCTGCATTTAGAAGCTGTTTATGAATATTTTTATTAAATTACCTCTCAAACATGATTAGTTTTATATTTGTCTCCCACCAATTTATGAGCAGTTTAAATTGGGGTCTGCTTCTTCTCTGTGAAGGTTACGTGTAGGTATAAGGTTGGTGTTGAGTGAACATCTGTTGGATCAAGTGAGACACTGTAGTACATGTCTGTAATCATAGAACTCCAGGTGCAGGCAGCAGGAAGTTGAGTGCAGCCTCCAGGAGTTTCAGGCCTTCCTGGCACAGTGAGACCCTGAGTTATCCTCCCAGAGAGGGAAAGATAAGTTGGATAAATTATCTTGAGTAATTTTTTGTGTGACAATTAAGTGATTAAACCTATTTATCATGAGAAATAATGAGGGACATCTTGAGGCAAAAGTATGAAAATAGTCTGATAACTAGTGTTTTCCCCAGTCATTAGCACTGGCCAAGAAGCTAGTACCCTCCCTCCTCAGTCCACTGCTTAGGTCTTAGTATTTGCTCTTGTTTGCTTTCTTGATAGTTTTACTTTGTCAGAAGCAATGGCTGCTTCTCACTCACAGTAAGCATGTGCTGGCCATTGCTCTCTCTTTCATTCTTAGTTATTGACTGTTAGGATGGTATCACTTTTGTTAAATTTGATGAAAAATAGTATTAAGTTTGATCCTTATATTTTTGCACTCTTTTTGCATAAGTGTGAAATTGATTCACTGGTGTAATTTAAGGACATCTGGTTAGGAGGACTAATCCTTGGAGCAAATTAAAAGATGTAGAAAGAGATACATGGTCTGTAGGCTAAGAAGCCAGGGCACTATATGTACCAGATGAATATTAAGTTAGAATTTTCTCTGAGAGGCTAATAATCTGTGTAAATAGGTGTGTATGTGGATAGGAGATAAACTGTATGGGCTGACAGATGGGCTGGTGTCCTATAAGTTGCATATCCTCACTGTGTGTGCAGGTGTCTGAACTATAGGTGAGAAGAGAATGGACCTGACATAGGTTAAAGAGTGTCATTGGAACTGATCATCACCACACTGGAATAGCCTAGCTCTGGGGCTAAATGGAGCTATGTTTACTGCTAAAATTCAAGCCCACGTGCTTTTGTCTCTAAATAACCTAGATCAGTCTTTGCCTCAGTAATGTGGGAGAGAGACTAATGTTCAGATTTATTTTGTGAAGAAGTGGAGTAGTTTTCTGTGCCAGTGGCGGAACAGATTAAACTTTGACTGGTTGAGTGCCTCTCCTTGTTCAGTGTGGTGTGGGAGGATCACCATCCAGTCTGTCTTATTGGCAGCAGAGAACTGTTAAATAGAATTTTCCCATGGAAACAGTGTCTTACTTGAAATTCCAGAAGTTTTACCAAAAAATTTATGAAGTGGGATGATAGTAAGTTACTGAAGAATCATCAAAGCAAGTATGTTATTAATTGGCAGTTTATTGACTTCATCCCCAGGGCCAGTTTAAAGAAAGGGAGGGAAGGTTAGATTTGAAGCTATGCTTTGAATGCTGTGTGAGGTCTGTTTGAACTTTCTGGTTAGACTGCAATTAATTAACTCAATTCAATTAGTATGTGAGTAAAAGTACACTTCTTTGAATCTATCAAAGGTATATTAATGGACGAGGTACTGACAGAATTGTGATTCTCTGAGTCTGGTTAACATTAAAGTACACCCCAAATTTACCTGTCATCATTAATCTCTTAATAAAGTGTAACAATAACTACTAAGTGTTTTATATGTATATTCTGAATTTTTTAGCATATAGCTCTACCTATATAAAGTCATACATATTTATTTGACTTCAGAGAATATAAATAAGCTTTAAGCCTTCTCTTTAAATGGTATTTTAAGATATTACCTGTTCAGGTAGTTTGACCACTTCAAAAATTGTTAGAAATTACTATCCTTAGACTTTCAGCCTGTGCACATGTGTAATTTTGCCAACATATAGATGTGTGTGTGTATGCATGCAAAGAGGTATTTTGAAAACATTTGCCTTTCCTTTATTTGCTGCTGTTAGTTATTTAGTAGCTGTCTTAGTCAGAATTTTCCAGAGAAACAGAAGTGGAAGATTGAACATACATTAAAGGGAGATTATTAGATTAGCTTATGTGATATGGTTGGAGTACTCTGTAGCGTTTTTACAAAGGAGAGGCCAAACCTAGGAGTTCAGCAGTGCATTAAGGTAGATACTTCAGCAATTCTGTCTGTCTGATGCCAAAAGCCTTAAAAATTTCCAGAGAACCCTGGTCTCCAGTCTATGTTGGAATCCCAAAAAGCTAGTTTTAATATCCACAGGAATCAGCAAAGTTTTCAATTGACATTGGAAGCCGGATGAAGTTGGCATTAATATCCGTAATAATCAGCAGCAATAGGGTAGGTGCTAGTGCAAGTGAATGCGGAGCAAACACAGCCACCAAGCCTTTCTCTCTTCATGTTTTTTCTCTGGAAGCCTCTCAAAGGTAGCATTCACATTCAGGATAACTACCCCCATCCATGAAGGCTGTGTAGACAGTCCCTCAGAGATGGGTGAAGGCCAGCCTCATGTATACAATCCCTTAGTAAAGTTCTCCAGGCAGCTCTAAGTCATGTCAGGTTGACAGTTAAAGCCATCCATCAATGCTGGCCGCATCATGGCCTTAAATGCCCTGATCCACACATTCTTAGTTTAGTTTTAGTGTGTTTAGACTATTCATAAACTTGTATGAATAAAATTTTGACAGAGAATTTATACCATATACTATAAAAGCAGTGTTATCTCAGTATAATATCTGAGGTAGGAACTCCCAAGACCTATTCCCTATTGATAATGATTCTCAGTAAGGCAAAAAATGCTCTTCTTGTTTCTAAAACCTTTTGGTATAAACTTAGTGATACTGAACTCAAGTGAAATTTTTACAAGTTAGTAGCAGTTACTTGATTTCTAGACATATATATTTAAAAAAAAACCCATATTTTTGTTTTTGAGTAAATCCAGGAGACACTTCAACAAGTATAATTTACAGTAATCTATTTCAAAACTTGACTTTGGTTTTGTTAACTAAGATATGAAACTTATGCCATTGTATGTCTATCTGATTTTATTGCCTGTACATATTATTTTCTTTTAATTTTATTTTTACTTCAGAGGTATATATTTTAAGTTTGTAGGTCAGTTAAAGACTCCATCATGTTTAGTACTGTTTTATTAAATGAAATTCACTGTACCATATATATTTACAAATATGTATGGTGCATATATATTTATCGTCATTATATTATTTTGGTGGACTATTTCATCAGACAAGAAAATAGTGTGAGCCTTACCATGGTGGAAAGGTGGGATAAACGCAGGCAGAATTGGGGAATATAAACAGTAATAGGCAGGCAAAAATGAGGAAAATATGATTAAAAAGTATACAAAAGCATGATAATTAAAATTTGTATTTTTGAAAACTATAAGTAAACCATATTACAATTCCAGTAGTTAATAATAAAATAGAGACTAGAATAAATATATCACTAAGCTCTTTCATATGTTGGGTTAGTCAGTTCCTGAGCAAACTTATAGACAATATATGGTATGAAACCAACTGTTTTATAAACATCTATTCATTGGGTACCTGCTAAGAAATAATGTAAGTAATAGAGAAATGGATAATACCAGAAGTATAATACCATCTCACTGTTGTGTTTCCTGAATTGTATAGTCCTTTTAGGACAAAAAGAGGAATGAACAAATTATAGAATAAGGAACTTGAGTGCAATGTAAGGAAGTGTCCTAATATTAAGAATAACTAATGTGGGCTCTCTGACACGAGGTAATTGTATTGGAGTGGTTTGCATGCATTCAAATCGCCTTGTTACTGCCACAGGAATACAGGGATACAGTGGCTTTTTCTGTGATGTGTATTTTTTACTGTCCCTCTTCTGTCTTGAAATAAATTTTATTTCAAGTAGTAAGCATCTAAGGCAATGGACAGTAAATATACCAAGATAATATTTGAGTTTGGTTAGAAGACTATGCACAAGGTCAGGTCAGATACTCATTCTGCCCTTGTTTCTTATATTGAGACAGTTATATATTTTGCATGTCTATGTGTGTCATAAAGCAGTAATTCAAATTCAGAAATGTAGGATTATATGAAATGATGAATATACTGTCAAATACTAAATGATTTAAATATTTCTGCTATATAAATTTCTCGCATTTCAGAATTTATTAAGACTGTGTACTGGCTAGTTTTATGTTAACTTGACACAAGCTCTTGACATCAGAGAGGAGGGAGCCTCCATTGGGAAACTTGTCTCCATAAGATGTGGTTTTAATGCTGGCTGTCCCAGAAGCTGCAGGATGGACCATCCAGAGATTACCCCACCCGGGGATCCATCCCATAATCAGCCACCAGATCCATACACTATTGCATATGCCAGCAAGATTTTGATGAAAGAACCCTGATATAACTATCTCGAGTGAGGCTATGCTAGTGCCTGGCAAACACAGACAGGGATGCTCACATTCATCTATAGGATGGAACATAGAGCCCCCAATGGAGGAGCTAGAGAAATTACCCTAGTCCACCATCACCGGGAAGAGAGGCCCCTTGGTCTTACAAACTTTATATGTCTCTGTACAGGGGAATGCCAGGGCCAGGAAGTGGGAGTGGGCAGGTTGGGGATCAGGGCAGGGGGAGGGTATAGGGAACTTTCGGGATAGCATTTGAAATGTAAATAAAGAAAATATCTAATTAAAAAACAAACTGATTTTAGTGCTTGAGAGGTGGCTCAGCAGTTAAGAGCACTGGTTCTCTTACAGAGGATGAGAGTTCAATTCCTGTACCCACATCTTAGCTTTCAACCAGTTGTAACTCCAATTCCACAGGGCTCAATGCCCTCTGTGGGCCTCCGTGGGCTCCAAACACCCATTTGGTGCACAAGTATGCAGGCAAACACTCATATACATTAAATAAAATAAATACTTAAAATCAATTAAAAAAAAGATGTGGTTTTAAGGACTTTTCTTATTTTGTGGTAAGTACGGTGGTTCCAGTTCATTGTGGATAGTGTCATCCCTGGGCTGTTGGTCCTGGGTCCTGTAAATCCTTCCCTTCCCAACTCGATCTTTGGTCGTGGTTTTTTAATGCAGCAATAAAAATTATAAGACAGAAGGGTTTAACCTACTTTTGTTTAGATGTAAAAAGAAAGAGATATTGTATAGATATTGAAGTAATAAAGAAAAATTGTCTGAGAGGATATAACTTTACCATCTTTGTTGAGAACTCATATTCTTAGCATCATCTCTTCAGTGCAATATCAAGGAACCAACCACATAACTAGACTTAAAGATAGCAATTACATGATCATTTCAGTAGATGCAGATAAAGCCTTGGACAAAATCCAACACACCTTCATTATAAAAAACTTAGATAATGTAGGACTAGATAGAATATAATTAAATATATAAAAACTGTGTGTGAAAAACACACAGCCAACATCATCCTAGATGGAGTAAAACTTGAAACAGTCCTCTGAAGTCAGAAACGAGACAAGGGCTCCACTATCCCCACTGAGCACTAGTTGGAACAATAAGGCAAGAGAAGGAATTTCGTGACATGATATTGTACATTAGAGGTCCTCAAAGTTCTATCAGAAAACCATTATAAATTATAAACAAGTTCACTGTGGAAGGGTACAGAATCAACTCACATAAATCAGTAGCTTTTCTATATACCAACAACAAATATGCAGAGAAAGGAGATCATGGATAGACTCCCATTCACAAAACTAATGCCTTAACGAAAATAAAATATCTGGGAATAAACCTAATCGATGAAGTAATAGACTCTTAGAATGAAAATTTAATCCTCTGGAGAAAGAAATAAAGACACTAGGAAATAGGAAATCCCATGGTCGTGGGTTGTTAAAATTAATATTGTGAAAATGATCTTTTTTTTTCTTACTAAAAATCTTGCTAGAGATTGGTACAACCTTTATATAGAATCCTTTGGATACAGAATGAGTAATAATCATTATAAAGAAGACTCACAATTTTAAATTTGATTTTCAAAAAACTATTTGTATTTGTGTACATATGTGCTTGTTGGGTACATCCAGAGGCTAGAAAAGAAGCACCAGGTCTTCTGAACACAGTACCATATCCTCTGCAAGAGCAGCAAGCCCTCTGAACCACCACTGAGTCATCTCTCTAGTCCCCTTACATTTGTTTTTCAGCCAATTTCTGTTGAGAAGCTAGTTGACCGATTTTAGTCTCTGCCTCCTTTCAGAAAAATTGGGATGGTAGAATCATTTATATGCACAAAATAATGCTGTTTAGGTATATAACACATTAATGCTCATTTACCCTCATCTGTATTTAAGTACTGTTAAGTCATAACATGCTTCACATGGGCTACATGCTGAACACATGTAAGGGAAGATTTTCTATTTCAAGAAGAGAAGTTGTGCCGGGCGTGGTGGCACATGCCTTTAATCCCAGCACTCGGGAGGCAAAGAGGCAGGTGGATCTCTGAGTTTGAGGCCAGCTTGGTCTACAGAGTGAGTTCCAGGACAGCCAGTGCTACACAGAGAAACCCTGTCTTGGAAACAAACAAACAAACAAAAAAACCACAAAAAAAGAGAAGTTGGAAGGAAAGGTAAGTATTTTGGGCATTTACTACCATTATGTCTATTGATAGTACTTTTATCTTACATCTTATAAACAATGGACACAATTTCTTCATTTTTTTAAACTCAGAAAACAGGTTAGATTTGCATATTTCAAGACGGTTTACTAACTGTCTCAAAGATACACTGGCCGTTAGTGGGAGAACCAGGAATTGAAGCAGTAAGTGTACATTCCCAAAGGTCTGTGTTCTATGTGCTGGGAGACAGAATGAATAAGGTTATTTAAGTGGAAATATAAGTCCAATGAAAGCTGGACCAAGCTCCAGGACACTGGAGAGCTTACCTGTTGCATCACTTTGTCCATGAGTGTGTAACTTCCAATGATCTGCTTGTATTTCATTAATCTTAATTGTGTTCTGATGGGAAAAAAAAATCATTTACTTGATTTGTAACTTGTTTTATAGAGTTAGTGATTTATTGAATATCTTGGAACCACATCCCTGACAGGCAGTATTTTAAGGTGAAATTGCTTTGTGAGGATTTTGTTAACCTGATGTTTTGTGGTTTTGCCTCATAAAACTGGTAAATGACTCTCAGTGTGGAATGTTAATGGGGTGAAGTAATGAGTGCAGGCTGTGGTAGAAGCAACCAGACATGAGCAATCCTATAGCTCCTACTCCATGATCCTTGGGGGAGGTCTTTGTGGACAGTAGCCTTTCTAAAGATAAAAGCAATAGGTGATCTTTTAAATCTTTTTAATCTAACACTTGATCTAATTCTGAAGCTGCATTAGATGACAAACCTTGCTATTGTGCATGGGAAATTAATTAATGACAAACTAGGAGATTCTTCAAGATCATTTTCACCTTCTGAGTAATCTTGGTGACAAATTCCTTGTAGGCCAGCAGCACCCTTATATTCTGTTCAGCTTTCAATGACTGTACAGTCTGTTCCACGAGCACATCTCATTTGATTAATGAGAGAAGTAATTTGATTTTAGTATTAGTTGTATTGATTTTATTTCATAGAATCAGAGAAGTATATATTTCCCCTGTAATTTAATTTGAAAAATGTATAAAATTACAAAAGTTTGAAATGCCTTACTAGGGGCTCTAAGCCCTCACTTTCAGATTCCATCAAAGGACCTTTGTGTATTTTGTCCCACTCCCACCACACACACACACACACACACACACACACACACACACACACACACACACACATTCTGACTACCTAATAAGATTTTTCTGTGGTGGAGAGGGAAGAATAGGATTCTTTTAAGTTTGAGAGCCACAGGCACAGCTACAATTTAATTCAAAGGTGCACCAAATTTAAAGTATAGTTTTGCATTTTTTTGGTTTGTGTTTCAATGATAGAGCAAAAGAACGACCGTGAATCTTTTACTTTAAAGGAGAAATAATCGGTGATAGACTGAGAGGAAGGCTTCTTTATTGACACGATCAAAGGAAGAGAGATTTTAGATATTTTTAAAAGTCATTGTTATATTTTGTTGCTTTACTTGTATTCAAAGGTTGTTTTATCTCTGTCCACTGAGCACACTGCTAGGGTATCTATGAGATGTTTGGGAACATTTGCATTTTCAAGACTATAAACGCATTTTAATCTTTTGTAATTTGCTTCTGATCTAGTTAGGCAGCAGGTTGTAAACTTATTTTCTTTGTGATTCTCCTAAATATATCCCACTTAATTCATCTTTGTTTGACCTCCTTTAGATTCTTAGTATTAGTCATAGAATTGTTCAGTATTATAATGCTGTTTGCTTTTTTGTTGTTGTTTATATTTCCGAGCTGGTTTTTTTTTTCTCTCTCATAAAGTCCTTTATTGACTTTGTATTTGTTTTCAGATAAGGTTGAAATGTTTCACCCAGTGCAGCTGTGTATGTGTTACCCAGTTTGTTAAACTGAACCCAGTATCATCTCGGGCCTCATTTATTCTTCAGACCATTGCTTTCCAGATTACTGGGGACTGGTGCTTTAGCCTATCTCTCAAAGGCAGTTTTGTAAAAAGTGTTTTTCTATGAGTACCCTTTACAGAATAATGCTAATCTGTGTGTGTGTATATATATATATATATATATATATATATATATATATATATATATATATATATATATATATATGGTTTAAGCTAAAATGTGGTATTTCTAGAGGAGAGCTATAGTTCAGATATCATAATATTATTCATGATTGCAAGGACCTGGGTACGATATTTTTATTAAAATGTTTGGTTGGAAACAAGCATATCAGCTTTCACTTATTAAATGATTTGTTTTTAACCATTATAGCATTGGAGTTCTTATAATAACTTTTGTTTTATCTCTCTTTGTTATTTGACAAATATTTGTCAAATACTTGTCAAATAACAAAGTACCCTTCAAGGTATTTATAATCTCATTGAAATGATGAGCTTTTAAAATTTTTGTTTTAACTAAATTGTTTATTAATCATATGATTAGTCATTCTAAACTTGTACTGTGAATATTGATTTATTTATAATCATCTCTTTGCACCAAGTCTATTGATATAAAAATAAATATGTCTGGCTCTTCCCTTTCTCAGTCATTCTGTATTGGCTTTCTTTTGTTTTGCATATATAGAACAGTTAAATATTAGACTGGCAAAAGTGAAAAGATAGCCATAGAAATGTACACACACACACACACACACACACACACACACACACACCCCTTGTAGTTCATATGAGGGAGGCCTGGGTGAAAATAGTGCACATTCTCTGACATATAAAAAAACAATTCTAACAGTTCCACTTTTCCATGGGTTTAACTTGGGGTTTCAGTTATTATGATCAATGATGCTTCCTAAGTATTGAATGGAAAATTAGACAAATCAACAATTCATAGGTTTGAAATGTTTACTGTTTTGAGTAACTTAGTACATTCTTCGATCTATCTGCTTTATGTCACGTTGGATGTATATTATCTAATTGAATAGTATGCTTTCTAAGTATCTGTGTCTGCAGCCATCTCAGTTACAATACAATATTCATTTGATGCTATCATATGACATTACCTGCTTGTCATCAGGTAGTGAATAATGGCTCCACTGTACAAGACTACTTGTGTTGGGAATTCATATCTGTCAAAGAGCTTCTCTAAGTGTATTGTTCTAACCTAAGTAAAGAAAAAAAAATTCTGAGGTTAATAAGCTTTGCAATAAGAATGTGTTTAGAACAAATTTTAGTATTTCTAGGAAAACGAAAGACTTAACAATTTAGAAAAACAAACTTTAAGGTATATATTTGTATATGTGAGTGTATATATAATTATGAGAAATGTACTTTAGGTAAGACTAATTAAGTTTCTACTTACAAGTTTTTGTCTTGATATCCATTGCATGACTTTTAGTTTAAGGAAATCCATGTTCTTTGAGGGTGAAAATATGATATTAGGTCACAATTTTATAAGTACATTTAATTGTCCCGTTAACTAGCAACTGTTTTTTTAAGATTTATTTTATGTATATGAGTACACTGCAGCTGTCTTCAGAAACACTAGGTGAGAGCAGCAGATCCCATTACAGATGGTTGTGGGCCACCATGTTGCTGGGAATTGAACTCAGGACTTCTAGAAGAGCAGTCAGTGCTCTTAACCACTGAGCCATCTCTCCAGCCCCCACCCCCTTTATTTTTGAAACAACTTGGGTTTATGTTTGTTGTTGTTGTTTTCTGAGCCACCAGCTGCAGTGTGGCATATCTTAAATTCTCGTGTGTTAAATTCTGTGAAGATGCATTAGTCTCTGCTTCCCCCATCACTATAAGTATGTCTGTGGTTCACCAAGGAAATGGCCAAGTTTTCAATCTGAGACTGTTAGCTTAAAAGAGTATTTTAGAACAAATCTCAAGGATATCGAAGCATGGGCAATGATATAGGAATTAATGAAGATTCATGGTACCTACTGTATTAGTCTCTTCATGAATATGATGACCATTGTATATGAATAAGAGAATTTAATTTCCATGTTCAATCATTTCAAATGTTTATATAATATCAAATATGTTTTGATATGTTCTGAAGAGTAAACTGAGCATTTAAAAATGATCATTCCAAGAGACTAGGTATGGGAAGGGCATGTACAAGTCAGTGATGCACATATACTATATTCTTCCTTGAAGTCAGTGCTGTATGTACATTGCTATAGGTTCCTTCCCGTTTTCCTTGAATGCAGTAGTATTGGAAGCAAGGCAAAAATTGAAGATTTTTACATTTCTTACAATTCTGACTGCCTTAAAGATTCATCTCTATATTTTATGGTCCATATCAGGATCCTGTCACCTTTACATTTTGTTTACCTTAAATTCCCTGGGATTACACTACCCTTACATTACAGGAGAAAAAAGTCTATGTGTTTCTTACAACAGGGCAGTCAAAGATACTAGTTCTGTTTGTTTTTCTTAATGACAAAGGAAACATCCTGATTTCATACAGGCAGTACCTTCCTGCTAACAGAACAGAATGATTACTTTTCTTCATATCTTGCTAACTTTTTGATTATTTTTTATCCATTTGCATCCAAAGTCTAATGAGCCTTGATTTTATTTTATTGGAGTGGCATTAACTTGCAGGCAATGATATATTTACTTGCTTATTTAGTGGGAGGTATGTGTAGGTATAATCTTGTGGGTGGGTTCTTGCCCTACCATACATGCAGTGATCAGAATACAATATGCGGAAGCTGTTTTCTCCCTGCATTTTGCAAGTCCTGGGGATCTACTTAGCAGCCAGTACTAAATCGTTTTCTCAGTCACTTTAAGTTGTCTGATCTTGTTTTGTTTCTTTACAATGCTGGGGATTGTATCAACAACGTTGAGTCTTATAGGCAAATGCTCTACTATGAGTCAAATTCTCAGCAATCATAGAAGGATGTGAAACAAAGACATTGCCACTAAATAAACAAGTAAATATATCATTGCCTGAAAGTTAATTTTAAACTGCAACCCAGTTCTTTAATCTTATCTTAGCTTCTTTTTCTTTCTTTAATTTATCTATCTTAGTTTCTTTTTCTTTTCTTTTCTTTTCTTTTCTTTTCTTTTCTTTTCTTTTCTTTTCTTTTCTTTTTTCCTTTCCTTTCCTTTCCTTTCCTTTCCTTTCCTTTCCTTTCCTTTCCTTTTTTCCATCCATCCATCCATCCATCCATCCATCCATTTCCCTATGGTTCTTTGAGACAAGATTTCTCTGAATACTCCCGAATGTCTTGGAACTCTCTGTGTAGACCGAGTTGGCCTCATAGAGATCCACCTCCCTCTGCTCCTAAGTGCCAAGATTAAAGGCACGTGTCACCACTTCCCTAATGTAATTTTCTGGATTATGTTTTTTTCTTCTTGAAATTCTGTGTGTAACAGTGAGGAGAGAAATGTGTGAGAGGGGTAGAGAAGCAGTGGGGCTGAAGAGAGACTGTGCTATTGCCCTGCTGGCTTTGTATCCTAAATGTGCTCACCTTTCTTAATAGGTGAGCACATTTAACATTTAACATTCAAAATAGTGGCCTCTCTCTCTCACACAATATAAATATTTTCCAGTTAGGAAAATTTTTTTTATCACGTTTCTGTATATTTGTAAAACATTCATAAAGTAACTTATTTGTAATACTTAACCAATTATTAACAGTGTTACATATAGTATAATAACTATACTATATAAAACTCATAATTGGGTTTTTGAATTTCTTGTCCAGTTATGTCTTATGGTTAAATGTGACTTTTTTCCCACAAAAAAACTAGCATTTAATTGTTCAGTAAAGCTTTGTTACAGTCTTAACCATGTTCTGTCAGAGTTGTTTTATTCCTCTCTATAGATAATAGATGATCAGATGATTATATTATCAAATACCTTAATTTTTAGCAGGCACAATAGATACATATGTATCTTATTCTAAACCAGCATGGAGTGTTCCTTGGGAGATTCCAGTTGTCTTTATAGATCAAATGTTAATCCTTCAATTGTGTATTTCTAATAGATTCAGTTTTTTTTAAATGTACCATTTCTCTGAATCTTTGCATTCTAACACATTAATAGAGGAAAGTATGGGTGGTACTAACATTGGCACATGGGTATCATTTAAAGGTTTAGGTTTTACTTTCACCAGTACACCATAGTTGGCTTACCAATGAAGTATTCTTTTCCAAAATAAAATCAAATATAAAACCATCTGTATAGACTCTGACTAGTATTCTCACGACTCATGACATGTAGGCTTCTCAAAACTCAGATGGCCTAGCTAGTTGTGATTTTTATTCTCACCTCAGTTTCTTTACATCATAATAGCTCTCTAGAGTTAATCTCAACAAATGGGCAATAATATAAGAAGGTAAACTTTAAAAGATGAAGAAAACATGCAAATGAAGTAAATTATTAATAATAGCATAATTAAGTGGGTTTTTAAAAACAAAACAGACTTATATTCTTTTTTTTTCAACTATTTTATTTATTTACATCCCAGATATTGTCCCACTCATGGTACCCTGTCCCAGAGTACTTAACCCCATTTCCCCTCCCCTTAGCCTCTGAATGGGTGCTTCCCCACCTCTCTCCAACCATCTCTTTTCCCTGAGGCATCAAGTCTCTACAGGATTAGACACATCCTCTCCCACTGAGGCCAGAGAAGACAGTTTTCTGCTGCATGCTGGGGATCTGAGACCAGCCCATATTTGGTGGTGGCTCAGTCTCTGGGACCTCTGAGGGGTCTGGGTTAGTTGATACTGTTGTTCTGGGTTTGACATTCCTTTCTGTTCCTTCAGTTCTTCCCCTAACTCTTCCATGGGGGTCCTGACCTCAGTCCAATGGTTGGCTGTTAGTATCTTCATCTATCTCAGTCAGCCGCTGGTAGAGCCTCTCTGAGGACAGCCATGCTAGGCTCCTGTCTGCAAGTACAACCACATCAGTAATAGTGTCAGGGTTTGGTGCTTTCGGGGTCTTTTTATTTTATTTTTTTAATTTGATATTTTCTTTATTTACATTGCAAATGTTATCCCCTTTCCTGGTTTCCCTCCCTCCCAGAAATACCTTATCACATCTTCCTTCCCCCTGCTCCTATGAGGCTGTTCTTTTACCCACCCACCCACTCCCACCTCCCAGCCCTCAATTCTCCTAAACCAGAGCATCTGATTGGCCTTCATAGGACCAAGGACCTCTCCTCTCATTTATGCTTGGCAAGACCATGTTCTGCTACAGATGCAGCTGGAGCCATGTATACTCCTTTGTTGATGGCTTAGTCCTTGGGAGTTTTAGAGGGGGGTCTATTTGGTTAATATTGTTTTTCTTCCTATGGGGTTGCAAACCCCTTCAGCTCCTTCAGTCCTTTCTCCAACTCCTCTATTAGGGACCCTGTGCTCAGTCCAATGGTTGGCTGTGAACATCCACCTCTATTTTTAAGGCTCTGGCAGGGCCTCTCAGGAGACAGCCATATCAGGCTCCTTTCAGCAGGCACTTCTTGGCATCCACAATAGTGTCTGGGTGTGGTGACTGTATATGGGATGAATCTCCAGGTGTGACAGTCTCTGGGTGGCCTTTCCTTCAGTCTCTGCTCAACACTTTATCTCCATATTTGCTCCTGTGAGTATTTTGTTCTCCTTCTAAGAAGGACTGAAGCACCCACACTTTAGTCTTCCGTCTTATTGAGCTTCATGTGGTCTGTGAATTGTATCCTGGTTATTTGGAGCTTTTGGGCTAATATCCCCTTATCAGTGAGTGCATACCATGTGTGTTCTTTTGCAATTGGGTTACCTCACTCAGGATGATATTTTCTACTTTCATTCATTTGCCTAAGAATTTCATGAATTCATTCTTTTTAATAGCTGAGTAGTACTCCATGTTAACAAATGGTACTGGTTCAACTGGTGGTAAGCATGTAGAAAAATGCAAATTGACCTATTCTTATCTCCTGTACAAAGCTACAGTCCAAGTGGATCAATGATCTCCACATAAAACTGGATACGCTGAAACTTATAGAGGAGAAAGTGGGGAAGAGTCAGTTCCTGAACAGAATACCAATGGCTATGCTGTAAGATCAAGAATCAACAAATGGGACCTCATAAAATTGCAAAGTTTTTGTAAGGCAAAAGACACTGCCGCTGGGCGTGGTGGCGCAAGCCTTTAATCCCAGCACTCGGGAGGCAGAGGCAGGCGGATTTCTGAGTTCGAGGACAGCCTGGTCTACAAAGTGAGTTCCAGGACAGCCAGGGCTACACAGAGAAACCCTGTCTCGAAAAACCAAAAAAACAAAACAAAACAAAACAAAACACTTCCAACAGGACACAAAGGCAATCAACAGATTGGGAGAAGATCTTTACCAATCCTAAATCTGATAGGGGACTAATATCCAATAGAAGAAATTAGACTCCAGAGAACCAAATAACCTATTAAAAAATGGGGTACAGAGCTAAGCAGAGAGTTGTCAACTGAGGAATATTGAATGGCTGAGAAGCACCTAAAGAAATGTTCAACATCCCTAGTCATCAGGGAAATGCAAATCAAAACAACCCTGAGGTTCTACATTACACCAGTCAGAAGGGCTAAGATTAAAAACTCAGGTCAGTAGATGCTGGCGAGGATGTGGAGAAAATCCATTGTTGCGGGATTGTGATCTGGTATAACCACTCTGGAAATCAGTTTGGCAGTTCCTCAGAAAATTGGACATAATACTACCAGAAGATCCAGCAATACCACTCCTGGGCATATAGCCAGAAGATGCTCCAACATGTAATAAGGACATATGCTCCACTATGTTCGTAGTGTCCTTATTTATAATAACCAGGAGCCGGAAAGAATCTGGATGTCCTTTAACAGAGTAATGAATACAGAAAATGTATTACAGACTTACATTCTTGATAATCATGCTTGATTTAATCTTTATGGGTAAATTGAAAGGACAAAGCATTTTTAATGACAATTTTAAGAAAATTGCAAGATAGAGCTCATGTAATCATGAGGTGTTGGAAGCAGCAGTCTCATTGGCAGTGTGTAATGAGGAATTAAATGATTATCAATATCATGCAAAGTCTGTCTCTAGGTTTCATTCTCTGTATTTATTTTGTGATGCAGGCATCACACTCATGTGCTTGAGCATCTAGACAAATGCTGTGTACCAGTGAGTTGTTGTTCCCAATCCTTATGCATCATGAGTAGGATTCCCACTGAGGATGCACGCATGGTGTATCTGACAAATTCTTCCAACACAAAGTAGGAACAATACACAGTAGTTGTGTACCCGGGGTAGCACTTGATTATCACGGAGATTGCATCACTGGACCTAGCTCTCCTCATTCCATTTACCTGACCTGAAGCCACTCTTAGTGTTCCCACCCTTTTTCTTCCAAAGTGAGTAGACACATTTTCCACGAGCCCTGTAGTCCATATCTGTGGTGAAGACTCTTTTTGACTTATAGCAGTATAAACAGTTATAAAAGGGAGGGAAGGACTCTGAAGAGCACATCAGTGTTATAGCATGATCTCTGATTTTATGATATAGGTTTTTGTTTTTGTTTATTCTTATATTATATTTATATTTATGTATCTATATCTGCCTGTCTGTCTCATTTGTTTGTACTAATTGCCAAATTGTTAGATACATAAATAAGAAAACCACAAGAAAATAGATTTGACTTAAGCCATTTGCACTCACATTTGTATTATCTTGTTTTAGAACACAACATGACTACAAAGAGAAATGTGGTTAGAAGTAAAAACAACAGTTTGTTCTTAGAGATTTGGTTAGTGTTTGCAGGCATGGATTCAGTGAGAAATGAGTTCCAGCTTTTACCCTGAATAGCGGAAAATTTTGTAACTTTTAGGTAAAGTCATTACTAGCTTGCTATTACAAACATTTTTCTTTTTATATTTCAAATTCTATGCTCTCCAAGCAACAGAGAAGCATTTCAGAGTACAAAGAAGTGATACCTAAGCTACAATCTTCCTAAGATTAATTTTAATTCTCAAAGATTATCTGTGGATGTTCACGGTCTTGGAAGTTGAGTATATTTAGATATTGTTCTTAAATCCTTTATGTTCAGAAAATATGTCAACTATTTTTTTTGAATGCAGGAATTTCCTACTACAATTTAGGTTATCTTCACTATTTTTTATTTAAATAATTTATTAATTAGAAATTTGTTCTTACACTTGTAGACATGTCTTTTTGGTTGTTCTGTACAGAATGACACTCCTTTAAGTGATAAACTAAAAGTGTTTAATATAGCCATGTCCAATAGTGTTTTGAGAAAAACTAGACATATTTTGGAAGAAGAAACCTCATTTGAGAAAATGCCTTCATCAGATTGGCCTGTGGGCAAGCCTATATTGCATTTTCTTTGTTGGTGATTGATGTAGCATGGCCTGTAGGAAATGACACCCTTGAGCACATAGTCCTGGGTTATATAAGAAATCAGGCTCTGCCAGCCGGTAAGCAGCACCCTCTGTGCCTCTGCTCCAGCTCCTGCCTCCAGGTCCTGCCTCCAGCTCCTGCCTCCAGCTCCTGCCTCCAGCTCCTGCCTCCAGGTCCCTTCTTTGTATTCCTGCCCTGACTTCCCTTCATGATGGACTATTTCCTAGGAGTGTGTGGTAAAATAAAATGTTTCCAGGTTGCTTTTGCTCATGGTGTCTTTTCATAGCAATAAGGCAAATTTCTCTGAAAGAAATAATGTATAACATATGAACATACTTATATACTGTGGGATGCTAAGTGGTACATACTGACTGCCTTGTTATTTAGATAGAAATCTCAGCATTTCCGAGTAATGGTGATGATTTCTTGGGAAAACTACTCAGTCTGTTTGTTCCATAGTTCCTTTATTTACACTAAAGAAAATGGTACTACCTTTTAGGGTAGTAATGTGACTTAGATGAGAGAATACATGTTCAACTCTCAACATATTGCTTGGTGCAAGTTGAAAACTCAGTAAATGGTGGTAGGGTTCTTTATTGATATCAGCAGCATGATCTTCTGCCCTAATGCAGTTAAGATAGACTTTATACTAGTGACACCTTTCAGTTGATAAAATTTCAAGTGATTCCAGTTTTACATAGTTACACAAGTCAAACATTAACTGATTATGAACCATAAACAAATTTATCTTAAAACAATTCATATATATGAATTTAATATGTACTAAAATTGAAAGCAAATTTGCATCCTGATGAAAATGATATACTTAATTTTAGTGAATTAAATGTTTGAATGTTATTGAAGTCTATTTAAGACATAGTTGCTTGATATTTGACTTATAAAAAATTAATATTTATCAATTGTTGGTCATAGTGCCGAGCTGTTGGTGTTCTGTTCAGAAAATTGTTTCCTGTGCCAATGTGTTCAGGCTATTCCCCACTTTCTCTTCCATGGAGTTCAGAGTATCTGATTTTATGTTCCAGCCCTTTATCCACTTGGACTTGAGTTTTGTGCACGGTGATTGATATGCATCTATTTGTATTTTTCTACATGCAGATATCCAGTTAGATCAGCACCTTTTGTTGAAGGTGCATTTTTTTCCATTGTTTAATTTTGGCTTCTTTGTCGAATATCAATTGTCTGTAAGTATGTGGATTTATCTGTTTGATTCCATTGATTAACCTGTTTTTTTATGCCAATATCATGTGGTTTTTATTACTATTGTTTTGCAGTACCGCTGGAAGTCAGGTATAATGATACCTTTGAATCTTCATTTATTAGATAGGATTGTTTTAGCTCTCTTTGGTATTTTGTTTTCCCATGTGAAGTTTAACTATTGTTTTATCAAAGTCTAAAGAATTGTGTTGGAATTTTAATGGGAATTGCATTGAATCTGTAGATTGCTTTTGGTAAGATGCTCATTTTCACTGTTAATCCTATCCATGAGCATGGGAAATCTTTCTCTCTTCTGATATCTTCATCCACTTCTTTCTTCAGAGACTTGAGGTTCTTGTCACACAGATCTTTCACATGTTTGATTAGAGTTATAACAAGATATATTGCTTGTGGGTATTGTGAATGGTGTTCTTTGCCTAATTTCTTCATCAGTCTATTTATTTGTTTTATAAAACAGGGCTACAGGTTTCTTTCTTTAGTTGATTTTTGTAAACAGCCTCTTTTCTGAAGCTTTTTATCATCTATCGGAGTTTGCTGTTAGAACTTTTGGGGTCTCTATGCATACTATCATATCATCACTGAATAGCAATACTTTCACTTCTTCTTTTCCATCTTTTATTCCCTTGATCTCCTTTAGTTGTCTTATTGCTATGGGTAAAACTTCAAATACATAGTATTGGATAGATAGAGAGCAAGTGGACAGCCTTGTCTTGTTCCTGAGTTTAGTGGAATTGTGTTAATTTTCTCTCTATTTAATTTGATGTTGATATCTCCTTGCTGCATGTTGGCATTTGTGTGTTTAGGTTTGTGCCTTGCATCACTGATCTCTCCCCAAGACTTTCATCATGATTTTTTCCAAAGGCTTTCTCAGCATCCAATGAGATATTGAGTTTTTTTTTCTTCCAGTTTGTTTATATCATGGGTTACATTGACAGTTTTTCATAAATGGAACCATCACTGCATCCCTGGGATGAAGCCTACTTGATCATGATGTATGATCTTCTGGATGTGTTCTTGGATTCAGTTTACAAATATTTTATTCATTATTTTTGTATCAATGTTTATGAAAGAATTGGTCTGAAATTTTCTTGGTTGAATCTTCTTGTGCTTCGGGATCAGGATGACTTGTGAATTAGGCACTGTTCATTCTGGTTCTGTTTGTACGTAAAGTAAAAGGTATCAGCTCTTCTTAGAGAGTTTGGTAGAATCCTGTGCTTAAACTAGCTTTTGTTGTTGTTGTTGTTGTTTTGTTTTTTTTTTTGCTTATTTTTCCTTAGGGGTTTACAGGTTCATTTAGATTATTTATCTGGTCTTGATTTACTTTTTTAAACTGGTATCTATCAAGAGATTTTTTAATTTCCTTTAGATTTTCAACTTTAGTACAAATTTTTGAAGTAAGACCTAATAATCCTTCGGATTTTCTCAGTGCCTGTTGTTTTCTCTCCCTTTTCATTTATGATTTTGTTAATTTGGATATTCTCTCTTTCAGTTAGTTTGGATAAGGGTTTGTCTTATCTTTTTGATTTTCTCAAAAAAGCAACTCTGTCTTATAGATTCTCTGTATTGTTCTCAGGTGTGTTCTTAAGATACTATGAGATCTCACTAGTTTTTTTTTTTTTTTTTTTTTTTTTTTTTTTTTTTTTTTTTTTTTTTTTTTTTTTTTTTTTTTTTTTTTTTTTTTTTTTTTTTTTTTTTTTTTTTTTTTTTTTTTTAAGCATTTAGTGCTATGAACTTTTTTCTTAGCTTTGCTTTCATTATGTCAAATAGGTTTGAGTATGTTTTGCACTCATTTTCACTGAATTCTAGATAGACATTTCTTTCTTTCTTTATTTGTTCCTTGGCCCAGTGGTTATTGTACAGAGTATTGTTTAGTTCCTGTGAGTTTGTAGGCTTTCTGTTGTTATGGAAGTCCAGCTTCAATCCATGATGGTCTGATAAGACACATGTAGTTATTCCAGTTTTCTTATATCTGTTGAGACTTGCTTTGTGATTGAGTATATGGTGAGTGTTGGAGAAAGTTCCATGAGGTGCTGAAAAGAAGTTATATATTCTTTTGTGTTTAGATGAAATATTCTGTAATATCTGATAGGTCCATTTGAGTTGTAACCTCTGTTAGCTTCATTATTTCTTAATTTAGTTTCTGTCTGGATGACCTTTCCATTTGAGAGTCGGGCATAGAAGTCTCTCACTATTAATGTTTGTGGTTAAATATGTGACTTAAATTTTAATAAAGTTTTTCTTGCAAATGTTGTGTCCTTTCAGTTGGGGCATATATGTTCAGAATTGAGATGTCTTGGTAGATTTTTCCTTTGATAAGTATGAAGTGTCTTTTCCCATCCCTTTCTATTAATTTTAGTTGAATGTCTATTTTATTAGATATTAAAATGGCTATGCCTTTTTGCTTCTTGTGTATGTTTGCTTGGAGAATCTTTCCTAGCTCTTTACTCTGTGGTAATGTCTATCTTTGATGTTCAGGTGTGTTTCTTATATGCAGCAGAATGTTGGATTCTATTTTCACATCCATTCTGTTAGTTTGTATGTTTTTATTGGAGAATTGAGATCATTGATGTTTACACATATTAGTGATGATTGTTAATTCCTGTTATTTTGGTGTAGCTGGCGGTAGAGTGTGTGTGTGAGCGCTTGCGCACGCGAAAGCATGCGTGCATGTTTATGCCTTCCTGCTCCTCTCCTTTTGCATTTGCTGATGTGAAATTATTTATTTCCTGTGTTTTCTTGGGTGTTCTTAATCTGCTTGGGTTCGAGATTTTTTTTTTTCCATCTGTAGTGATTGAAAGTTTTGCTCGGTTATAGAGGCTGAGTTGAAATCTGTGGTCTATGCTTGCGTTGGTCTTTCTTGATTTTCTTGTGTTTTGGAAATTGTATCTTGGGTATTCTAGGTTTCTGGGCTAATATCCGCTTATCAGTGAGTGCATATTAAGTGACTTCTTTTGTGATTGGGTTACCTATCTCAGGATGATATCCTCCAGATACATCCATTTGCTCAAGAATTTCATAAATTCATTGTTTTTAATAGCTGAGTAGTACTCCATTGTGTAAATGTACCACATTTTCTGTATCCATTCCTCTGTTGAGGGGCATCTGGGTTCTTTCCAGCTTCTGGCTGTTATAAATAAGGCTGCTATGAATATAGTGGAGCATTCCTTGTTACCAGTTGGAATATCTTCTGGGTATATGCCCAGTAGAGGTATTGCTGGATCTTTCTGTAGTACTATGTCCAGTTTTCTGAGAAACAGCCAGACTGATTTCCAGAGTGGTTGTACCAGCTTGCATTCCCACCAGCAATGAAGGAGTGTTCCTCTTTCTCCACATCCTCGCCAGCATCTGCTGTCAAATGAATTTTTGATCTTAGCCATTCTGACTGGTGTGAGGCGGAATCTCAGGGTTGTTTTGATTTGCATTTCTCTGATGATTAAGGATTTCGAACATTTTTTAAGGTGCTTCTCAGCCCTTTGGCATTCTTCAGTTGAGAATTCTTTGTTTAGCTCTGTAGCCCATTTTTTAATGGGGTTATTTGAATTTCTGGAGTTCAGCTTCTTGAGCTCTTTGTAAATATTTGATATTAGACTCCTATCAGATTTAGGATTGGTAAAAATTCTTTCCCAATCAGTTGGTGGCCTTTGTCTATGATTTTATGTGAGCCACATTCATTCATAGCTATCTTTCTCATCAATGTGAAGTCGTAGATATGTTACTTTCTCTCATGCTTGTTTCCTACAGCACTTATTGTCACATCTGATACCTTTGAATGACAACTTTATCTTTATTGGGGAAACTGAGTTCTCAGTGACTAAAATGAACTACAGAATGTTTGGTATTTTAGTCAGTAAGAGAATTCAAATTCAACCATGTTAGGCTGATCCATTGCTGTAGGTTATGCATAATTGGTGATGTAGAGAAAAGGAAATGCATTTCTACATAAATTAGTGTTTAATCAGCATGTATCTAAATACTTGGTAGGAACATTGATAAACTCAGAAGACAGTAAAGAAATCTTTGTTGAAAAATCCCCTTATTACCATTCCTTCCATTATCCTCACTAATGTTTAATGAGTTCACACTTGTCCTCTTTCACGAGATGAACTCCACTGTCCATTTTTATTGTTTTTGATTTAAAAAGAAAAAGTGATTTGAATGATATTTAGAAATAATTGTATATTTAATTTTAAGAGCAGTGATTGTTTCTGGATTCTTTTTTCTTTAGAGTTGGATTTTTATCTGGTACAATTTTATTGTGGGCCTACACCATTTCTCTCATAATCTCTCAAGGGTAATCTTCAGTAGATGAATTATTTCTGTCACTTTAGTGTTTTTGTCTTATCTGGTTATTGCATAGGAATAGTCATTTATAAGTATATTCTTTCCAAAAAGAGGAATATTGCCCTTTTTCTTAAAGTGCCTGCATCAGCAACATTTTACTTTCATACAGCAATACATGCAGTCTTGAAATCCTGTGTATCCTAAAAGTATTTATTACTTGTCTCTTCTCTTACATCTTGTTATTTTTGTATAGTGATTATTGTATAATAATTTCAAAATATTTTATTTTAGGTGCTGTATTTCTTTGTAGTGTACAAGGACTCGCTGTTAACATTGACCCAATACTGTACACTTGGGTCATCTATCAACCACAGAAACGAACAAGTAGACATACACAACAGGTGAGTGGTTCTGTAAGTTATGTTAACACATCCAGCCTTTCCTTGGTTGGGAAGATCTCCATGCTGCCACTGGTACTAAAGCTAGGACTACATGCTGCAATCATTAATGACTCAGATATGGAGATGCTATTATCACTGACTCTGTCTGGAAGTTAGATGATGCTGTTCTTATGGACTGGGGTTGGATGATAATGTCCTAACTGATTTTCTCTTATTTTATTTATGTGTTAGTAGTTCTTTAGGCCCCTTTATTCCTTTCAAAGAAGACCTGTAATTTTATGCATAAGAAATTTTAGTTCAACGCAGTTTGTCTGTTGAAGACACCTTCTGCATAATTACTTGCTTGTAAGGCAGAAAGATTAGCAACACTATTTATTTTTGTTTTATTCTTACACATCTTTGGATTTATCCAGTAAACCTGCTTTGAACTTTAACCCTGGTAATTTGATAGGTAGTACAGAAAAGTTTCTGATACGTATTCATTTAAAACATGTAAATTACAAATGAAGAATAGAATAGGTCATTGTAGTTTCTAGAATCATAAAATGAAATATTCAATGTAATTATGGCAAACTGTGTTATTGTTCTCATTTTTAATGAAGGTTTCTATGGATTTTACCTATGGTAACAGTGCTTGTAAATAACATAATTTAGTCCTTTTGGTGTCATATTTATGCTATATTGTATTGTATTTATTCATTAAAATTATAATTTTACAATATTCTATTTGAGATATTTTCATTATCCTATGATAAACTAATGCTACTTAGTAGGAGAAAAATGAATCCTATAATTATGAAAGATTGCATTTTTGTCTGTGTAACCAGGGAGCTTTTTTGTTTTTGTTTTGGTGCTAGGGATTGAACCCGTGGCATCCTCGTGCTGTGCACAAATTCTACCACATTCACAGGTGCATTTAGAGGGTTTTTAATTCCTTTATCTTAATTTAATTTTTATACCCCTTGCTCCTGTTTTACTCTTCATCTTAATACATAGTATAGAATATTGGACTGCCTGCTAGATACCAATCTTATAAACTGTTACTATAAGCATCCCCCTCTTAGAATATTCAATATATTTAGGCTATCAGAGAGTACTTCCAGTCCAGTTTCAGTCATGGCTGTCTGTACATATGATGTGAAAACAGGAGGGTTATTTCCCCTAAGCAGATGGTGAGTGTGAAGAAGGAGGTAGCTACTGTGAGCAGTACAGGAGCTAAGCAGACTGGGGAACCTTGTGTCTCATGAGGATCTGGTCAGAGACAGAAGAAAGAACCATGGGAGAGAAGTAAACTGTGTTCTAGATACAAGCAATAGTTAGAACATAGTTCCTAAAAAAGATTTTGTTGTCGGGCATGGTGGCGCACGCCTTTAATCCCAGCACTCGGGAAGCAGAGGCAGGTGGATTTCTGAGTTTGAGGACAGCCTGGTCTACAGAGTGAGTTCCAGGACAGCCAGGGCTATACAGAGAAACCCTGTCTCGAAAAACCAAGAAAAAAAATAAAGATTTTGTCTAGGATACTCAGTACTTTGGTAATTGAGACTTCATCCTAAAGGATAATAAGAAACTGTTATGAACAGATTTGGACTTGAGAAGACTTGCTGCACTGTTAGCATGCGTGTCAGTTGGACTGTCTAAAGTACTTTTACCTGTATCAGTACTCTTAACTTTAATCTGCGAAGGGGTGATTTTATTTGTTTGTTGTTGGGTGGACTTATTACTGTGATTCTATAAGTTTTATGTCATTTTATCATTTTGTCTGGAATTTAGTTTGCTTTCTTACTTTTAGAAATACTCATTTTAATCTTTAATATGGTTATAATTATCCAGCTGCCCAAATATTTTCTAAGGTATATAAATGATGAGCCAAGATTGATGAATTTATTAGACTACTGATTCTTGGTACAAAGCTGGCCTAGAACTCAATTCTCTTGCCTTAGTGTCCCTAGTGCTGGAATTACAGGCATGTATCTCTATGCCTAAGCATTTAACATATTAGATGTCTGTTAAATGTAATTAACATAATGTAAAGTATATTCTTTTTTTTCTTTAGATATTTTCTTTATTTACATTTAAAATGTTATTCATTTTCCTTGTTTCCTCCCAAAAGTCCCCTGTCCACCCCCCCCACCCCCGCCTCCTTCTACTGCTCTCCAACCTACCCACTCCTGCTTATTGGCCCTGGCATTCCCCTATACTGTGGCATAGAGCCTTCACAGGACCAAGGGCTTCTCCCAATGATGACCAACTAGACCATTCTCTGCAACTAGAGACACAAGTCCCACCATGTGTTTTCTTTGATTGGTGGTTTAGTCCCAAGGAGCTTTGGGGTTACAAGTGAGTTCATATTGATATTCCTTCTATGGGGCTAGAAAACCCTTCAGCTCTTTGGGTACTTTCTCTAGCTCAGTCACTGGGGACCCTGTGCCCCTGTCTATACTGGGATTTTTGTTATTCCAGATGAATTTGCAAATTGCCTTTTCTAACTCTGTGAAGAATTGAGTTGGAATATTGATGGGGGATTGCATTGAATCTGTAGATTGCTTTCACCAAGATAGCCATTTTTACTATATTTAATCCTGCCAATCCATGAGTATGGGAGATCTTTCTATCTTCTGAAATCTTCTTTGATTGCTTTCTTCAGAGGCTTGAAGTTCTTATCATACAAACCTTTCACTTCCTTAGAGTCACACCAAGGTATTTTATATTATTTGTGACTATTGTGAAGGGTGCTGTTTTCCTAATTTCTTTCTCAGCCTCTTTATCCTTTGTGATTTGAGTTAATTTTATATCCAGCTACTGCACTGAAGCTGTTTATCAGGTTTAGGAGTTCTCTGGTGGAATTTTTGGAGTCACTTATATACATTATCATATCATCTACAAATACTGATATTTTGACTTCTTTTCCAATTTGTATCCCCTTGATTGCCTTTTGTTGTGTAATTGCTCTGGCTAGGGCTTCAAGTACTATATTGAATAGGTAGGGAGAAAGTGAGCAGTCTTGTCTAGTGTCTGATTTTAGTGGGATTGCTTCAAACTTTTTCCCATTTAGTTGGATGTTTGGTCTGTGTTGCTTTTATTGAGTTTATGTATGGACCTTGAATTCCTGATCCTTCCAAGACTTTTATCATGAAAGGGTGTTGGATTTTGTCAAATGCTTTCTCAGCATCTAATGAGAGGATCATGTAGTTTTTGTCTCTGAGTTTATTTATACAGTGAATTACATTGATAGATTTCTATATATTAAATCATCCCAGGACTCTGGGATTAAGCCTACTTGATCATGATGGATGATCTTTTTGATGTGTTCTTGGATTCGTTTTGCAAGAATTTTATTGAGTATTTTTACATTGATATTCATAAGAGAAATTGGTCTGAAGTTCTTTTTCTTTATTGGGTTTTTGTATGGTTTAGGTATCAGAGTAATTGTGGCTTCATAGAATTAATTGGATAGAGTACCTTCTGTTTCTCTTTTGTGGAATAGTTTGAGGAGAATTGGAATTAGGTCTTCTTCGAAGGTCTGATAGAATTCTGCACTAAACCCATCTGGTCCTGTGCTTTTTTTTTTTTTTTTGGTTGGGAGATTATTAATGACTCCTTCAATTTCTTTAGGGGATATGGGGCTGTTTAGATCATGAATCTGATCCTGATTTAACTTTGGTACCTAGTATCTGTCTAGAAAATTGTCCATTTCACCCAGGTTTTCCAGTTTTGTTGAGTATTGCCTTTTGTAGTAGTATCTGTTGCTCTTTTGGATTTCCTCAGGTTCTGTTGTTATGTCTCCCTTTTCATTTCTAATTTTGTTAATTAGGATACTGTCCCTGTGTCCTATAGTTAGTCTGGCTAAGGGTTTATCTATCTTGTTGATTTTCTCAAAGAACCAGGTTGATTCTTTGTATAGTTGTTTTTTTTTTTTTTTACACTTGGTTGATTTCAGCCCTGAGTTTCTTTCCTGCCACTCGTCTTAGTTGAATTTGCTTCCTTTGTTCTAGAGCTTTTAGGTGTGCTATCAAGCTGCTTGTGTGTGTTCTCTCTAGTGTCTTTTTTGGTGCCACTCAGAGGTATGAGTTTTCCTCTAAGCACTGCTGTCATTGTGTCCCATAAGTTTAGGTATGTTGTGGCTTCATTTTCATTAAACTCTAAAAAGTCTTTATTTCTTCCTTGACCAAGTTATCTTTGAGTAGAGTGTTGTTCAGCTTCCACGTGAATGTTTGCTTTCTATTATTTATGTTGTTATTGAAGATCAACCTTAGTTCATAGTGTTCTGATAGGACGCATGGGATAATTTCAATGTTTTTGTATCTGTTGAGGCCTGTTTTGTGACCAATTATATGGTCAGTTTTGGAGAAGGTACCATGAGGTGCTGAAAAGGTATATCCTTTTGTTTTAGGATAAAATGTTCTTTAGATATCTGTTAAATCTATTTTTTCATAACTTCTGTCAGTGTCCATGTTTCTTTGTTTAATTTCTGTTTCCAGGATCTGTCCATTGATGAGAGTGGGATTTTGAAGTCTCCCACTATTATTGTGTAAGGTGCAATGTGTATTATTATAGTTTCTTTAATGAATGTGGATGTTGTTCTGATGTGTGTTATTATAGTTTCTTTAATGAATGTGGATGCCCTTACATTTTGAGTATAGATATTCAGAATTGAGAGTTCATCTTGGAAGATTTTACCTTTGAGTATGAAGTGTTCCTCCTTGTCTTGTTTGATAACTTTGGATTGGAAGTCGATATTAGAATGGGTACTCCAGCTTGTTTCTTCAGACCATTTCCTTGGAAAATTGTTTTTCAGCCTTTCACTCTGAGGTAGTAGTGTCTGTTTTTTTTCCCCTGAAGTGGGTTTCCTGTAAGCAGCAAAATGTTGGGTCCTGTTTGTGTAGCCAGTCTATTAGTGTATGTCTTTTTATTGAGGAATTGAGTCCATTGATGTTAAGAGAGATTGAAGAAAAGTAATTGTTGCTTCCTGTTATTTTTGATGTTAAATTTGGGGTTCTTTTCTTGTGCCTGTCTTCTTTTAGGTTTTTTGAAGGATTACTTTCTTGCTTTTTTAGGGTGTAGTTTCCCTCCTTGTGTTGGTGTTTTCCCTTCATTATCTTTTGAAGGGTTGGATTCGTGGAAAGATATTGTTTGAATTTGGTTTTATCATTGAATACTTTGGTTTCTCCATCTATGGTAATTGAGTGTTTTGCTGGGTATAATAGCCTGGGCTGGCATTTGTGTTCTCTTAGGGTCTGTATAACATCTGTCCAGGATCTTCTGGCTTTCATAGTCTCTGTTGAGAAGTTTGGTGTAATTCTAATAGGTCTGCCTTTATATGTTACTTGACATTTTCCACTTACTGCTTTTAATATTCTGTCTTCATTTAGTGCATTTGTTGTTCTGATTATTATGTGTCTGGAGGAATTTCTTTCTGGTCCAGTCTATTTGGAGTTCTGTAGGCTTCTTGTATGTTCATGATCATCTTTCTTTAGGTTAGGGAACTTTTCTTGTATAATTTTGTTGAAGACATTTACTGGCTCTTTAATTTGAAAATTTTCGTTCTCATCTATGCCTATTATCCCTAGGTTTGGACTTCTCATTGTGTACTAGATTTCCTGGATGTTTTGAGTTAGGATCTTTTTGCATTTTGCATTTTCTTTGAATGTTGTGTCCATGTTTCTTATGGAATCTTCTGCACCTAAGATTCTCTCTTCCATATCTTGTATTCTGTTGCTGATGCTCACATCTTTGGTTCCTGATAACTTTTCTAGGATTTCTATCTCCAGAGTTGTCTTTCGTTGGGTTTTCTTTATTGTTTGTACATCCATTTTCAGATCTTGGATGGTTTTGTTGAATTCGATCACCTGTTTAGCAGTGTTTTCCTGCTGGGCAGTGGTGGCACATGCCTTTAATCCTAGCACTTGGGAGGCAGAGGCAGGTGGATTTCTGAGTTCGAGGCCAGCCTGGTCCACTGAGTGCATTCTAGGTCAACCAGGGCTATATAGAGAAACCCTGTCTTGGGGAGGGGTAAAAAAAATAGAGCAGTGTTTTCCTGTAATTCTTTGAGGGATTTTTGTGCTTCCTCTTTGAGGGCTCCTGCCTGTTTAGCAGTGTTCTCCTGTATTTTTTTTTAAGTGAGTTAATGTCCTTCTTAAAATCCTCTACCAGCATCATGAGATATGATTTTAAATCCGAATCTTGCTTTTTGGATGCGTTGTTGCATCCACGACTCACTGTTATGGGAGTACTGGGTTTCGATTATGCCGGTGATCTTGCCTTTTCTTAGTAAGATTCTTAAGTTTGCCTTTTGCCATCTGGTAATCTCTGGTGTTAGATGTTCTAGCTGTCTCTGGCTGGAGCTTGTTCTTCCTGTGATTCTGTTAGCCTCTGTCAGCACTACTGGGTGTCCAACTCTCTCCTGAGTTCCAGGGGTCAGAGCACTCTCTGCAGGCAAGCTCTCCTCTGGGCCAGAAGGTACACAGAGGTCTGAGGCTCAGTTCTGCCTCCTGGCTAAGGATGAAGGCCATAGGGACCCTGTCCAAGAAGGTCTAATGCTTCTGTAGCCTGTGTGCTCTCCTGAGCTTACTGGTCTCTGATAAACCAGGGATATAAGATGGAGATCTCGCCTGTATCTTGGGGCCCCAGCCCTTCCTGGAGGCCATCTATCCTCTGGTGTGCAAAGTGCACAGAGGTCTGGGTCTTAGCTCCGCCTCTTGGCTGTGGATGAAGGCAGAAACGGACCCTATCCAAGAAGCTCTGTTGCTTCTGCAGCCTGCACACTGTGCTGTGAGGATTGCTCTTTTGAGAGACCTGGGATACAATATGATGATCTCACCTGAGTCTAGGGATCAGAGCCCTCTCTGGAGGCCTACTCTCCACTGGCAGGGAAGGTGCACAGAGGTCTGGGGCTCAGCTCTGGTTCCTGCCTGAGGATGAAATCCATAAAGGACCCTGTCCAAGAAGCTCTGTTTCTTCTGCAACCCGCGTGCTCTCCTGCATGGACTGAGAGTCCCAGGATACAAGATGGCAATCTCACCTGACTCCTGGGGTCAGAGACCTTCCTGGAGACTGATGGAGTTTTCCCTTTATTATGTTTTGAAGGGCTGGATTCATAGAAAGATATCATGTAAATTTGGTTTTGTCTTGGAATACTTTGGTTTCTCCATCTATGGTAATTGAGAGTTTTGCTGTGTATAGTACCTTGGGCTGGCATTTGTGTTCTCTTAGTGTCTGTATGACATCTGTCCATGATCTTGTGGCTTTCCTAGTCTCTGGTGAGAAGTCTGTTGTAATTCTAATAGGTCTGCCTTTATATGTTACTTGACCTTTTTCCCTTACTGCTTTTAATATTCTGTCTTTCTCTAATTCATCTTTTGTTTTGATTTTTATGTGATTGGAGGAATTTCTTTTTGGTCCAGTGTATATGGAGTTCTGTAGGCTTCTTGTATGTTCATGGGCTTCTCTTTCTTTGGGTTAGGGAAGTTTTCTTTTATAATTTTGTTGAAGATATTTACTGGCCCTTTAAGTTGAAAATCTTCATTCTCATCTATACCTATTATCCTTAGGTTTGGTCTTCTCATTGTGTCCTAAATTCCCTGGATGTTTTGAGTTAGGATCTTTTTCCATTTGCATTTTCTTTGATTGTTGTTTCCATGTTTTCTATGGAAATTTCTGCTCCTGATATTATCTCTTCCATCTCTTATATTCTGTTGGTGGTGCTTGCATCTATTGTTCCTGTTTTCTTTCTAGGATTTCTATCTCTAGAATTGTCTCCCTTTGGGGTTTTTTTTTTTATTGTTTCTACTTCCATTTTTAGATCCTGGTTTGTTTTGTTCAATTCCATCACCTGTTTGATTGTTTTCCTATAATTCTTTAAGGGATTTTTTTTGATTCCTATTTAAGGGCTTTTACCTGTTTAGCTGTGTTCTCCCGTATTTTTTTTTTTTAAGGGAGTTATTAATGTCCTTCGTAAAATCCTCTCAGTGCCCTTGAGCGATTGTTGGTTCCCGGAAACAAAGTGCATTGATGCTTGTGATTTTAAATCCGAATCTTGTTTTTCTAGTGTTTTGGGGTATCCAGGACTTGCTGTGGTGGGATTACTGGGTTCTGATGATGCCAAGTAGTTTTATTTTCTGTTAGTAAGATTCTTATGTTTGCCTTTTTCCTTCTAGTCATCTCTAGTGTTAGATGTTCTAGCTGTCTCTGGCTAGAGCTTGATACTCCTGTGAGTCGGTAAACCTGTGTCAGCACTCCTGGGAGACCAGGTTTTTTCTGGCAGTGCCAGTGCACAGAGGGCTGCAGAACAGCCCCAACTCCTGTCTGCAGAAGTAGGCCCTTAGGACCCTGTGTCTGAAGCTCTGCTGTTGCCTGTGAGTACCTGAGTGGACCAGTTTTAGAGTGTCACTGGAGAGAAATTGTTGATCTCACTGACTTCCCTGGTCAGAACACTCCCTCAAGTGTATTCTTATAATTAGACTGAGTTCCCTGGTCAGAACACTCCCTCATATGTATTCTTATAATTAGATACACAAATAAATGTGTTTTCACGCAATCAGGTTTTTTTCTCTTTCTTAGGATAGCTTCCCGTTTATCTTCTTTTTCTCTTTGCATGATTTGTGAAAGTATATAGTTGCTGTAAAAATTCCCACAGTCTGACACTGGAGCCTCCTACATCTCCTCCTTTGTCTGAAACACCAGGCTTACCATTGCTTTCACCCTTGTTTTTCCCAGCTATACTTCCCTTCTCCGTTGTGGCTAAAGTTTAGTATTTGATGATTCTTTTCCATAAAGTTCAGCATTGATCTTTGATTCTACAGCAAAAATCCTTTTTTTTTTTTTAGCCAAAAATCTGACAGGCTTGTACTAGACTTCACTGGCAGTAACATCAGACTTCATTTCACTGAATAAAGAAGAAACAGCTGCTTCGTTGTCCAGCTCTGCACTTCTGTGCTCAGTTGAGAGTCATAATGCTTTCCAGCTTTCTCTAACTTGCAGTGCTGTTCTGTGCTTTCTAAGTATGCTCTGATTATCAATTCATCAGACAAAGTAGAATCCTCAAAATATCTTCACAATAATCAATAGTTATCTTCTTATCTTCAGTAACTTACGAGTTTTAGATTTGATTTTCTCATTACAATATATGTTAATCTAGCTTTTTAGGCTTGAAAAAGAATTTTCAGGTTTCATGTTAAAATACTACAGAGGGAATTCTAGAAAAAAATAATTTATAACCTTTAATGAATTATTATTGCATTATAATTGTTATATTCTTTACTTTTGTTAACTGCTTATGAAAATATAAATTAATCTTTATTTTATGAATTATATTTATAGAATATAAGTAGTTCCATTGTCTCTCAGTGCCCTTGAACGATTGTTGGTTCCCGGAAACAAAGTGCATTGATGCTTGTGTTCCTTTATGCAGTGATTGTTTCCACACCTGTTCACACCCTGACATACACTTGATATCAATATAATGCCTAATGCCCAGTGGAGTGCAAATGCTGGATAGAGTTCTCCTACTTTATAGTGTAGGGAATAGGCAAAAGGGCCTGTAAATTAAGTATAGTGGCATTCTGCTTTAAGTGTACTTGAGCCACATTTGGCTAACTTCACAGATTGGGAACTCACATAGGCAAGGCTGGTTCGGTATGCTGTGAAGGAAATCCTCTATATTATTGTATCATATTCTCTGAGTACAAATGGGGAGTATGTACATATAAGACAAAGGAGGTAGAAAAAAAGAGGTGGTGTGACTTACAACACAGCCAAGACCCCAACTTAAAAAATACTGTTCATAGAGATGTCAGCTTTTGATCATGTTCTTTAAATTAAATATTTTCATTATTTACATTTCAAATGTTTACTGGTTACTTCTTGGGAAACCTCCATCCCATCCCCTCTCCCCCTGCTCACCAACCCACCCACTCCTGCTTCCCTGTCCTGGCATTCCCTACACTGATACATCTAGCCTTCTCAGGACTGCAGCCCTTTCCTCCCATTGATGTCCAATAAGGACTACTACATATGTAGCTGGAGCCATGGGTCCCTCCATGTGTACTCTTTGGTTGGTAGTTTAGTCCCTGGGATCTCTAGGGGTACTGGTTGGTTCATATTGTTGTTCCTCCTATGGGGTTGCAAACCCCTTCAACTCCTTCAGTCTTTTCTCTAGCTCCTCCATTGGAGACCTCGTGCTCAGTCCAATGGTTGGCTGTGAGCCTCCACCTCTGTATTTGTCAGGCACTGGCAGAGCCTCTCAGGAGACAGCTATATCAGGGTCCTGTCAGCAAGCACTTTTTGATATCCACAATAGTGTCTGTGTTTGGTAACAGTATATGGAATGGATCCCAGGTGGGGCGGTCTCTGGATGGTCTTTCCTTCTGTCTCTCTTTCATACTTTGTCTCTATATATCCTCCCATGGGTATTTTGTTCCCCTTTCTGAGAAGGACCAAAGTATTCATACTTGGTCTTCCTTCATCTTGAGTTTCATGTGTTTTGCAAATTGTATCTTGGGTATTCTAAGTTTCTGGGCTAATATCCACTTATCAGTGAGTGCATATCATGTGTGTTCTTTTGTGATTGGGTTACCTCACTCAGGATCATATTTTCTAGTTCCATCCATTTGCCTAAGAATTTCATAAATTCATTGTTTTTAATAGATGAATAGTATTTCATTGTGTAAGTGTACCACATTTTCTGTATCCATTCCTCTTTTGAGGGACGTTTGGTTACTTTTCAGCTTCTAGCTTTTATAAATAAGGCTGCTATGAACATAGTGGATCATGTGTGCTTATTATATGTTGGAGCATCTTCTGGGTATATGCCCAGAAGTGGTATAGCTGGGTCCTCAGGTAGTACTATGTCCAATTTTCTGACGGAATCACCAAACTGATTTACCAAGTGGTTGTACCAGCTTGCAATCCCACCATTAATGGAGGAGTGTTACCTTTCTCCACGTTGTCTCCAGTATCTGCTCTCACCTGTGTTTTTGATCTCAGCTATTCTGACTGGTGTGGTTGCTGTTTCTGGTGCCATAAGCCAGTAGGATTTGCTGAAGGAGTTAGAGTCAAGAGGATTTGGAATTTGAGGCCAGCCTGGGATACAGCTTTGATCTTTATTACCTCACGAAGATGGGAATTTCTTTTCCATTTTGTTTCTTTCAGCAGCCTGTGGTAGCTGTACCTCTTGTCACTTCAGTTAACAGAAGGAAAGAAGATGAACTGTCCATTGGAAGTGCCCCATTGGTAAAGCAGCAGTCATATCAGGCCTCAGAATATGCCAGTAGCCCAGTCAAAACAAAAACAGTAACAGGTATGTGTCAAGCACAGATGTATCAGTTCTCTGAGGATTAGTTTACCTTATTATTATATTTGTTTTTATCAGAATATAATATGAATTATTGAGGGGGAAAATAGTGAAAACATAATTCATCATCAGATTGATAGATTTTACAATGATTAGTTAATATGCATATAATATAAAAATAAATTGTATATTGATTATTTTACCATTTAAATTATTGGTGCATGCTGTGGCATTGCCTTAGGGGAAATTTTCTGTCTTTAGTTCTTCCCAGCTTTAGAACCCTCAGATGTTATGTAAGTATACTTGCATATTTATATTTGGTAAACACACCATGGGCATAGTGTACTCTTTGTGAATTATGCATCTTCTCTCTCAGATGGCCACCACTTTTCTCTCTCTTGGGAACTTACAATAATGTTCCTTTTCTTGAGAATACACATTTTTAACCTAAAAAATTTTTTTAACTTAACTTTTTAAAAACATTTTTAACTTAAAATATTTTTTGATTTCCAGTGTTTGCTCGCCCCCCCCCTCCCCGAGACAGGGTTTCTCTGTGTGCCCTGGCTGTGCTGGAACTCACTTTGCACTTTGTAGACCAGGCTGGCCTCAATTAGAGGTGTGTGCCACCACGCCAGGCCTTTTTTTTTTTTTTTTTTTCATTGAAAATTGATTTTCCTCACATAATATGTACTTCCTACTGTTTCCTCCATATACACTTCCTGCCTGCATCCAGCTCCATTCTGCCTTTCACTAGAAAATAAACAATTCTCAGCCAGGCATGGTGGCGTACGCCTTTAATCCCAGCACTCAGGAGGCAGAGGCAGGCGGATTTCTGAGTTCGAGGCCAGCCTGGTCTACAAAGTGAGTTCCAGGACAGCCAAGGCTATACAGAGAAACCGAGTCTCAAAAAGGAAAGAAACAGAGAGAGAGAGAGAGAGAGAGAGAGAGAGAGAGAGAGAGAGAGAGAAAATAAAGTTATCTTAAGAGTCAATACTTCGAAATAAAATAGAAAAAGACTATCACTTTGCAGTTAAACAAAACCAAGAGAAGGAAAAGATCCTAAGAGAAGGCACAAGAAACAGAGACCTATATGTTTACACATGTAGGAATTCCTTAAAAACACTAAAGCAGAAACCTTAGCAATATATATGCAGAGGATTTGGTGCAGACATGTGCAGACCCTTGGCATGCTTCCTTAGTGGCTTTGAGTTCATGTGAGCTTTGACCATGCTGCTTTAGAGAAGTGTCTTCTTGGTGTCTACCATCCCCCTCTGGCTCTTACACTCTTTCCACCTCCTCTTCCATCTTTTCCTGAGCCCTGAGGGGAGGCATTTGATGGAGGTATTCCAGTTAGGGCTAAGTATTTCAAGGTGCCTATCAGTGTTTGCATAATGTCCTACTGTGTATCTCTATATTTGTCCCCATCTACTGCAGGAGGAAGCTTCTCTGATGATGGGTGAGCAAGGCACTAATCTGTATTTGAATGTAGCGAAATGTCATTAGGAGTCATTGTCCTGTTATATTTTATTGTTGTTACTGTTGTTTTTGTTGTTATGAGTCTTTGGGTTTTTTGCTATGTTGTTATTATTATTATTACTATCATTATTATTGGAACTGTAGTAATTGTTTTTTTTTCTTAGTTCCCTGGGCTATCTAGTCTTTGGTTCTTAGTCACCCAAGCAACGTTGGGTATGGGTTCCATGTTGTGGAGTGGGCCTTAGATCAAATCAGATATTTATGATTTCTTTGAATTTATACATATACATAATAATGTGACCATCAATGTTAAATTGTATAATATACTAATAAATTTTGAAAGTTATTTATAATTTACAGCACTTTGCATATATCTTCAATTTTTGGTTGTTTTTGTTTCCTTTTAGATTGTATTTACTTACTATTTTAACCAGTTTTAGGTCTATGAATCCAAACTATTCAGAGAGTGAGTGTGTGTGTGAGTGAGTGTGTGCGTTTGGTGTATATAAATGTGTGCATAGTATATTTTTTAATTGCTTTGTATGGTGAATAATGTTAATATTCATTTCATTGATAAATTCCCTGCCCCTCATTTTTCATTTTGAAGAGATGAGTTTTTTCTGTTTTGCCACGATAAGGCTCCACTTCAAACCACCTTCTTGCCTAAGTCCCTGTTTGCTTTGGCTTTTTATTTCAACAAGAAGCTGCCAGTGTATACTCTGTTCTTATATAAGCAATGTTAGAACCAGTGTGCAGGGTGTGCTGAATGGTTGGGAGTATATTGAGAGCCCAGCAGCACAGGATTTCTTAATGTTCAGGAAAATCTAGATTCTCCTGGTCTAAAAATCCCTCCCTATTGGTATGATGTTTTTGACCAGCGTTTAGAATGTGGTGAAATATCTGCAATGAACATAAAAAACTTTGAAAACTTAATACTGTACAACTTTATCTTCAGTGTCTATATGTATGTGTGTTTATATACATATATATGTATATATGATTTATTTACTTATGATGTCAAAGATAAAAACAGGCAGAAACTATGGCAAGGAGAGAAATCAATCTGTAAGAGCACACTGAGACACCATATCAAATAATTGTATTCTGAAGCAAATTTTATAACCATGTTGAAATGTTTACAGATTGATGAACACATTGATGAAAAGAAGATACACAATAAAAGCCATAGTGTAACTGTAGAGCTGAAAAATATAATATCCACAATGAGAAGTGCAGAGGAACTAGCAGCAGATGAGATACTATAGGAGGGGTCTCTTGAGGTCGTAGAAAGGTTCCAAACTGAAGCACCGCAAAGTAGATGGAGAGGAGGGGTGCTGGTTTCTTGTGTCAGTGAGAGTATGTCTCACCGAAGATTGGTTTTCATGTGTTTCATGAAGCAGGCTGAAGGATTATCAGTATTCAGGTGATAACTAATTTGGGATCATGTGTATCAAGAAATGGTGATCTAAGGTAAGGTGCTCATGAGATGGAATATAATTCAAGCTGGAAAGATGTGTAATGATATGTTTGATGAGTTACTCTTTCTGCCTTTCCTTGTGTAGTTATATTCCTAGACTGTATTTACGGATGAAACTCTGATGTGGACATAGTTTTTTTCCTGTTACACACCTACGTGTATTCTACAGCTTTTGTCAAATTAAAAGAACCATCACTGCTATCTACCTGCCTACCTACCTATCACTACCACCTCCACAGTCACCCACCACCACCACCACCACCACCACTATCACCACAGTCACCTACCACCACCACCACTATCACCACAGTCACCCACCACCACCACCATCACCACAGTCACCCACGACCAACACCATAGTCACCTAGCAGCAGCAGCAGCAGCAGCAGCAGCAGCAGCAGCAGCAGCAACAGTTTATTCTCAGAGTTAAGGATCTCCTTTGTGCCTTGTTCTGAAGGAAAACTAATTATGAAACAAACTTAAAAAAAATGTAGTTTTTAATTATAGATATTGAAAGGTTACACTCTACTCTTCCTTTTATTTCTGTTACAGAATCTTTCTATTGGGAATAAACTTGGTTAGTAGGTTAAAATTCTTAATTACAATTTTTCTGATAGTGTTGCATATCAATGAAACATTTATATTATTTATAATTGGATAAATTTGGCATTTCAGCAAACTTAAATCTCAGTGTTTAAAATATTATTAAATTTTGTTCTTTTTGTGAAAACGTGAGTGTACACCCAAGGCTATTCTGGTCCTCCAAGATTAGGTGGTTTGTTGTTGCACTCTGTGGAAGCCTCCATTGCTAGCTGTGCCTCATGGTTCATAAGGCATAAACCTTGAAGTAGTGGCATGTACCAGAAGTACAGGTGATTGAGGCAAGCTGACAATTCATGAGGACTGCCTTATCTATCAGTCAGTGGAGTGCATGTCAGTGAACAGAAATTAGTAAAGGGAAGGGTAAGAGTACCTACCTTTGTCTCTTTAATGTACTCATCTTTCACTTATATTTAGAAGCTAGTCACTTGACTATTTCTAGTCGCATAAGGATTTCAAATAGTGTGAAATAATAGTCAAGGCTACATCAGTAAATCAGGTCTGTGAGTTCTAACTAAAATAGATCCAGCGTGAATATTAAGTGTCATTTAATTGTCTGTGTCACAACTTAAAATGGATTATGATAAGCTCAGTTTTGGAATAGTTAAAAAAAAAAAAAAGCCTCCTTGTAGTGGTGATATTCAAAGACAAAGTTCCATGAGATGGTGCTTGCATTTCCTCAGTAAGATCATAGTGGAAGCTGCAGAATAAATAATTTATGTCAGGAGAATATAGGGGAGTAAAAAACCAGTGTTTTACTTCAGAAGATATTTTTTACCTTAAGTATTAAGAAGGAGGGACACAGCGGAAAAGGCATGGAAGCATGATTATATAATAGAAGCAGTACATCTACATTAAAGAATTGAAGGTAGATATGAAAGTGTAATGTGCTCAGATCAAATGTGGCTCAACAATGTTCTTCTCTCTTAGGGTAGAAAAAGATTCTGCTTTAAGAATTTTCTCCTTGGCCTAGACTTTACTCTCCTTACTCTAGGTTGTAATGACAATTCAGAGTTCCCTTTCACCAGAACAACCTGGGAGTTTGTTAGGCTTCCTTAGAGAGAGCATGGTGACAATAAAGAAGCTGCATTCTAAACATGGGGAAACAGTGCCCATATAGACATATTTGCCACCAAGCAAAACATTCAGCACCAGGAATGGATTAAATCAAATTGAGTTGTTGGTCAAAGTTGTTTTAAGTAGCTTAGAGAGTATTAGTTTTCCATATGACTTTTTAGTGCTACATTAATTAACATGAAAGTAAAATAGTTCATTATTTTTAAATTTCTAAAAATACTTTGTTTTAAGAACTTCAAGATTTTATTGTTAATTCAGTTTATTTTAATGTCTAGTTTTAGAGATACCACCTTTCTGAGAAATTTAGATTCAAGATGGGAAATATTGAACTCAGGATACGTTTTTCAGTTTAACTGATTACATTTGGGCAGGTACTGCTGAGACCAGGGTAAGGAATTATCATCTTCCAAACACAAAATGTATATTCCAGTTTAATGGCAAAGGGCTAGCTTTTTTCCTTTTTAAGCTAAATTTATCTTTAGGGCTTGTGTTTGGTTATGTTTCTTTTCTGTTTCCTTTTTAAGGTTTTATTTTATTTTTTATGTATATATTTGTGTGAAGTTGGGGTAGTATGTACACACAGATATAGGTATCTGCAGATCTCAGAGTTGGAGCTACAGGCTACCCATTGTGGTTGTGAGTACAGGACCTGCTGTTAACCACTGATCTGTCTCTCTACCATGCAGGAATCCCTTAAATGTGTGTGTACATACTGTGATTAAAACAGTTAATAAAATTGTAAATTTACTTAGCCATGAACTAGTAAAATATAAGAAATTAGAATTATCTGAGAACAAATAAAGAATTGAGGGGTGCTTGCCATTTCCTTTTTGTTGTTGAATGTTCATTCTTCTTTCAGTTAATTTCAATCAATTGTAGGGACAGGGCTTCTGCTTTCCTTAGGCAGTTTGCTATGTGATCTTGTCTCTTCCATTAGAGTCTGCAGTTACAAGAGGGCTGTAATGGCCACTGGACACTTACATGGGTGCTGGAGATTCACACTCTGTTTCTCTTGCCTTATTTATTTTGTATTCATGTGTGTGTGGGAGGGCAGCACTTCCGCAGCATGTGTGTTTTATTCTCTCCTGCTGTGTGTTATGTTCCAGCATGTGGGACTTAAGTCTTCAGGCTGGATAGCAAATGCTTTTACCTGCTCATCTATTTCACTAATAAATAAATTTTGGGTTTTAAGGTATGTTTAATGCTACTTCCTTTTCTTTACATTTATGTATTTATTCTTTACTGGGGGATGGTGGTATTACCAAATACGTTAACCCTAAAGCCATCTTGAGAGCCTTGTGACTTAACAACCTTTGCATCTGTAATTTTCTGACATAAGGAAAATCCAATGTCAGTTTACTTAATTAAATACCAACAAACTGCATATCTTTTTCATAGATAAGTAAAGTATAAATAGATACTTTATAATTTGCCCAGTATTGTTTATAGTTTTTGCATTTTATATACCTGTTTTTAAGAAAACTTATACTTTTTAATATTAGTATCTAGATTTTTGTAGTTATTCATGGGCTAATTTGGGGGCTATTTAGACAGATCCAATGAATAGGTCTGCTGTTCATTGTTCAAGATGTTCATTGTTTATACAGATGGGCATCAACGAACAACATAAACAATACAGTTTCTTATGAGCCAAGCCCCAAAAAGCTCAGGATACCTATCAAGGAAAGCTTTCTTCTCATGAGTATGTGTCCAGTAGAACTGAACTCCACCTACTCTGCATTGTATGCTCTTAGCTGACACGACTGTACATTCAAACAGCTGCATAGAACTAGAGCTGTAAGAAGAACTAGAACTGACTACAGCCATCCTAACTACTCCTTCCCTATCTTAGGATGCCACTCTCCTTCTGCTGAGGTCCTTTTGCTGTACTCCAGTAGGAATTCTGGACAGGTGTTGAGAAGCTGGTAAACCGTGAGCCCTTGAGATGCCAAGGCTGAACTGAAGACCTACATGTTTATCATGTACTAAGTCCAGAGACCTACAACATTTCCCTTCAGTCTTTAGAACCCAGAGTTATGTTTCTGGCATTCATTTGGAACATATTGCTATGGGTTTTTACCACCAGTGCCCTGGTATATGGAAGCCATTGGAGTTTCTGGATTCTAGTCCCAGTAGGCAGTTGAAGGAAACAAGCAGCAGATAGAGTCCTGTAGTGTTATACCGCTCAAACAGATCTTAAATCTGCAGCCCATGACAATCTTATAGATATAATATTGCAGTGATTTAACAATATTCTAACAATACTTAATTTCCACTTCAGTGCTCCAGGGAAAGGTGTGTCCTCTAAGGATGTTACACTTTTAGGATATTCTACAGCTATTCTTTGCAACTACAAGCAAAGAAGATAAAAGAACCTGGTAGGTTCAAAGGCACCTGGACCAGATTGGATCCTGATCCCGTGGATTTAAGTTAATCTGAGAATTGGCTGGGTGAAGAAAGTATCAGAGTCTGGAAGAAAGTCAATAATACCTCTAGATTTATGGGCTCAAGTAGAATGAGGAAGATAGTGACTAGTGGATGTGGCAGTGGGAAGTTTGGCAGCCATAATAAATAGGAACCCATAGTTGGGAACTAAGGAAAGAAGGCTAGGAGATAAGACCAAGGATGCGCAGGCATCTGGAGATCTGTGCAGACTGGATAATGAATGGCTAGGGTGGAGAAAGCACATTTATAGCAGATTGTCTGTTAGTTGATATATCATTGCTTTACTGAGGAGTGCATGTTTTGAAATTAGACTAATCACAAGAAAGTATAACCAAAAGAGTTGTTTATTCATTTCCATAACCAACATGGTCAGACAGGCAAAACCAGATCTTTTCTTTAGCAAGACTTAGTACCAGATACTCTGCACTGTCAGGACTTTCTTTTCATATTGACTTATCTTTCTTTTAGTGATATAGGTTTCTTGGCTGTAGCAATGTACATGGCTATCATAACTTTAAACTCACATTCCTAATAACAAAATTTCTGAAAACAAAACAGATCTTGTTTAATGTCTATTGATAGTATACATGAGGAGAAACTTGCCTGACCTGTCCTGTATCATGTGGCCTTTCTTGCATCCTTGCTATGTATCAAATCAGTTGTTAATGATGTTCAAGTGTTGTCACAGCCATGTTTCTAAGTAGCATGACACACGATACCATAAAAATGAAAGGGCAGCATAAACATGGCCCAGAAATATAATTTTTGAGCTATTATCATTTGTTTTTACTAATATTTCATTTAATGATTAGGCATAGCATAGTTAAAAATGAGCATATAACATATAAACATCTAAAATAGGTATGTTACACTTAAGTCAGATTGGAGTCTTAAACAAGTGCCCTAAAACAAAGGCATACCCTGCCCAAGGGCTCTACAACAGAGCCATGTCTCCAGCCTGTGGTGTGTGTGTGTGTGTGTGTGTGTGTGTGTGTGTGTGTGTGTCTGTGTCTGTGTCTGTGTCTGTTTTGTTTTCCTGAGAAGGGTCTCTTGCTATGTAGCTCATCTTGGGCTGGGACTTGTGGTCTTCCAATCTTGACTGTAGACTTCCTAGTGCTGGAACACAGGCTTTGAAACTCTGCCTTACTATTTTCATTTTTAGCTTACAGTTTATATTCAACCAAGGGAAAGGAATTATGATGTATGTTTGTTGTGTATAATTCTGAGTTGCTCAGCTATGGTTTGTACAATTTATTTCTCAGCTTTATCTGTTACATTGTAAATTTTCTCCCAGAAATCCATTAACTTGAGCTATTATAAAAATGACTTGAACTATAATGTCAGTTAGGTATGAAGTTCTTTGAGAACACATTATGGTGTTAATATAAGTACATTGCAAGTGTCTCAAATATGGAATTCTTGGGAACGTTCCTCTAGTTTTTATATGAATTGGCAAGAACTCAGCAAAAATTCAAAAATTTTAATGCAGTCTTCTCACTCCCTTTTAGCAGTCAGAATGAGATTATAGTTTCCAGATGAAATTCCGTATGTCACATAGTGATGACATATATTTTCCTGGTTGGCTCAGCATGAGATGCGATTTTGCATGCCATGTCACGCTGACTAGCAGAATCCAAAAGCCATTATTTCCCAAGGGCCTTTCAGAGTGATAGCATCGGATGTTGTTTGTTTTATGATGAAAAGTCTCCAGCACTATAAGCAGTTAGTTACATGCTTCTTAAAGCTGAAAATACTATCTAGCCATTATACATTAAAAACAGTTGTAAAGGTTACTTTCTCCTTCAGTTATTAAATGTGTATTCCCAAGTGAAGTCACCAAAAATAATCATTGTAAAATGCAGATAGAACATAAGTAATCTATGGGACATAATCAGTACATAAAGGGTAAATATTGTATGTTTTGACACTAAACCCAATTCATCTCAAACTAACATCACATACCCTGTTTTACTTCAAATATAAAATAGTAGTAACTATTACTAATAATATAGTATATTCCTGTTTTAAGAGTTTCTTTTGCTACAATGAAACACTTTGACTAAGCAAGTTGGGGAGGAAAGAGTTTACAGTTCCATATTGCTATTCTTTACCAGGATCCTGAAGGTAGGAGCTGATGCATAGGCCATGGAAGGGTGCTGCTAACTGGCTTGTTTCTCATGTCTTTCTTGGCCTCCCTTCTTATGGAATCACCCATGATGGGTTGGGTCCTCCCCCACCAATCACTAATTAAGAAAATACCTTAGAATTGGGTATTATAGAGGCATTTCCTCAGTTGAGGTTTTCTATTTTTCAGATAACTCTAGTTTATGTGTCAAGTTGACATAAGACTAGCCAGTACAACTGACCCATTTTCAACTTGACACACAAACACACAAATTACTATTAAGCCATACCATTAATTTCTTATCACCAAGATTACATTAAAAGCATAAACAACTTTAAATTTCTAATCTTTATTAATTCAAACATGTTAAAATTTCAGTCTGTTTAAAATATCTACTCTCTAAACATCTAAAATCTCTTTTAAAAATTAAAAATCTTTAAGCTGTTATCTGCTATAAAATCAAGATTAGATTGAATACGTTCTTCAAGAGGGAAGAGCAGGGCACAGTCACAATCTGCACCAAGCAAAACCAAATTCCAACAGTATAAATAACTCAACATCCAGAGATTAGGGATTCACTCGCTATGTTCTGGGCTCCTCCAAAGAAATTGAATCACTTCTCCAGCTCTGCTCTGTGCAGTATTTTCTAAGCTCTGGCTGGCTCCACTCCACTGCTGATGGTGTTCTTAAATGTCATCCCATGGTACTAGAGTCTCCAGCACCTCTGGGTCTTCTGGTGCATCTAGGCAGCAGTTTCACCAGTAGCCTTTTATAGACTCTCTTTTTGGTGCCAAGCCTCATCATTTTTTTTTTTCATGACTTCTTCAGCCTTGGTCCTACAGCAGCCACTGAGGCTACACCATTACCAAGGGCCTCTCACAGTGCCAAGCCTCAGCTGTTCTCCATGACCCATTCATGCGTTCAAAACCAGTACCACCTGGGTGACTCTTACTCATTACTAAGTCTAGCTGCCAGCAAGAGGTACAACCTTTGCCTCCTCTGGAACACAGTTCCTTTATGCTCTCAGGAAATTACTTTCCAGATTTTCAGTGATACCGGTCTCTTTTTACCAACAGTTTCTTAACTCTAGCTCACAAACATCAACTGTCCCAGTAATTCAAAGGTGTTGTTGAGTAACTCAGACTTCAGTGGTGTTGATCTCTTGTTAATTGTAGCCAATTCTTCCGCTCCAAAATGACAGAATCTGATTTCAAAATAGCAAATGGTCTTGATAGAGTGTTCAAATTTCCCTGTGGAACTCCACAAGCCAGCCCTCCATCTTCTGTACTGCTCTCAGCATTCTTATCTTTCAGGCTCCAGAGCTTCCCAGTGACCTCTTACCCCTCAACAAAGTTCCAGAGTCCTTCCTTCCGTGGTCCTCCTCAACACATGACCTCACAGCAGTATCCCACAAGGCTGTTAACAACTTGTCTTAGGGTTTTTGTTGCTACAAAGAAGCACCAAGCAAGTTGGGGAAGAAAGGGTTTATTTGTTTTACATTTCCAAACCACTGTCCATCATCAAAGGAAGTTAGGACAAGAACTCAAAGAAGGAAGACACCTTGAGGCAGGAGCAGATGCCTAGAGGTGCTTATTACTGGCTTGCTTGCCCTAGTTTGCTGAACCTTCTTTCTTATAGAAAACAGAAACTGGGCCTTCCCCATCAATCACTAATTAAGAAAATGCCTTATGGAGAAATGTCATTTGAGGTTCCTTCATTTCATTTTGTGTGTCAAGTTGACATAAGACTAGCCAATACAGTGCCCAACAAAGATATGTGGAAGCTCTTCAGAATTGTTCACACATGAACACACACACACACAGAATAAGTAAAGATCACATTTTGTGTGTGTGTGTTTTAGATATTAAACAGAAAGAGTGAACTTTAAATTTAGCAGAGCTTATTTTATCTGACATTACCTACTGTCTTACTTAGTCCGGGTTTCTATCCCTGCACAAACATCATGACCATGAAGCAAGTTAGGGAGGAAATGGTTTATTCTGCTTAGACTTCCATACTGCTGTCCATTACCAAAGGAAGTCAAGATTGGAACTCAAGCAGGAGCTGATGCAGAGGCCATGGAGGGATGCTCCTTACTGGCTTGCTTCCCCTGCCTTGCTCAGCCTGCTCTCTTATAGAACCCAAGACTACCAGCCCTGAGATGGCCCCACCCACAAGGGGCCCTCCCCACTAGATTACTAATTGAGAAAATGCCCTACAGCTGGATCTCATGGAGGCATTTCCCCAACTGAAGCTCCTTTCTCTGTGATAACTCCAGCCTGTGTCAAGTTGACACACAAAACCAGCCAGTACACCTACCTTGAAGACCTTAGAACAATAATCTTTTTTCTTTTCTCCTTTGGGTCCTAATCATGTGAAAATTATTTTAAATCCATTCCATGGCTCAGTAAGTAAAATACTGTTGTTCAATTTGGCAGTCTAAGTTTGATTCCTGAGAGCCTCTATGTCAAGAAAGGACTGACTCCATAAAGTTGTCCTCAAACGTTGATGTACATCCTGTGAAACTAAGGCATCACACATATTGGGCCTTGAGGACAAATCCAAGCCTGGCTCAAGTTTTGAAAACTGTCTCAGTCACTTCCGTACTTGAGTGACTCAGCATGACCTGCTTAAGCCTGCTTTGCCTAGCTACTGCTGACTTAGAATAACTTTGTTGGCTCTGTCAGTCACTCCATACCCTCTATCACCCTTCCTTGCCCCCTATGTCTAAAAAACCCACCTCCTCTCTCAGCCCTTTATAAACAAAAACCTTGATGCAATTAAACAAGTTCCTGCTTTGACAGACTCCTGGCTCAGGGTGGTTATTCTCAGGATGGCAGTAGATCTGAGCTGCTTACACTCACCATCCAGCTTCATCCCCTCTCAGCTGGACTTGGTTCTTTCCACTCGGCCCAGACCTGCTAGCAGATAGCCGGCACACACATACACAAATGTAAACACATTCTAATAATAAATAAAGTCCATTATATCAATTCAAGCATGTACATAATACATTAATACTCTTCCTCCTGTTTTATGTTTACTTGGTATCTCAACCTGTTGTGGTAACACTGGCTTTCTTTTTCAGAAAGCTATTGTATAGCTATTTTTCAAAAGCTTTCTGCTTCAGTTTCTTGAATGTTACTCAAGTCTAAAATGTGTTGTGACCTAGGACAAACCCAGGATGTGTTTTCTCTGTTTTTATGTCTCCCTTTTCTGCTACTTGACATGTTTCAAGGCTGAATCAGGTTCTAGTTCCAATACTGAGTTGTGCTTCTGCCATGCTGAAGCACTCAGCCTTCTCATCCCCAGTGTCAGCATGTCTGGGGAGTCCTGACTAGTATCCATACTGCCCTCCTTCACCCCTTTGGTCTCACACTGATATCTGCTTCCTTCTTTAGAGTCACACTTTTTGTTTGTTTGTTTAAGATTTATTTTATGTATGTGAGTACACTGTCACTGTTGCTGTCTTCGGATACACCAGAAGAGGGCATCAGATCCAATTGCAGATGGTTGTGAGCCACCATGTGGGTACTAGGTACTGGCAATTGAACTCAGGACCTCTGGAAGAGCAGTCAATGCTCTTAATCACTGAGCCATCTTCCAGCCCCATAGTCTCACTTTCATAACTGAATGTAGGACTTATGGAAACATTGAAGACAGTAGAATGTTTTTGGACATGCTCTGGCCAAAGTTAATTCACATTCAAGCATGCAGTGAATCTGATGTGACTCTGCAATGCTTGTTTGTTTCACACTGTATCCTGTGCCCTCAGCCTGGTGATAGAACACACAGGCTTTGTACTATACTTGATGTCATGCCATACAGCATCAAGGAAATCTGCTGAGTTGACTCACATCCAAGACTACTGAGTGTGAGGTGGGATGTGCTTACCATGAACCATGTTTCCTGCTGTTGTGGGGTCATGATGGTTTAGTTATGGAAAACAAGGGCTTTTAATATGTATCAAATGGTACCTGTGGATTGTATGTTAGAATGTTTGATTTTTTTAAAGGATTGTTGTTTGAGTTGTTGGCTGAGTTTCATTAAAAAAATGTTCTACTGGGTTTTGGTTTAGGATTAGAACAGATTTCTAATAGATTGAAAATGATCTACATATACTTGTCACATTTCACTCTGTGTTTTTCCTGAATTGATGTACTCAGCATTGATAATTATAAATTAAACAACATTGAAAACATTACACGTGTTCTTCATCAAACACTACATTGTCAGTAGTTGTTTTATGCTATAAAAGGTGAGTATATTCAAGTCATACTAGGTAAATTTGCTTTAATATTAATGTGATAATCTTATGCTACAGGCAGATTTTTAGGACAGTATGGTTTAATTTTTATTATTTGAGGACTTAATCCATGAGGACTTTATCTACATCACCATGTATAGGAAAAGCATGGAGTTGTCTTGGGAAGTTTCATTGTCAGACAGCATTGCACTTGATACGTTACCATTCTCTAAGTAGGTCTATTTCAAGATATAATACTCATCTCATAACAGTAATATTTTTCAGTACTTCAAAAAATTTAAGTAAGCCTTTGTGAAAATGTTTTGTATTCAGACTTTAAAATGATTTTAATTAAATTGATAGAAATTTAAATTAAGTAAAAGTTAACATTTTATTGTGTAAAGAGGTCCCAATGTGTATAAAGTTAATTATATGTTAAGAAAAATCAAAGTAGGTAATTATTATAAAGGAATTTATATCCAAATATGCACAGTAGAGATACAGTATTCCCTTTCTGTACCCTCTGTCCACTTACCCCACAAAGATGATTCATGCCATGGTTTGTTTTTCAGTTTCTTGTAAATTTTGTATATGTAGTAGATAAATTCTCACTAAAACTTACACACTATTCTGAAAATATATTTAGATTATATCACAAAATTTTAGTTTATTTCCACTTAAAAGATAGCAAAAAAATGTTTTTTATCAGAGCCTTATCTTCCATTGTTGAATTGTAGTTCTTGCTGGTCAGTAATAGTTTAGCATTTTCTCTTTCTCTGTCACCCATTCTTCCTCTCTCCTTTCTCCCCTAATTTCCTGTTTAATTTTGCATGTAAATTACTTATTTGTATTAACATGAGCACTATAAGCACATATGGATTTATTAAGATAAATATACATAATTTTTCACATTATTAGAAAATATTAAGTTGCTTGAAATAATTCATGAAATCTTATCAAAGTTTTGAAATTTAGTAGTTCTTGTCAATGAACCAAATTTTTATTAACAGAGAATATTAATTTTTTATTATGACATAAGCCTTTCATATACTTTGATTAATTTTTGTTATAACATATTTTTGTTTTCTATTTGTTATATTTTGCTAGTTATATAATATCTATATGTTGTATTATTTGTGTTTTTTTTGCTATAAATAACTTTGTAAGTAAGGCATTGCCATCTGAAGGTTTCATTTATGGGAAAACCCATTTCCTATCACCTTATGATGATGAGCTGTTGTGCAGAATTCAAGTTACTTAGTTCATAAAATGAGTACCTCTCTGTGTGATCAATTAAGAGAATATTTCCATTGACCTGGAAGTTAACTCTCTGTCATCAGTGACTTGACTGATAGCTAAGATCAGTAACCCAACAGAATGAATTGAATGTTGGGCACTTATAATCTCATACAGGTGTGATAATTTTAAGCAGAGATAGAAACCACCTTAGAACTACTTACAGTATAGCTTTGTGAAAGCACAATGTGTAAAGAGGTCCCAATGTGTTTTGCTAACCAGCTGTTCCTAAACTTAGAGTCCAGACCAGTGTCAGTTCCGGTGAAGGCCATGCTGCGTGTTCATGAAGAATGTAGAAGTCCTGAAGACAAAATGAAAGAATTTATCGCGATATTATGGAATGCAGTAAAGAGTCTCACGCTACAGGTAAATTTAAGAATTAGAAATGTTATGGCTCCACTTCCCATACTGCTATAACAATTACAGCACATTCAGTAATGTTATAATCTTTCTGACAACATTGTTAGTGTGTCTTATGTCCACTGGTGCTATGCTTACTAGAGGCTGCTTTTCCGTAGTCTGTCTAGTGTCTCCTGATACACTTGCATATTACAGCCAGTATTCCCACAGTTCATCTCATATCATTGGTACAGTTTACTTTTTACAGTCAAAATTATATGATAATACATTGTTTATAAAAATTTATACATTTTGAATTTGTTTTAAAGTTAAAATAACTTATATATTCTAAACACTGGATTTTAAAAATATTATCCAAAAGATTTATGATTAGTTATATGCTTGTGGATACTAAATTTTATTCTTATTTATTTTGACTTTTTAATGCATATAACTCAATCTGTTCAACTCACAGTATTTTGGAGTTGGCATTTTTGTTTGAGCAGGTTTGGCACTATAAAATTTAATAGGAAATACATACTTTTCTTTACATCTCATATATAATAGAACTTAGTATTAATATCCTTTTGGATTTGTATTTATACATTGTTATAAAAATTACTTTCTTTTGATACTTATAAACTTTTTGTCTGTGAGGTACATGTCCTTTTTTTCTTTTGTTCTATGTTATTAATTTTTTTAGTATAAGTGTTTTTTCTAGTGTAAGTGTTAACAAAATCCTAGAAAATAAATGAGTTTATGTAGTACACATATGCACATGAACACATGTACACATGCATATACCCAGTCATTTAATGTGAAACATCTTATGTGGAACTCCTTTTGAGAGATATAGAAAACTCTATGTCTCAAAAAGGCACGGGAGTATGTCAGGATAAGCATTATGAACATTTACTGCCTTGTTTTGATGAATTCAGAGACCGAACTACTTAGTATTCTGTTACTCTGACAAAGTATCTAAGAAAGGAAGAGTATTTTTATTTGCTACTAAAGAAGTTTGAGTTCTTGTTTCTTAGAAATAAATGGCCTCTTTTGTCTGTGGACCCGTGTTAAGTACTGAAGTATGGCAAACAGGTATAGCCGAGCAGAACTGCTCAGCTCCAGCCACCTGGGAAACAGTAGGCAAGGGACTGCACACACCATTCAGAGTTACCTCCTGCTCACTTCTTCCTACTCAGACCCACCTTCTAACTAATCAGCCAGGGTCTCATTAATGGGTTATCCCACCATCTGTGGACCAAACCTTCAATGCAGTTCTGGGGAACATTTCATATCCATACCATATTATAGTGACCCAGGTGAATGATTAATAGAAGTAGTTGACACCATCCCGTGTTCTGTAATGCAAGAGTTAACAGTAACAACCAAGTAAATTATATCATGACCTTAAATACTGTTTCATATTAATAATTATACTAAAATTTACCTCATTCCTTCCTTATCCAGTCTATAATGAATTAAAAAGCTATTGTATGATTATCTTTTTTTGATTCCATTTTTAAAAGATACAAAGTTAGATGCCAGCCTTAGAAAAACATTTATTACATTTCCTTTATATTTCTAAACATTCCCTTTATATTTCTTAATTCATTAACAATGTGTGTGTGTGTGTGTGTGTGTGTGTAGTGTTCTATTTTATACTTGGGATGAATTAACGGAATCACATTTATCTTTTTGCCAGAAAAAAGGAAAATAAATGAACAAAATACAGAAAACTGTGGTTTCAGAACACTAGGCAGTAAGTCAAGTGAATAACCAAATGACTCAGGTTGAAGTTAACTTACAACTGAAGAATTTAGGGAACGAGAAATCAGTCTAGGAGGTCATCTCCATTCTTCTCATAGTGGCTGAGCAGATAGTGATGCCATTTAAAGAACGGAATACTGCTTTTTGGAATTAGAAAAAAATGGGTCTGATTTTATGTGTATATTTGAAATGGTTAACTGGTATATACTGATGTCTTAGAATAGTCTGTTATATCAGAATATATTGCTATCTTAGAATATTCCTTTCTTGAACAGACTTATAGTAGAAATTTGATCTGGGGAGTCTTAAGACAAGGAGAATGGGAGAAACTAGAAATTCACAAAAACATGTCAATTAAAAGAGCAGTGGGCCACTGACACACTACTTTAAAGTAATCAGTAGGAGATGAAATGTCCCTAAAGTAAACTTAATCAGAGGAGTGGGCGAAGCTGAACTGTTCATGGAAGTCCAGAAAGTGTGTCATGGTCAGTTTTCATGTTAACTCTGGCCTTTCTATTGCTTATCTATGCTATGAAATATTCCATTTCCATGTAAGGCTAATTCCAAGTTTAACAGTCTCATAGTAATCATGATTTTTGTTGTATAATGATGTAGTGCTCTTACTAGCTTTACTCATTTCACTGCTAGTTATTTGTAAGTACAGATAATGGTAGCTGTCTTAGTTATTGTTTTACTACTGTGAACAGGCACCATGACCAAGGCAACTCTTATAAAGGACATTTAATTGGGGCTGCCTTAGAGGTGCAGAGGATCAGTCCATTGTCATTAAGGTGGGAACATGGCAGTATCTAGACGAGAACGCTACAGACAGAGCTGAGAGCTCTACAGCTACATCTGAAGGCTGCTAGTAGAATGCTGGCTTCCAGGGAGCTAGGATGTGGGTGTTAAAGCCCACACCCACATTGACACACTTACTCTAACAGGGCCCCACCTTCTAATAGTGCCAATTTCTGGGAAGAGCATATGTAAACCATCACACCCTTATTCCTTTTTATTTTTATATTTTTTTCTGCTTTATGTGAAATTAGATGAAATTTTCTGCTTTATGTGAAATTAAATGAAATACACATCACATAAAGTTTGTCACTCTCAACCTTTGAAATGCACCATGTATTTGATGGTTCTTCATTTTGAGTGAATATGTAGGATATTAATTTGCATATGAGTATTTAATTTCATAAATTATTTTGCTTCTGACTGTGAGATTTTATGTGCTGTACCCTGGTCCTGGTGCTGTGTGACACCTACTGTATTTAAACATTTCCAGATGTTAATATATCATGTATGTTTTAAAGAGAAAATTATATATATTCTGATTAAATGGTTTAAATCTAAGTTAAAATATTGTTTATTAAAAAGAGCATTTTCTGTTTTCTAAGATGTTTTATTGATCAAAATATAAAACAGTAAACTCTGAAACTGTCATCAGATAAAACTGAACATCATAACTTTAAAACAATCAAAAGATTATATTTTAGTAAGACTTTGGAGAAATAAACATATTTGAGACCAAAGTTTATGGAAAATTGAGTTTGGGGCCAAAGTTGATAATTGTTAATGCCATGTTATTTCATACTTAGGATAGAAAAGCTTATGAAGTATAAAGATACTAACAATATTTGGTATATACTGTTTATTTGTTTAGTTTTAAAATTAGATTTTTATACATCCTTATAATGGTTATTTTGTAACAGTGTATGTTGGCTTAGACATTTTTTGCTTGAGGATCTTTTAACAGATTATATTAGGCTCATTTGTTCTTTGACATTTTTCTTTATCTGAAAAACACAGGGACCTATATTATCAGCAATGGTCTTAAATTTTCGAGAGCTATAATTTTATTCAAGAAACACATAATTAACAATGGCATAAAGTTACAAATATTTTGAGGCCTTCAATTTTTTTCTTTATGGACTTGAAGATCTTGTCATGGTTAGAAGTACACCAAAATATTTTATATTATTTGTGGCTATTGTGAAGGGTGTTTTTGCCCCTAATTTCTTTCACAGCCTATTTATCATTTGTATAAAGGAAGGGTACTGTTTTGTTGGAGTTAATTTTATATCTGGCCACAAAAATTGAGATGCTCTGGCCTGGAGCTCAAAGAAAGGAAAACTTTGTCCTTCTTGTTGCTGAACTCCGCTGTTTAGCTTATTTATATTCAGTTTCAGATTGTTGTACTAGAACATTTCAAAGTTTGATTTTTTTCTGAGATTTTCATTGTACTCTGCCATTATGTATAGAACTGCTTAATATTTTGATGAGCCTGTCAATCAAAATATCTCAAGTACAGCACCGTAAAACAATTAAGCTAGGGCAATTGAATTCTCTTCTGGGGAACCTAACCCGGGCTTTGGCCAGTGATGAAATAATAGCTGCCCTTGGTGTCCAGAAAACTCCCTGACTCATCTTCCGTATCAAGTAGGAGTGGACATTTCAGGACAGACAGATCAAAAGCCAGTGCATTAATTATGAAAGCATGTTTTATAACACTTAACACTAAAAGTTTCATATCAAGATTTACCTTCCTATTCATAGACACCAACAGAGTTACAGCCATTTCATGGTAGCTTCTTAGCAAGGAAAAGATGTATGACAGCATCATACATCTTTCTGTCAATGTTGTATTTCCCCTGTATGAGGAAAATGATTATCACATGTAACAAAGTTGTGTTTGAGCTTATCTGACCATTAAGACAATTTTATTCATTGTCCTAATAGATTTCTTCTTGGAACAAAATAGTGAGCAGCATAAATGAAGAAATGATTTTAATTTTTAGTTGCAAAAATCATCATTTACTTATTTCACAGTTGTTTATTGCATACCTAGTAAATGCTAGGAATTGTATTACATGCTGTAGCACAAATGAAGTAGGAACAGTATTGACTTAGAGGAAATGGTCTGTTGAAGGTTTTTGATATTGAGGAATTCTCTGAAATTATGAAGTAATTCATTCATTTATTTAAATTTGTTTCAATTCTAGAGAGTCTTACATACCAATGAAGCTCTCTGCCATATTGCTTTGTCAGTCTTTATTGTAATCTTTTCATGGCAGGCCTATTTCTTTTGTCCCTGTGTTTCTTGAGTTTCAGTTTAGATCTTTGTAGATGTGAAATAGTGCACATATTTAAAAACAAGAAAAATTTTAAGAGAATTTATTTAGTTCTTTCTTTATTTAAGCACACTGTAGCTGTCTTCAGACACACCAGAAGAGCACCCATTGCAGATGGTTACTGGGAATTGAACCCAGGAACTCTGGAAGAGCAGTCAGTGCTTTTAACTGCTAAGCCATCTCTCCATCCCTGAAATTGTTTCTTAAAGAATAAAGTATATTCACGGAGAGAGTTCTCTAGTGTTTTTGTTCCAGTTGTTCCTAAGTTTTTATATCAAATGAGGGGAACATATTTTTGGGTGCCTGTGAGCCAGTTGTCTTTTTAAAAGCACCTAGAACAGCATTAGAAAAAAATTACATATGGAGTATTTCATGAGATAGTGGGTGATTTTTCAGATTAATGTATAAAGACTTCTTTTTAAATGAGTTGCCATCACAAAAATCAGTTCTTTTTTCCTTTTTTGAGTTGGATTCTTTTCTCATACACTATGTCCTGATGACACTTTTCCTTTCCTCTACTCCTCCCAGTTCCTCCCTACTTCTGTCTAGATCCACTCCCTCATTAGAAAATAACAGGCTTCTGATTTTGGAATCTCACCTACAGAGCTGGGAAACACCAGGCATGGGTCCTTTTCAATGACACATATACTTGAAGTTTAAGAAAAAGAATACATTGCAATAATTCCATTTGTTAAAATATGAACACCAAACTTTTTTTTTTTTTACTTATTGTTTTGTCCTCTATATCTGATAGTTAGGCACATAGCTCTTAACCTAGTGGGTTCAATAATCCCATTACTTTCACCCATGAATGTGTTCAATGTTGGCAAAAGAACTTGTTGCTACCAAAACTGAAACAAGATCCATGAAACAGAAAGGATGTTGCCATGGAAAAACGGAGTAACACACTGCAGCTGCAATGCATTAATGAATAGGGTAGGTTTTAAAGAGCATTTCTGTTTGCTGTGCTGCAGAGGGTCCCCAACCAGGTGGTTTCCATGAACAAAATCTGACCCCCAGATTCAGGATGTCTTACTGGCAGATTACTTCATTTTTTTTTTCCCTTGAATTGTCACGTCCCTATACTACTGCAGAATTTACAGCTGCACACTTATGCCCAATAATATAAATCACTCAACATTTTACATTAAACCACAGTTTAGACACACAGTTTAACAGTTATTTTAAAAGTGTAGAAAAGATTCATGGTATGGCCTCTGTATAGAATACATGGTATTCTCCATAAAATTTTTGATCAATTTGTACTGTTTGTTTAGATTCTAATCACTAGAGGAATCCTCATCATAAATACCAAATATTAGAAAACTCATGTTTTGACTTAAGTGGAATTCCATGTTCTCTCTAGAAAAAAGAAGGGATACTATTGTGTCTTTCATTATTAATTATAAAACACATTCTCCTTGCTAACACAATTACTTAAAGTATCCCTAAACTTACTAAGTAATACTTGTTTTATGGTACCTTTAAATCACATCTTTGTTGCACAGTATTAATAGGATACTATTAAATAATAATTTATATTTGTTTAACAAAATAATTTAAGTGTGTTAGATTTGAGGCATTATTATAACCTCAAAAGTAATATTATTTTGTAAGCATCAACTCAGACTAATAGAACTTAATCTTCACTGCTTCTGAATTATTAACAAAACTGATATTATTGAGTTTTGCATTTGGGCATATTTGGCTTTAATGCACTATATTTCTGGTGAGTTAAATAAGTATTCTCTATTTTTAAGGGGAATTAAAAATTTTATGTGAAATTACAATTTACAAAATAAATTGAAGACTAAAATGAGACAAAGCAGTTTGATTTCTAAAACTTCATATTACCATATGTAATACATAAGGCACATGTGTGCACATATATACATTTTACCTCATAAGTGTATACACAATGTTTGTTACATAGACACATTCTTTTTTTTTTATTTAAACATTTTTTTTCTTAGATATTTTCTGCATTTACATTTCAAATGCTATCCTGAAAGTCCCCTATACCCTCCTGCCACCCTGCTCCCCTACCTACCCAGTCCCACTTCTTGGCCCTGGTGTTCCCCCGTACTGGGCCATGTAAAGTTTGCCAGACCAAGGGGCCTCTCTTCCCAATGGTGGCTGACTAGGCCATCTTCTGCTACATATGCAGCTAGAGACATGAGATCTAGGGGGTGGGGGGTTACTGGTTAGTACATATTGTTGTTCCAACTATAGGGTTGCAGACCCCTTCAGCTCCTTGGGTACTTTCTCTAGCTCCTCCATTGGGGGCCCTGTGTTCCATCCAATAGATGACTCTGAGCATCCACTTCTGTATTTGCCAGGCACTGGCTTAGCCTCTCAAGAGAGAGTATTTTAAGTATGTGTTCATCTATTTTAGAATCTAGTTTTAAAATACAGGGCCTGAATGGACATAGAAATAGCATTATTATAAATAAAATATCGCCAGGCAATAATGGTTCAAGCCTTTAATCGCAGCACTTGGGAGGCAGAGGCAGGTGGGTCTCTATGAGTTTAAGGCCAGCCTGGTCTCAGAGCGAGTTCCAGGACACCCAGGGCTACATAGAGAAACCCTGTCTCAAAAAAACAAAACAATACAAAAAGTTAATAGCCTTATCTGCCTGCCGCTAGCATCATCTAATGACCTGGAGAAGCAGAAGTCTGTGACTTTAGCATCTGGCAGCACATGTCCTGAGTCCTTGTGATTCTTGAAGATAAGTGAAGGGCAGCTACAGTTTTGGACTCAGGTCACTGGGTGCTTGAATCAGGTTTATAGCTTGAAACAATGCTTTTCCAATTGTCTTTTGGATTTCTTTCTTTGTTTGTTTATTTGGTTTTTGGTTTTTTTCAAGACAAGGTTTCTCTGTATAGCCCTTGGCTGTCCTGGAACTCACTTTGTAGACCAGGCTGGCCTCAAACTCAGAAATCCACCTGCCACTGTCTCCCAAGTGCTGGGATCAAAGGCGTGTGCCACCACTGCCTGGCATGGATTTCTTAAGTGAACTAACTCATGAAGACATATTAAGGGTATGTGTTCCATTTTTTTACTTCATTATTTATTGTGACGATATTAGTCATTCAACTGTAAGTTTGATTTGACCTTAATATTTTAATTATGCTTTTCTTTTCTAGCTTGATGTACAGTCTTGCTGTGTATTCATTCCAAATGACAACCTGCCTTCCCCAAGTACAATTGTGTCTGGTGACATCCCTGGAACAGTAAGAAGTTGGTACCATGGACAAACCAGCATACCAGGAACACTTGTCCTGTGTTTGCCGCAAATAAAGATTATTAGTGCTGGTCACAAGTACATGGAACCTCTGCAGGAGATTCCCTTTGTGATCCCCCGGCCCATCCTTGAAGAGGGTACATTTCAATTTTTTTCAAAAGTCCTAAGTGCTAGCGCCCCTTCCCCTCCCCCTTTTGCCTGTGCATCCATCCCCTTCCATCCTATTCTAGCTCCCTTTGTTACACTCTACTCTGTTTCTCCTTTTCTGGAGGATCTCCCCAAGCCCAGTCCCATCCCTTCTTAGTTATCTAGACTCTGTGCCTGTTTAGATTGAAACACAGAAAGCTGTAGCATGAAAGCTAACATCTACATATCTAAGAAGACAGTGTTTGTCTTTTGTGTCCTAGTTACCTCGATCAGGATAATTTACCTGCAATTTCCATTTTTCTTAATGGCTGCAGAATATTACATTGTGAAAATTTGAATTATCCATTCATTTGTGATGTTCACCTAGACTGTTTCTAGTTTCTGACTGTAATGAATACAACAACAGTGTTCATGGATGGGCTAGTATCTTTGTAGTAACATGTAGAGTCCTTTGGGTATATACCCAACAGTGTTGTAACTGGATATAATGGTAGAGCGATTTTCAGATTTTTAAGGAACTGCCACACTGATTTGAGTCGAAGTTATACCAGTTTGCAATCCTCCCAGCGATAAATAAAGCCAAGTTGATTATGGTGGGTAAACTTTTTCATGCATTCTTATTCAGCTTATAACTATTTTATTGATACATTTTGTATCTCTATTCAAAAGAGATACTAGCCTATAATTTTCTTTCTTTATTTTGGTGACTGTCTTTCTGTGGTTTCAGTATCAAGGTAATAGTGGCTTTATAAAAAAAATTAGAAAATTTTTCTTCAATTTTTATTTTGCTTAATAATTTGAGGGGTACTGATTTTTAAGTTATGATAGGATTCTGCACTGAATTTATCTGGCTCTAGGTATAAGCTCTCTCCTCAGAATAAAGTTGCCCTAGTGAGCAGAATTGGTAAACAGTGGATTAAATTTGATTTTATCATAGAATGGTTTCTTTTTCCTAGATTGTGATTGATAGTTTTACTGCATATAGTATTCTGGGCTGGCATCAGTGGCCTCTCAGAGCTTCACAGCTGCCCAGCATCTTGGGGCTGTCAGAGCTTTCATTAAAACATGCTGTGTTATTCTAGTGGGCCTGCCTTTCTGGGTGATTGTTCCTTTTCCCTTGCAACTTTTAATAACCTTTCTTTGTTTTATTCATTTGCTGTTTTGATTATGTGTATCATGGGGAAATTCCTTTTTCACCCTGTTTTATGATCTGCATGCAGTTTGTCTCTAGGAAGGTATCTTTTCTTTAGCTAGTGAAAACTTTCTTCTATGACTTTGTTAGAAATAACTTCTGTGTCTTTTGTCTTGGGATTCTTTCTTCTCCAACTTCTATAGCAATTATTTATAGGTTTGGTTTCTTTCATGGTGTTTCATATTTTCTGAATGTTTTGTGCTTGGATTTTCGTAGATTTAATATTTCATTTGCCCTAGATATTTGTGTTTCCCTACTTTGTTTTTAAGACCTTCAATTCTCTCCACCATGTCTTCTAATCTGTTGCTGAAGCTTACCTCTGTGGTTTTTGTGACATCATGCGTTTTTACTTCCAGTTTTATTTCAGTTTGCATTTTTTAGTGATTGTATTTCTATTGTAAATTCTTTCATGTCTTGAATTGTTTTTATTAGTTTTTGAACTGTTTATATTTTCATGGTCTCTAAGGCATTTATTTATCTCCTTTTTAAAGTTTTTAAACAAGTTCATGACTGTGATTTAGAAGTCTTTGTCCTGTGCTTCAGCTTAATCAATTTTTTTCGGGTCTAAAACGGTAGCATTCCTGGATTCTGAAAGAGGCTGTTTGTGTTTTTACCCTGGGATCTGGTGTTGTTATCTGATGTAGATATATTTCTTGGAAGAGTATTAATGTTTGTTGGTTGTTGTTGTCCAATCTTAGTCCTAGCCAAGAGTGGAAGTCGTGCCATTTCTCAATTGAAGCCAAGTGTGGTGGGTGTGGGGTTTCTTATAGAGACTTATCTGCTGATGTATAGGGAGTCAGGAAGGATTAGAAATGGGCTAGAAGGAAAGGGTGAAAAGGGCAGCTAGAAAGAGCAAGGGGGAACTTGGGTCTGCACCAAGAGGCCACATGTAGATGTGGCTGGAACTGGGCTGGGTGGATGGGTTCCAGCAGGCCAAGGTAAGTCTGGAGAGATCTGAATGAAGGATAGGAAGAAGGATGGTGGTGTTCTTTCAGTCTACCTAGAGTTGTAGCTTCTGTGGGTCAACAGAATCTCAAAGTACTATAGATGGGATAGAAGGAAAGGCAGAAAGGGCTGCAGGAAGTGCTATGAGGTCCCTGTGTGTACACTACGAGTCTGATTCCCTAGGGGATAAGGAATTGGCTGGTGGTTTGGAGTACTTCTATAGGCCAAAGCAAAAATCAAAGAGGGTGATTTTAATTGAAACTACTTGAGTTATGAATGGGTGTATTATATAGAAGCAATTGAATATATTACTTTTCAGGATTCTAATTTATTTTACACAAGCTAAATAATTGTGAGATGACTTGAATGTGGGTCATTTTCAAGTGTGTACTTTATTTCTTGGATTGCAGTATTTTCAGTTGTAAATTCATACCTCTTTGAATTGAGACATACTCATTTCAAACAAAAGGTGAATTTGGAAAGTGTGGAGTCATAAGGAAAACAATATTCTGTATTTCAGTAACACAGCTCAAATTTTGATAATACTAAATAGTTCAATACATTGTTCACATTATGAGGATGTTAGAATGAAGAATTCTGGTATTTGGGTTACTGTATATTCTGTCCATCACTAAAAGCAGATAGCCTGTTTAATAGCTCCAAATTTTGATGTTCATGTCTCTGCTTTTCTTGAACAGAAAGCTCCATTAGAAACTTCTCTAGGTTGGTAATATGAAAAAAAGAAGAGTTTTTTAAAGTTCTATTTGTATCATCTTTGTCTTGATATAAGTATCTTTTCTCTCACATTTTGTGTACATTCATTCTTTCAAATTTCAGTTTGGAAACTAGGAAGTCCCCCTGCCCCTGTCTTGTGGTACTGAGACTCCAACTCAGATATTTTTACATCCCATGCAAAATGCTCTGTTGATAAAGACTATGTTAAGCTTCACTATTGAATTCTGGGTACTTTTTTTAAAAGTATGGAATTAATTTTATGAGGTTTAAATTATTTCACCCTGTATTTTTACTGACATTTATTAATGTTTGCATAACAACTTTTAAAATATGTAATTCCCAAGTGACAAAATTCCTTCTAAAGTATCTAATTTAACATTCTTTAGAATGTTCCCAATTCTGTGGAACCATCACTGCTATTGGATTTTAGAATAGTTCCTTTTTCTACAAAAGAATACCCATTAGACATTACTCTCCTTTACTTCTAGACTCGGCCTGGTAGCAATTACTAATTTGCATTATATATGTATGAATTTGGTATTTTAGACACTTCATATAAATGGAGTCATAGTGTATGGTCTTCTGTGACTGAATTTTAAAATACTTTCTGTTGTAGCAAGTCTCCTTTTGGATACTAGGTTGCCCACTGCAGGGTTTGCAGGTGTTTCTTTTCTAGCCTTCTCTCCCTGTTTTTCTTCATTTATCTTTCCCTTTCATCATAATCCTCAGCCTGACCTCTGTTATTTCTTTTTATCTTGAGGTTTCCCTACAACAGTGAGGAGAATATATCTGAGATCTCTACTCCTTCTTATTTAATTGGAGATTTGAAGCTCTTTCTGTATTTACTTATTTTTAAAGTTGAAAATGTGGAATTGTCTACTGAAATGTATCATCTGAATTCAGATGCAGTGGAAAGCAGTGATGTCTGCTATAGCAGCTTCAATCTGTGTAGGGTGTTTGGGTCAAAATCAACATGGTGAGCTTGGTCAGGGAGCCCTTGCAGTGGGCCTTGCAGATGTAATTTGCTACGTCCAGCCAACACCTCTGAGCACATGGGCTTTACCCTGTGCCTAGCAGACGTTTGTTATTTCTTCTTTGAAAAAAATTGCCTGCACTTTAATAAAATATTTTGACAGAAATGGAATATTGAGATCATTTGTAAGTTAAAACTTTGCTGTTGTTGGATTTAGTGAGTTTCTGTAGAAACTGATGTGAAATTAATCAGAATTTATGTAAAACACAAGTGTTCTGCCTTGTTGTTCCTGTTCACCCTGTCAGCTTATGTGCATTGTTTCATCCTACGTTTTCAAAACTGTTTCATAATCAACTTCTGTCATTTATAAAGATGGTTATATGTTGTTACAATGTTTTGTTTTTCTATTTTCTCTAGGCTTGTTTGATCTAATTCTTAAATTGTATGTGCAAATAGAAATCCTTCAACTCTCAGAGAAGAACTTTTAATTTTCTTTTGATGGTGATAGTTTTAAGTACCTTGAAAATGACCATCTAAGTTGTATAAATGATGTTAACATTTAGCCTATGCCTGAGAGCAGGCTAGAATAGAGTTTACTATTCTCCCACATCAGCCTTGCAAGGCTTAGATTTGGTAGGCTGTCAGGTCTTTTGTGGCACAGCATTTGTACCTCTTACATCCAGCTAATATGGTCGCTACCAGCACTCTGGTTTTGCATCATATTCTAACTGCACCATACTTTATTTATTTCTATCAGTTCTCTAGGTTCTAATGCTAAAAATGGATTCTTATACCATCCATGCTATGCTAGCCAGTTTTGCATTTCTTAATGTCTAGAACATTTACTTTAAAACATGAACTAGTGTGACAGAACTAAATCTCTTATGTAGTTTCCTGATTACTTTTTAAAGAAATATGTATTTTGGACATCAAGAAAAGGCAATTTTTTCTTTTTAGTTTTTATATTTTAAAGTTAACATATTATATGTTTGATACCATAATGTCACTTAATTTTAGGTTCACAACAAAATTAAGTGAGGGTTATATTACAGAAATTTCCTATATGTTCCCTGACCTGACATTTTCCTTTGCCACTTCACAGTATGACAGACTTGGATGTTTTATTGGCAACAGTCAATGGGCCTGTTCAGGCATCTCTACCTCTCAGTTTATAGTGTACTTTAGTACTGGCTTTTGGTTATATATATTATGTAAATTGATAGAAGTGTATAATGACAAATTTCTATCGTTATCTTTCCTTACATAGTATTTTCTCTGCCCAGAAGTTTCTCAGAGCTACACTTACTCATCTCCCTGCATCTATGTCTGCTAGCACAGCTGATGCTCAGTGATCTCATTAGTTACTGTCTCCAAGCTAGACATTTTTAGATGTAATGTAGTGTGACATCCAGTATGTGGTTGTCTCACATCAACTTCTTTAAGATGCTCAGTTGCATTTCTTGTGCTTGTTTTCAGGGTTAATAGCCCTTCTTTACATAAGATCACATTGTCTGGAGGACAGTTGATCTATTCACCAATCTGAAAGATCTTGATCACTCCCAACTTTGAGCAATTTATGACTAACACACCCACACATATTTTTATTTTATGTTGATCCATCTCTGCTTGATAATGAAAGAAGTGAGTGATTGTTGGATTGTGTACTTACTGTTTACTTTTGTAAGAAACTGTCAAAATGTCTTCAAAGGGAGATGTGTGGTTTTTTTCACACCAGCTATGGATGTGCTTCCTTGTGAAGCACAGCATTTGATGGTGTGTTTGCCTTGCTGATAACCCTGTGACTTTGTCTCTTGTCTTACATTGTATCATCTTGGTGGTGTGAGATGTGAGGTTTACATGGTATCATATAACTTATGTTGTTGTTAAAGATGCCTGTTAAGGTGTCTACTTTTTAAATAGAATGTCTTTTATTCTTGCTTTTAATAGTTTTGTGTCTAGGATAATAGTCCTTTATTAGATATCTTGTGTAAATATTTTCTCCCAAACTGTGGCATGTTCTTCTTTAGCACACTATAAAATTTTAAGTTCATTGGCAACTGGCTCATTAGCTCTTTCTTTCATGAACTGCTTCTTTGGGTTGGGTAAGATCTATGTTTTTAAACATGTGCATTTATGGATATGTACTTTTCCACTTAGCATTGGATGTATTCCAAGTACTGTCAGATGTTCCTATCATTTTTCTTTGATTCTTGAAATAAAAATGTGTTATTTAAATGATTGCCAAGGCAACATTCTTATGAAAAAAATTTGTATATGCATAGAAGAAAATAGGTCACTCTATAGTAACCACTCTCACATTTAAGATTTCAACCCAGTTTTCTTAATATTGTGTGACAGATACATTGATACATATATGGATGCCCCTTATTGTGTGAAGGTACACAATACACAATACACAAATATGACAGTGTAGAATGCTGCAGTTTTCAGACTTGGATTTACCTTTCTTTTGTTCTCCCCATTTTATTTGAATATTTCATAAAGGTAACATTCTGGAAATCCATTCCATCTTAAAATAAGCACAAAGTTCAAGTTCATTTCTTTTTTTTTCCAATTTTTTATTAGATATTTTCTTAATTTACATTTCAAATGCTATTCCGAAAGTCCCCTCCCCCCCTCCCTGCTCCCCTGTCCACCCACTCCCACTTCTTGGCCCTGGTGTTCCCCTGTATTGGGGCATATAAAGATTGCAGTACCAAGGGGCCTCCCTTCCCATTGATGACCTACTAGGCCATCTTCTGCTACATATGGAGCTAGAGACACGAGTTCTGGGGGTTCTGGTTAGTTCATATTGTTGATCCTCTTCTAGGGTTGCAGACCCCTTCAGCTTCTGGGGTTCTATCTCTAGCTTCTCCATTGTGGGCCCTGTGTTCCCTCTTATAGATGACTATGAGCATCCACTTCTGTGCGAGACAGCTATATCAGGGTCCCTTAAGTAGGCACTAGCTGTCCTATGCCATAGTGTCTGAGTTTAATGACTGATTATGGAATGGATCCCCCGTGGTGGGATAGTCTCTATATGGTCCATCCTTTCATCTTAGCTCTAAACTTTGTCTCTGTAACTCCTTTCATGAGAATTTTGTTTCCTCTTCACAGGAGGAATGAAGTATCCACAAGCTGGTCTTCCTCCTTGATGTTCTTGTGTTTTGCAAATTGTATCTTGGATATTCTAAGTTTCTGGGCTAATATCCAATTATCAGTGAGTGCATTCCCAATGACTTCTTTTGTGATTGGGTTATCTCACTAAGGATTATATCCTCCAGATACATCCATTTGCCCAAGAATTTCATGAATTCATTTTTTTAATAGCAGAATAGTACTCCATTGTGTAGATGTACCACATTTTCTGTATCCATTCCTCTGTTGAGGGACATCTGGGTTCCTTCCAGCTTCTGGCTATTATAAATAAGGCTGCTATGAACATAGTGGAACATGTGTCCGTTTTACCAGTTGGAGCATCTTCTGGGTATATGCCCAGGAGAGGTATTGCTGGATCCTCTGGTAGTACTATGTCCAATTTTCTGAGATAACGCCAGACTGACTTCCAGAGGGATTGTACAAGCTTGCATTCCCACCAGCAATGGAGGAGTGTTCCTCTTTCTCCACATCCACGCCAGCATCTGCTGTCCCCTGAATTTTTGATCTTAGCCATTCTGACTGGTGTGAGGTGGAATCTCAGAGTTGTTTTGATTTGCATTTCCCTGATGATTAAGGATGTTGAACATTTTTTCAGATGTTTCTCAGGATTCGGAATTCCTCAGTTGAGAATTCTTTGTTTAGCTCTATACCCCATTTTTTAATGGGGTTATTCGTTTTTCTTTAGCTCTTTGTAGATGTTGGATATTAATCCCCTATCAGATTTAGGATTGGTAAAAATCCTTTCCCAATCTGTTTGTGGCCTTTTTGTCTTGCTGCCTGTGTCTTTTGCCTTACAGAAGCTTTGCAATTTCATAAGGTCCCATTTGTCAATTCTTGATCTGACCGCACAGGCCATTGCTGTTCTGTTTAGGAATCTTTCCCCTGTGCCCATATCTTCGAGGGTTTTCCCCACTTTCTCCTCTATAAATTTCAGTGTCTCTGGTTTTATGTGGAAGTCTTTGATCCACTTAGACTTAAGCTTTGTACAAAGAGATAAGAATGGATCAATTCGCATTCTTCTACATGATAGCCTCCAGTTGTGCCAGCACCGTTTGTTGAAAAGGCTGTCCTTTTTCCACTGGATGATTTAGCTCCCTTGTCAAAGATCAAGTGACCATAGGTGTGTGGGTTCATTTCTGGGTCTTCAATTCTATTCCATTGATCGATCTGTCTGTTGCTGTACCAGTACCATGCAGTTTTTATCACAATTGCTCTGTAGTACAGCTTAATGTCAGGCATGGTGATTCCCCCAGAGGTATTTTTATTGTTGAGAATAGTTTTTGCTATCCTAGGTTTTTTATTATTCCAGATGAATTTGCAAACTGCCCTTTCTATCTCAGTGAAGAATTGAGTTGGGAATTTGATGGGGATTGCATTGAATCTGTAGATTGCTTTGGGCAGGATAGCCATTTTGACTATATTAATCCTGCCAATCCATGAGCATGGGAGATCTTTCCATCTTCTGAGATCTTCTTTAATTTCTTTCTTCAGAGACTTGAAGTTGTTGTCATACAGGTCTTTCACTTCCTTAGTTAGAGTCACACCAAGGTATTTTATATTATTTGTGACTATTGTGAAGGGTGTTGTTTCCCTAATTTCATTCTCAGCCCTCTTATCCTTTGTGTAGAGAAAGGCCATTGATTTGTTTGAGTTAATGTTATAACCAGCTACTGCACTGAAGCTGTTTATCAGGTTTAGGAGTTCTTTGGTGGAATTTTTGGGGTCCCGAATATATACTATCATATCATCTGCAAACAGTGATATTTTAACTTCTTCCTTTCCAATTTGTATCCCCTTGATCTCCTTTTGTTGTCCAATTGTTCTGGCTAGGACTTCAAGTACTATATTGAATAGGTAGGGAGAAAGTGGGCAGCCTTGTCTAGTCCCTGATTTTAATGGGATTGCTTCCAGCTTCTCTCCATTCAGTTTGATGTTGGCTACTGGTTTGCTGTAGATTGCTTTACTATGTTTAGGTATGGGCCTTGAATTCCTGATCTTTCCAAGACTTTTATCATGAAAGGGTGTTGGATTTTGTCAAATGCTTTTTCAGCATCTAAGGAGATGATCATGTGGTTTTTGTCCTTGAGTTTGTTTACATAGCGGATTATGTTGATGGATTTCCATATGTTAAACCATCCCTGCATTCCTGGGATGAAACCTACTTGGTCATGATGGATGATTGTTTTGATGTGTTCTTGGATACGGTTTGGGAGGATTTTATTGAGTATCTTTGCATCAGTATTCATAAGGGATATTGGTCTTAAGTTCTCTTTCTTTTTTGGATCTTTCTGTGGTTTAGGTATCAGAGTAATTGTGGCTTGTTAGAATGAATTGGGTAGAGTACCTTCTGTTTCTATTTTGTGGAATAGTTTGAGGAGAGTTGGAATTAGGTCTTCTTTGAAGGTCTGTTAGAACTCTGCACTAAACCTATCTGGTCCTGGGCTTTTTTTGGTTCGGAGACTATTAATGACTGCTTCTATTTCTTTAGGGGAAATGGGATTGTTCAGATTTTTAATGTGAGCTTGATTTAACTTTAGTACCTGGTATCTGTCTAGGAAGTTGTTCATTTCATCTAGATTTTCCAGTTTTGTTGAATATAGGCTTTTGTAGTAGAATCTGATGCTGTTTTGGATTTCCTCCCGATCAGATGTTATGTCTCATATGTTTTTCATTTCTGATTTGTTAATTCGGATACTGTCCTTCTGTGCTCTAGTTAGTCTGGCTAAGGGTTTATCTATCTTGTTGATTTTCTCAAAGAACCAGCTCCTGGTTTGGTTGATTCTTTGAATAGTTTTTTCTTTTTTTGTTTTCACTTGGTTGATTGCAGCTCTGAGTTTGATTATTCCCTGCCATCTACTCCTGTTTGGTGAATTTCCTTTTTTCGTTCTAGAGTTTCTAGGGGTGCTATCAGATTGCTAGTATATGCTGCTCTCTCTAGTTTCTTTTTGGAGGCACTCAGAGCTATGCGTTTTTCTCTTAGGACTGCTTTCATTGTGTCCCATAAGTTTGGGTATGTTGTGGTTTCATTTTCATTAAACTCTAAAAAGTCTTTAATTTCTTTCTTTATTTCTACCTTGACCAAGGTATCATCGAAAAAAGTGTTGTTCAGTTTCCACGTGAATGTTGGCTTTCTATTGTTTCTGCTGTTATTGAAGATCAGCCTTAGTCTGTGGTGATCTGTTAGGATGCATGGGATAATTTCAATATTTTTGTATCTGTTAAGGTCTGTTTTGTGACCAATTATATGGTCTATTTTGGAGAAGGTACCATCAGGTTCTGAGAAGAAGGTATATACTTTTGTTTTACAATAAAATGTTTTATATATATATATATCTGTTAAATTCATTTGTTTCATAACTTCTGTTAGTGTCCATGTGTCTCTATTTAGTTTGTGTTTCCAGGATGTGTCCATTGGTGAAAGTGAGGTGTTGAAGTCTCCCACTATTATTGTGTGAGGTGCAATGTGTGCTTTGAGCTTACTAAAGTTTCTTTAATGAATGTGGCTGCCCTTACATTTGGAGCATAGATATTTAGAATTGAGAGTTCATTTTGGTGGATTTTGCCTTTAATGAGTATGACGTGCTCCTCCTTGTCTTTTAGATAACTTTGGGTTGGAAATCAATTTTATTCAATATTAGAATGGCTACTCCTGCTTGTTTCTTTGATCCAATTGCTTGGAAAATTGTTTTCCAGCCTTTTACTCTGAGGTAGTGTCTGTCTTTGTCTCTGAAGTGAGTTTCATGTAAGCACCAAAATGTTGTTTCTTCTTTGCGTAGCTAGTCTGTTAGTCTTTGTCTTTATTGGGGAATTGAGTCCCTTGATGTTAAGAGAAATCAAAGAAAAGTTAGTGTTATTTCCTGTCATTTTTGATGTTAAAGATGGGAGTCTGTTCTTGTGGCTTTCTTCTTTTAGTTTTCTTAAAGGATTGCTTTCTTTTTTTTTCTAGGGTGTAGTTTCCATCTTTGAGTTGGTGTTTTCCAGTTATTGTCCTTTGAAGGGCTGGATTCATGGAAAGATATTGTGTGAATTTGGTTTTGTCGTGGAATACTTTGGTTTCCCCATCTATGGTAATTGACAGTTTTGCTGGGTATGGTAGCCTGGGCTGGCATTTGTGTTCTCTTAGGGTCTGTATAACATCTGTCCAGGATCTTCTGGGTTTCATAGTCTCTGGTAAGAAATCTGGAGTGATTCTAATAGGCCTGCCTTTATATGTTACTTGACCTTTTTCTCTTACTGCTTTCCGTATTCTGTCTTTATTTAGTGCATTTGTTGTTCTGATTATTATGTGTCGGTCAGAATTTCTTTTCTGGTCCAGTCTGTTTGGAGTTCTGTAGGCTTCTTGTATGTTCATGGGCATCTCTTTCTTTAGGTATGGGAAGTTTTCTTCTATGATTTTGTTGAAGATATTTGCTGGCCCTTTACGTTGAGAATCTTCCTTCTCATCTACTCCTGTTATCCATAGGTTTGGTCTTCTCATTGTGTCCTGGATTTCTTGGATGTTTTGAGTTAGGATCTTTTTGCATTTTGCATTTTCTTTGATTGTTGTGTCCATGATCTCTATGGAATCTTCTGCACCTGAGATTCTTTCTTCCATCTCTTGTATTCTGTTGCTGATGCTCACATCTATGGTCCCTGATTTCTTTCCTAGAGTTTCTATATCCAGAGTTGTCTCTCTTTGAGTTTTCTTCAATGTTTCTTCTTCCATTTTTAGATCTTGAATGGTTTTCTTCAATTCCATCACCTGTTGGTTGTGTTTTCCTGTAGTTCTTTAAGGGATTTTTGCATTTCTTCTACCTGTTTAGCAGTGTTTGCCTGTAGCTCTTTAAGGCTTCTACTTGTTTAGCAGTGTTCTCTTATGATTCCTTGAGGGATTTTTTATTTCCTCTTTAATGGCTTCTACCTTTTTAGCAGTTTTCTCCTGTAGTTCCTTGAAGAATTTTTCTCTTTCTTCCTTAAGTGCTTCTGCCTGTTTAGCATTGTACTTTTGTATTTCTTTAAGTGTGTTATTAACGTCCTTCTTATAATCTTCTACCATCATGATGAGATATGATTTAAAATCTGAGTCTTGATTTTCAGGCATGTTCTGGTATCCAGGACTCATTGCAGTTGGCATACTGGGTTCTGATTATGTCCATTGTTCTTGGTTTCTGTTATTGAGTTTCTTAATTTTGCCTTTCGCCATCTGGAGATTTCTGATGTTAATGTCCAAGCTGTCACTGGTTTGAGCTTGATCCTCCTGTGATTCTGTTAGCCTCTGACAGCACTTCTGGTAGACCAACTCTCCCCAGACATCCAGTGATCAGAGCACTCTCTCCATGCTAGCTCTTCTCTTGCAAGTCTGGTGCCTAGCAGACTGGAGCTCTGATCCACTTCCTGAGTTCTAGAGTCAGAACTCTCCCAGCAGGGTGCCTCTCTTCTGTAATCCTGTGGTGATCCCAAGGTCCTGGGGTGTGGAGAGCACACAAGAGGCCCCAGTTACCTCCGCTGGGCTCAGAAGGAGGATAGCAGGGGTGGCCCTGGCTGGAAGAGATCCAAGCCTCCGTCTGGGCGGAGTTCCTCTGTTCCTGCTCCTGCTGGAGCCAGACTCTCTGTGGTTCTCAAAGCCAACACTGAGCTTCACTCACCTGTAACCCCGAGGTGATCCTAATGTCCTGGTGTGTAGAGCGTGCACAATCGGCCCTAGCTGCCTCTGCTGGGCTCAGAGGGCACAAATTGGGTTTCTTAAAAACACAGAGTTGGTTGGGCTTTACAATATCACATCTCCTTTCTGTTTACTAGTTGGTATCAGTTGCAGTGTTAACAGTTCTTGCCTTTGCTGTACTTTTATGAGAATGGAGATGTGCATATACTCTTGTGAAAGAATGTCACACAGATGCATTTCTTTCATATATAGATGGCATTAATACTATTTTATTTTTGAGTTCCTTAGTATATTTGCTAGAACTCTTCAAGGGTCCCATAGAGAGTGAACATACTTACTTTGTTTCTAATCCTTAGAGAAAATGTACAGTTACTCAGTATAAAGTATGATGATAGCTATAACTTAAATGTTTGTTTGGGGGGTAGATACCAGTGATCCTGAAGGTTCATTTTAACTCAGTCTTTGCATATTTGGACCTTGTTTGTTTGTAGATTGAAAGTACAAGTCAGGGCCTGAGCACTCACTCACAGGGGAGGAACAAGGGCCAGAATTCCCACCAGGCTAAGACATCCTACTAGGTAGTCTCTCATGTCTCCTCCCATTCATGTTGGAAACCAAGCCTTTTTACCTCGTGACTCTTTGGTGAGCACTGGTTGATGAAAGAAAGCTCCTCTTTCTGTGTTCTCTCCATATGTCGTATGCGGATAGTGTTTCTTGTAAGGAATTATTTTTTTTCTGAAGGATTTGAGGCTGTAGTCTTCTCATACAGAGTTTGTCTGGTTTTAATATCTGGGTAGTACAAGACTTGAGTAGTATTTTCCACCAAGCCATTGGTAAGCTTTACCCAGTTCCCTCTCTTGTTCCCCTTCCTTTCCCTTTTACCTCACCTCTTCCCTCCCTCTCTTTCCCCTCCTAGCTTTTCTCTTATTCTCTCCTCACTCCTCCCTTTCCTCCTTCCCTCTTTCCCTTCCTTCCCTTTTTCCTCTACTCCTGCCCATCCTCCTCCATATTTAGATTAACATCTAATTTATATAAGTGTTACTAATTAGTGCTATAATCTTTTTTCTTCTTCTTCTCCTCTTCCTCTTCTTCCTCCTTCCTTTTTTTCCTTTTCCTTTTTTTTTTTTTTTTTGGTTTTTCGAACTCAGAAATCTGCCTGCCTCTGCCTCCCAAGTGCTGACATCAAAGGCATGCGGCACCAGTCTCGCAATTTTTATCTTCTTGTTCATTGGTGATTTTACAAACTCTGCTCTACCCTTACTCTGTTTCACCTGCTTATTCTGTCATAGTTCAAGAATAGAATATTGAAACCACTGAGTTTTAGTGGCATTTCCCCTTAAACCATGTCACTTTTTGAGCCAGACAATTTGAAAATTTGTTATTAGATTTATATGTACCTGTAATTGGTATGTTTTCATAAAAGGATGACCCTGTAATGATGCCATGTCAAATAATTCTGTTTCTGTATACTGCCATACTGAATCCATTTTAACTATTAATTACTGAGCCTCTTGCTTTCTGGCAGGATGGTGTACTTCTTGTACATTAAAGTAATTCTGACTTTGAATCTCTATTTCTCCTATAGTTACTAGTTAGCTAGATGTTCCTTTTTTACATCCTGACAATGTGATTTTTAGATTGAATATGTAGATAATTTATATTTAGTGTAGTATTAATATGTTGAAATTCATTTGCTGATTTGCTGTCCATTGATTTTGTCTAATTATTTATCTTTTATTGTCTTTTTTATCTTAAAGCTGTGTTTTTGACTGCTGCTTTCTCTGTTGATGTCTTTTTACTAGACATTTTTTTTGTGCGTGTGTGTTGTGGTTCTTGTGAACTATATTGTTTATCTGATTTTATCCCATTCTAAACCAGAGGACTTCTGACTTATTTTAGCTAAATTATTTAATTTTCCACAAATATATATTTCTTTAGACTTTTCTGTTGAAATATACTTTATATACACATGTGTAGTGATAGGATTATATATTGACTGTTTTTATTGTATTTAGGAGAAGATGAAGTGGGAATATTTTAATCCACTCTGTACTTCCTGGCGTGCGAGTGCCCTAGTGTTCTGGATTCCTCAAAGAAAGGCACACATGCACAGCCATATATTTTAAATATCTTAAACAGCTTAATGCCAGGGTCACTCCCTAACAACACATGCCTAACACACACTCCCCTCTGATATTCCTAAGTTAATACTAAATATTTTATCTTTGCTGCCCTGGCCCCTGCTAGGCAGCCCTCCTGGGGCTGCCTCCTCTCCCTGCACCTACTTGCTGGCATTCTAACCCTCTTGCAGCATGGTGATTCTTACTTCCTGTTATTTTTGTTTTTCGAGATGAAATTATGTTTGTGTGGCTATCTTTTGGGTTTGTTGAAGGATTACTTTCTTGCTCTTCTAGGGTGTAGTTTCCCTCCTTGTGTTGGTGTTTTCTATTATCTGCTATAGGACTGGATTTGTGGAAAGATTGTGTAAATTTGTTTTTGTCAAGGAATGTCTTGGTTTCTCCATCTATAGTAATTGAGAGTTTTGGCTGGGTATAGTAACCTGGGCTGGCATTTGTGTTTTCTTAGGGGTCTGTATGACATCTTCCCAGAATCTTCTAGCTTCATAGTCTCTGGTGAGAAGTCTGGTATAATTCTGATAGGTCTGCCTTTATATGTTACTTGACCTTTTTCCCTTACTTCTTTTAATATTCCTTCTTAGTTTATTGTATTGACTAATGCACTATGACTCCTGATCTCTTTCATAGGTTTTCTAGCTCCAGGTTTTCTCCCTTTGCGATTTCTTTATTGTTTCTATTTCCATTTTTAGATCCTGGATGGTTTTGTTCATTTCCTTCGCCTGTTTGATTGTGTTTTCCTGTAATTCTTTAAGGGATTTTTTGTTTCCTCTTTTATGTGCTTCTACTTGTTTAACTGTGGTCTCTTGTATTTCTTTAAGGGAGTTATTTATGTCCATCTTAAAGTCCTCTATCACTATCGTAAGAAGTGATTTTAGATCTGAATATTGCTGTTCTGGTGTGATGGTATATCCAGTACTTGCTATGTTGTGAGAATTAGGTTCTGTTGATGCCAAGTAACCTTGGTTTCTGTTGCTTATGTTCTTATGCTTGCATCCTGACATCTGATTATCTCTAGTGCTTATCTCCCTTGCTTTATCTAACTGGAGCCTGTCCTTCCTGTGATCCTGTTTGTGTCAGAACCCCTCAGAGTTCAGCTGTCTCTGGGATCCTGTGATTCTGGGAACCTGTGATCCTGATATCCTGGGTGTGTCAGGGCTCCTGAGAGTTAAGCTGCCTCTGGAACTCTGAGATCCTGGTGTTCCTGGGATCCTGTGGACCTGGGCGTGTTAGAGTGCCTAGGAGTGGATTTTCCTCTGGGTGTTGTGGGACTCACTGATGAGTTGATGACCAAGGTCTGCTCAGGGCATAGGCCCAGACCAGAAGGCTCTTTCTTTTACAATAATAAACAACATACCAGGACAGTTTAAGGCCCAGTTTGAATCTTAGGGACCACCAGTAATTTCCAGAGGAACAAAACCCACAAGATCCATTAGAGGTACCAGGTAGGATTACTTCCCCTTTTTGTTTGTTCTCTGTTTTGGATTTTGAGATGGGATTTTTCTCCACCCTTCATTCTTATATTTGTAGATGTTAAAGAAAGTTTTTTGAGTTGAAGTTTCAAGTATTTCTTAATATTGTCATTTTGTATTCTGAGCATTCATGTTTCCTAATGTACAGTCATTCTTATTCCCTACACACAGTTTTGCTGACAGAGAAAATCACACTGTGGGTGATCTTAATGCCACATTCAGTCTCATAAACTTGATGTTAGAATAAGGGTTGATGCAGAAATGAGTCCATTGTTCACTGACTCAATGTGAGGATAATAGCTTTGCATTATGTGTGCATGTGTCTATATTAAGATTGTTTTCCTAAACCATTGTTAAGATCCTAGTTTGTTAAAAATCAGCATCATAATATGCTGTATAAGTGCTTCCCTTTTGATATATTTTTACTCAGTTGTTATTTTGTCTTTTTTTTTTTTCCCCAGAGGTGAGGACCAAACCTAGGGTCTTGTGTTTGCTCTACCACTGAGCTGAATCCCCAACCCAGACTCAGTTGTAATCACTGTGCTCTGGACTCTTCCTCCCTGTCTCCACCCCTTGGTGCTGACACTTAGTGAATGCAGAGGCTCACATCTTCCTTTTAGGACTTATGTCTCATCCCTAAGTTTTGTGTTTCCATTCACATTATTGATCCTGAAATGGATGGGTTCTTTGCCATTTTCTGGTGATTAATTTCTTCTGATAAATTAGCCAAGTCTCAAATTCACACATGTGTGCTTCTTAACCTCCTTGCTCTTTTCCTAACTTTTTAAATAATAAGGTAGAAACAAATCATTTTGTTTGAAAATAAATAAATTTTTGCCAGAAAGAATATTTTTAGAAAATGAAGGCAGAGGTTATACCATTAGAACTCTAATTAAAATGAAAAGTCCTTCCTGGGCACAATGGCTTATATTTGTTCAGCAGTTGAGGAGGCTGAGGCCAGATTTCCTGTGCTTAGGATTGTAGTGTTAAACTGGCCTCCTAATGAGTCCTGCACTGGATGTTCACTAGTCAGTTAGCCAGTAAAGTAGCCTGAGCTTTAAGGTTAGGCTCGACTGGAAGAAGGCTACATGGAGTTTTTAGAATAACATGGTTTGGGCTGGTAATAGGTATCTGAGCTCATTTTAGAAGTATCTGTATTTATTATTTTGCTTATATTTTATGTAAGTTAGGTGTTTTTAGTTTAAGATGTTTATATATATACATGTTATACAATTAATATGATTTGTCAATTTTTATCCTAATGGTTGATCTTTGATTTTTTTTATAATTGAATGTTAATTTAAGATCCCAGAATATAATTTTATCTTTTTTTTTTTTTTAAAGATTTATTTTATTTATTATTTGTAAGTACACTGTAGCTGTCTTCAGGCATTCCAGAAGAGGGCGCCAGATCTCATTAAGGATGGTTGTGAGCCACCATGTGGTTGCTGGGATTTGAACTTATCACCTTTGGAAGAGCAGTCAGGTGCTCTTACCCGCTGAGCCATCTCACCAGCCCCCATAATTTTATCTTTTTAAAAGATAAAATTAGCACATACAATCTATGTGCTAAGACCATAAAGTAATATTAGTTATTCTAAGAAATATAACATGACCAATTTCAATTAGTCTGAGTTTTGAATCAGAATTTTTTCTAAGAGTACCAGTGTCAACTGTGACGTTTTTAACGAATTTAAATGTAATCTTGTTCCATAATCACCACTCAGTATTTGTTAGAATAAAGTTTGGAAACACATACAAATATCCCTATTTATTTAAAGTGAGAATCTGAAATCATTCCAAGTACAGGAGATAATGATGGCAGAGGTTTAATTTTGTAAACAGCATGGAATTTGATATATGTTTAAAATCAGTTACAGATGATTTAAAGTTCTCATCTTTTTCCTTAGTAGGAAAATATTATATCTGGAACAGGCAAGGTGTGCAGGGCAGACCACGTACTACTATGAAATTATTGTTTCTAGTCAAGTTACCAACTACCCTCTACCTGTATTTATTATATTATCTAAACTCCCAATTTCAGAGTTTCCTGATTTGGATATTTTGAATGTTCATATTTCTCATATATATATATATATATATATATATATATATATATATATATATATATATACACACACATATATATATATATATATATATATATATATATATATATATATATATATATATATATATATATACACCAGAATAATGAATTTTCAATATTCCAATTGGAATTATATCAGTCTACTTTGATTATAATACAGTATAAAATTCTAAGATGTTATATATTCTATGCTTCTATTTATAAATACATTGCACATTAGATAAATTACTAAACAGTAAAAGAATTTTTTCTTTCAGATATGATACTTATGAATGCTAAATTTTTAGTCAAGCCTGCATCCTCTAAAATATATCTCATGTGCTTTGAGAGCCACACAAGGAATATGTAGAAATATGTCTGATTTCTATCCACAGAATTTCTAAGTGCTTCTGACATAGCACCAGAAGCCTGATTCATTAGCATGCTCCATCACCATTAATTCTGGTGTGAGTTGCCTCACACACAAAAACATCCATATTATTCTCCTCTCTCATTTCACAGCCAGGTCTCTTCTCCATAATATGTCAGTGTACATCATTAAATGTAATCCATGATGCAATCTCCAAATGCAGGAACATTTACTCTCCACTAAAGTGCCAAAGAGGGTGTTAGTACTTCTATCTATGTTTTTATTTCTTGTATTTAACTTTCTACTTATGCTTGTAATGTCTGAAAAGTATAAAAGTATATTATAGTAACTACAAATAAGTATCATGTAAATCATTTACTACCTTAGTCTCTAAGATCCTCCCTTTGTTATGTTGTGTTATATTTCAGATTGAAATTTTAAATCATTTTTTATTTGTATTCATTAATTATATAATTTTGTTGGTCTCATTTTTCTGCTTTGTTCACTTATAGGTGATGCATTTCCTTGGACCATAAGCTTGCATCATTTCAGCATATATACCCTTCTTGGAAAGCAAGTGACACTTTCCCTTGTGGAGCCTATGGGATGTACCTCTACTCTAGCAGTCACATCTCAAAAGCTACTTCCTGTGGGACCTGATGGAAGGCATTCATTTGTTGTCTGTCTTCATGTTGACTTAGAGTCATTAGAGATAAAATGCTCTAATCCCCAGGTTGGTACACTTCATTCTGAAAGCTAAATTTTTTTTTTTAAAGTTTATTTGTTTTATTAAAAGACTTCTCTTGCTTTAAATACCCTACCTTTTTGTCTTTAAACCTTGACATCAACATTGTGATGATTAGATGAAGAATGGCTTTGAAGTTCTATCAGGTTTTATAGTAAGAATTGTATTGATGAGTATATAAATTCATCTTTTGGTTGGTGGAATAAAATCAGTTATTGATGTGCTGTTTTGAAATTCTGAGGAACTATTTCTTTTATTGTTGGACTGGAGGATGTACTTAACTGACCAAATAAAATTTTTAATCAGATTATCAGAGCCCCCTTTCAAATATTGCTCATTTACACCTAAAGAGAACACTTATTAAAAGTTGCCACTTCCATAACATTTCAACCGTGATATGCCAGTCATGTTATATTCTGCTTCCTTACAATTACTCTGAATTCATTTCACCTGGTTTTGTGTACATCATTAATTATCATAAAATTTACATTTTTTAACTTCAAGTATACTATTGTATATTTTCCACATAGTCAATGTTGAATCCTATTTTTAAAATAATCTCCTGTAGCATATTATTGAATCTGATGGGCCAGTGGTCATAAATTCATAGTATATATATCTATTCCAGCTTTAATAGTTATCAACCAGGCCAGATTTTGAAGTATTTTTAAAAAATTAAGTTCCACTATCATTCCATATTATAGAAGTTCCTTTCCAGTACAATGTAGCTCCCCCCCCGCCTCTTTATAAACATCCATCCATCCATCCATCCATCATCTGTCTATCATCTATCTATCTATCTATCTATTTATCTATCTATCTGTCTATCTTTCTATCTATCACCTGTCTATTTATTGAGGTGCTTATAGGAGTTATTTCTGTCCTTTAAGCATGTGGGTATTGAAAATGGAATTCAGGTTATCAGTCTTGGTTGCAAGTTTCTTTATGCACAAAATCATACTGTGGACACTCTCTACTTCTTCCTGTTATATGCTATATAATTGAGTTTCATAGTGTTGTTTTTTTACCATGCTAGTTGGCTGCATGAACCAGGGAGAGTGGGGACTAAAAATGAGGCTGACTACTGAAGTCTCATGCAGTAGCCAAGTTTTTTCAGAGCATAAGACAGTTTATACTCTGAGGGTTAAGAAGAGACACCTGAGTAAAGTGTGTAATCACAAGGACAAGACACACCTGGCAAAAACATGTTTTCTTACAGAAGCATATAAACAAAACCAACTGAAGTGAACTCCCCTATACCTGGGAGGATAAGGCAAACACATTCCAAGAAGGAGTACACAAACACATTCCAAGAATTCCAAGAATGTCTGTGATTTTTGATGAAAAAACAAGGTCAAAAGACTCTTGTTTTTTTAACAAGCACTTAGAACTCCCCTCCATGACTCCATGCTTGGACTGTGTTCCAGCAGTGCTATAGAGAAGAGTTATGACCATCTCTTAGGTTGCTAGTAGAATGCTAGTGCTATTGGCTGCTTTAAAATGCTTCTAAGAGTAAAAGAAACTGTTAAGTTGTGTCCCTTGGGGCAGGGTGGAGGGAGATGTTATCCTATCCCTCTTTTTCTTTGAATGTGATCTTGCATATAGTAAATATGTCTTGAGAAGAAAAAAGAAGCCATTAGAATGAATACTAGTTAACTCCACTTAAAAAGTGAGGGTCCAGCTGCATATGTATTAGAAGATGGCCTAGTCCACCATTATTGGGAAGAGAGGCCCCTTGGTCTAGCAAACTTTATATGCCCCAGTACAGGGGAATACCTGGGCCAAGAAATGCGAGTGGGTGGGTAGGGGAGCAGAGCGGGGGAGGGTATAGGTGACTTATGGGATAGCACTTGAAATGTAAATGAAGAAAATATCTAATAAAAAAAAAAAGAAAAAAATTAAAAAATAAAAAAAAAAAGTGAGGCTTGGCCGGACAATGGTGGCACACACCTTTGATCCCAGCACTTGGGAGGCAGAGGCAGGCTGATTTCTGAGTTAGAGGCCAGCATGGTCTACAAAGTGAGATACAGGACTGCCAGGGCTACACAGAGAAACCCTTTCTCGAAAAACTAAAAAAAAAAAAAAAAGCGAGGTTTGGATCCAGATACCTATAGGCAGACAGTAATGTGAGGGTCTGTGGAGCGAGGGCTGTGCGTTTGTGGGAGCAGAACTTTGAAAGTGCAGATACAGACCTTAGGACACTCAGGTCTCAGATTCTACTGTCTCAGTTGGTATATTACAGTGCTGATATAATGATTTATTCATATGTGACACATTTCTTTTGTCTTAAGGTACCTCATTAGTTGTGCTTGATTCCTTAAGTTCTACAAAATAGAACAGGAAAGAACAGATTCAGCTTCTCTCTCTGAGTTTCCTGGCTTTCCATCACCATGACAATAGTCTAGATAAGACAAAATAAAATACAACAATATGTAAAAGTGATGATGCTTGGCTTGAACTGTTTCTAAGAGTAAGATCCTGGTACTGTGTCACTTTTCAAACTCTGGAAATAATTCCTTTTCTCTTCCTAAACAGGGAACTGTCTTCTTATTACTCTTTCCTTGTTGCTCAGAGTTTGAACATAGCTGACTTGGGCAACTCTTTCTTTCTTCTCTGTACCCTACCTTCTCCTTCTTTTATAAAATCAGACATTTTTGTCCTCATCTGGCTTCCATGATCCTTATATAGACAGATTAGGAGTTAGATAAAGTCATGAGTGTATGTCCACTTCCTATTCTAGAACACAGTAGACATCCATTTCCTATTCTTGATCTGAGTGAGTATCCATTTCATGTACTAGATCCCAATAGGTATCTATTTCATGGGCTAGATTCTTGTTGCGTACTAATTGCTTATTCTAGATCTAAGTGGGTATCCATTGCATACTCTAAATCTCAGAGATAAGCTTCCACTTTGGGTCTATCATTAATGATATGATTTTCTTCATTTCTGAATAAGGAATAAAAAAAATTATTTAGTCAGTGTGTCATTCTCAGATTGCCATGGCTATTCAGTTTCCTTCACACAAAGCTCATAGAATGGTGCTTTATATATACTTATTTTTTATTTCTTTCCTAATTCAATAAATTCTTTATTTCTTTCCTTTACTGAAGTNTGTGTGTGTGTGTGTGTGTGTGTGTGTGTATGCCTTCAAAATTACCAAACTGGTTTTAAATCTTCTGTTCTTACCAGCAGAAAATAAGAGTTTCTGTTACTCTATGGGATATTTACAATAGTTGTACTTTTTAGTTATACACATTTTAATTATACCCGTTTTAATTTTATGATTTTAATCCTCAGTGTTTCAGCTCAACTCCAATTGAAAACTGATCGTTTATCCTCTGCGTGCTTTCTTTGTTTGGGAGGAGAAGCTATGTGTTCTTTGAAAATAGAATTACAGTTGAGGTTTATGCCATTGCCTGCTTGCCACATTAAACACATGTGATGTTATATCTTTTTAAGAACAATAGTGGAAGGAATCAGAAGTAGTGACAATAAAAACAGTATTGTGCCTCTGAAGTAAATAACTCTAAGCCCTTGGGAGCAGAACTTACTTCCTTTGGTTAATGTTCTCCTTATTAGACAGCTCTTTTATTTAGGAAAAAAAAAAAGAAACAGTCATTCTTAAGGATTTGGGTTCCAACACTTCCTTTTAAGACAAAAATCTTAATTATGAAAAAGAAAATGACTTTAATGGTTTTTCTATAAAGTTCTTTTTTCTTTCCTTTTTTGGTAGAATCTGTAGTCATTAGATCATTTTAAAACTACAGATATCCATGACTCGAGATTTGAGGCTTCAGTACACAAAAATCAGTAGAAAACTAGAGCATGCAGAGATTACATCAAGAAGTGCCTCTGTACATTTGATTGACAGCAGTGTCTCTCCATCTGAGTGACAGCAGTGTCTCTCCATCTGAGTGACATCAATGTCTCTTTGTAGCTGTTTTGCCCATGTGAGAGACTAGCTTCATAATCTGGATGTGTCCTAGCACTGAAATAGGAGAATTTCACTTTTTTAAAAATCACAATCAAAGTATGGTATCCAGCCATGGGTTTGCTTGTATGTTATGTCTGCCTTCCCCCCTGGGCTTGTTTTATACAGTATATGCCAATATGTTCTCATACAGACTCCATGATTAATGCTTATTTATGAAATCTTGTATAAATATCTTAGAACTCAAACAATTTGCAAGTTAAATGATTTTTCTCTCAATATTGGAATAACATATCCCAGGGGAAGTAGGTTGGAGATGTTTTCTATCTCTAGAAGTCTCATAAGGTAATGTTTTTCTTTTCCTACTCTCTGTTATATCGTTTTTTTCACTTGCCTCAAAAGAAATCTCATGTCATTTTTTTTATCTTAGAAAAATAGAGAAGATTTAGTTTTGGAAGTTATATATAAGGAAGGCTGATAGACGCTTTATAGTGCATAAAGTAACCACACTTCCCAGGGTGTGTATTTGCTTTCTGCTTTCACCAGTTCTCTGTGTAAGAGGCATTTGTATTTGTTCTTGATCATTCTTAAAGAGAATCTACTTCTCAATAGTGAGCACTGCTCCTTAGACTACATCCATCTGCAGAAATGCTTGCTGACCATAAAAAAGCTCAGCGTAAGTTTGTGGCTGGTGTAAATCAGTCCTGCTCCATGATGAATTTTGGTCATTATTGGTCGTTGGTTATGTAGACTTTTACATTTTGAACTTGTCAGTTTTCTTATATCTAGCATTTTAGTAGGTTGTAAATAGAATTTGAAAACATGATTCTTCCCTCCACTCTCCCTTACTCTCAGGTCCAGCTCATTTATGAATTGGCTGATACCATGAGTAAAGTCTGGAGTAAAATTCAGAAGAGAGGCAATCTTAGTCCATCTTCAGTCTACCCGGAGACAATGGCAGGGCCTGTCCCTGGTTCTCCAGTTTGGAGCAGCGTAGGTACAGCTCCGCCAGACACCAGCACATGCAGTCCATCTGCTGACATAGGGACTACTACTGAGGTAAGTGGTTCTGAAAATCTGTTACCCAGTGAGAGATAAAATACAATGAAGTTCTGTCACCATTGAAAGTGAAAAGTGACTTTACCATCATGGAAGCTGACAGATTGAGAAGGCACTTGAGAAGCTCTGCTGTGCTCTGTCCTGCGTGGATCTGCATGATGTTCCTTTGAACACCAAGCAGTCTTACCACTTTGAATAAGCTGTGAGGTAGTCCAGGACTGTACACAGTCTGAGGGGCAGGAAGGGCACTGTTTGAGAGCATGGAAACTTAGAAGCTAAGTAAGCTAAGCTAACATTTGCTCTCCTTTCTTGCTCTCTCTGTGCTTAGGGGCTGCATGGAAGTCAGGCTGTCAACTATTGTCTTCAACTCAGTGGTTCTGAGCCCTGTTGTCCTCAGTGTCTTCCTTTCCCTTAGTCATCAATTCAGCTTTTCATTTTCTCACTGTAAAGGCAGATGGAATACCACTACTCCTTCTATATAACAAATAATAGTTTTTAGTGGCCCATTTACTATTATGATGTGAAGTAAAATACACTGCATAAAAAATGAAAACAGATGATGTGTATGTGTATGCAATATTTCTGAGATAGAAAGGAAGGTATATAGGATCCAGTGATAAATACTGTGTGAATGCTATGGCACAACTGTGTTAGAATTCATAGCCAAGTAGTAATTACAAAGAAGCTTACCCAGGATTCATATGCAGAGGCTACAGAGTAGGAGATAAAGGAGCATTTCAGCATACATTTGTTTGCTAGTCATGTGTTCACAAGAATGTCAGCCTTCGGACTTCTGACTCTGGAAGTACTCATATCTCTTGGGAATTGCCACTCATCTAATTCATAGCACAAATGGCATGTGCTAGAGTCATGCAGTGTATGTACAGCCAGTGCACAAGATCTGACGACCTAAATATAAGCTGTAATAAAAGTAAATAGTACCGACATTTATACATACATCATTATAAGACTTCTGAGAAATTTGTTGATATTTTGTGAGAAAGTAGTATTTGAATATTTTTAATAAATTAATAAGATTTTAATAAATGAGGGTTGGGTACAATTTTATTTTAGTAGAGTTAACAACATAACAGACTGGAAGAATGTTCTTCATTTGTCAAAGTGAATAAATTTTAAAAGGAAATGAGATCAATCAGGGATAAGAGGGTTTTACTCAGTTACTTTAAAACTAATTCTGAGGTGCAGATGTAGCTTGGTGGTAGACCACTTTCCTAGTTTGCATAAGCTCTCCATTCAATCCCTAGTTCCAGCAAAGAAACAAAAGGAAAATTCAGCCAGACTTTGGCTGTACTTCATTCAGTTCATTTGAAGTTAGAGGATTGGTTATTCTTAAATTTTGATATAAAGATAATTTTGAATTAATTTGATTAAATTAATTATTTTTGGCTTGACAAAAATTAAATTGAATGAATGTTAATGTAAAGCATTCAAGAATTAATTATCAAGAAAGACTATGTAAAAGAGCTCATTTGAAACAATACAGAATCAGGATTGAACAAGCTAAAAGTGGCAGTCATTTGCACAGTATGTGCACTTTACTGTAGACAGTGTGCCCAGGAGGAGAAGTCATTGACTCCCAGGATAGTCATTGGACCCTCACTCTGGAAAGCTTGTTCCTTCAGACGTACCTTCAGGTGCTTGGGCTGATTTGCCTCCATGAAACAGAGGAGGGCTGCTGTTGAGATGGTTTGGATGTGAGCATTGAGTAATACAGCTAGAACTTTATATCTCATAGGTTTATATTTTACATGCCTTAATGTTTTTGTTTTTTTTTTCAATAAATATTTTTGTGGGCTTAGTGTTATTTGACTGTTATGTGGATGTAAATTTACATAGAGAATTTATTAAGTTATCATTTCCTGTTGTATTTCTAGACCACCTATAAAAAGAATCACACATTCTCACATGGTCGGTATACCGAGTGGGACCCGGAGTAATCAAGTTGTTTTTAAGTCTGAAACCCAGTTTGAAAATAAAGACAAAGGAAAGCGAAATGGTGTTTCTAGAAATTTGCTTTGTAACCTTTCCACTTTTCTTTCCTTCCCTCTTTGAATCATATGGCTAACTCATTTTTTTTTTTTTTTGGATCCTTTGAGTTCCCCTATAACAAGTATCTTGATTTTTTTCCTGGATTTGTCCGTGTATTCAAATGTACCAGCTACCTAACTTAATGCAAGTAAAAGTTGTTTTCTCATTAGAAAACATAGGAATACAGAAAATCTGTATCACAGGAGACTGTATAAACACTTAGAGTCTGTTCCAGTGCTTCGTTGGACAAAGCATTGCTGGGCAGCACTGTATAGTCTTTTGTTCTCTTGAGTCATACTTGCACTGAAAGTGTCTTCTCATTACAGGAGGCCTTTATATTAGCAGCATTGCATGTGAGCATCAGAACCATTTGGACACAGAGCATACACAACATATGTTGTGATTAAAGTCATGTGACCTTTCTCATGGTGTCGCAGATGATCTGCATCTACATGATGATCTTTACTGTGTGAAAGTGGCCATAAACCTCCAACTCACTGAGTGCACCATCCTCTCTAAACCCCTACTCCAACACACTGCAGGCTGAAGGAGTGAGTGTGCTGTCTTTGTCCAGACAGATCACAAACTTTATTAGCATACTAGTCAGCAAACTCTGTCACTTTACTTTAATAAGTATATTCTTAATATAATTTTCTTAATATTTTATTATTTTCCAGCACATAGATAAGGAAAATTATTATATTTTTTTCTCGTGTGTTTGTTTGTTTGTTTGATACCAGGTCTCATTATAATCCCTGGTTGGCCTGGAATTCCCTATCTAGACTAGGCTGGCTTAAAACTCACAGATCCACCTGTCTCTGCCTCCAGAGTACCCTTGTTATGACAAAATAGTATAACGGAAAATATTGTAGAGTTGCTGTGGCAGCATGTAATTAGGATCCAGAATGTTCCTCAGACACAGTCTCAGAGGAAAATTAAAAGCTAAATTAAAGTGATAGTTTTAAGCCATGATAGTTTAAAAGAATTGATCAGTAAGTCACAGGTATATATCACAGATTGACACTTACTGACTGCTCACTTCTGGATAAATTCTACTATTGCTGTTGTCTTTACAAAAGCTGGAAATATAGACTTGTCCTATTTTAAATGCAAATGTCACTTTTTGTCAAAAAGAGTCACAGTAGCTCTTCCTTGAAAGGGCTCATTAAAATCATGGCTTTTCAGGAATTATCTCCTCAGATTCTCAAGACAGTAAGGACTTCAGGTGTTTGATACAATATCTACTTTCTTTTGTTTAATTTATTTATTCACTTTACAACCCACTTTCAGGCCTTCCTCTGCCTAGTACCCCCTCATGAAAGTCTGCCCTCCATTCCACCTTTTCCTTCTCAAGGGATAGCCTCTCTCTGGGTGTTCTTGGATTCGGTTTTGGGCATATTTTTGCATCAATGTTAATAAGGGAAATTGATCTGAAACTCTTTCTTCATTGAGTCTTTATGTGGTGTAGGTATCAGGGTGACTGTGGCCTCATGAAATGGCGTTGGCAATGTTCTTTGTAGGGCACTTAGTGCTAGGGACACTCCTGTTAGTGCCTCTTTCATGAGGTCCCACAAGTTGGGGTGTGTAGTGCTCTCATTTTCATTGAATTCTAGAAAGTCTTTTATTTCTTTATTTCTTCCCAGTCATCATTGACTACAGAGTTGTTTAGTTTCCATGAATATGGAGTCTTGCTGTTGTTTCTGATTTTCTGGAAGTCCAGCTTTAATCCATGGTGATCTGATAAAGATGCATGGGGTTTTTTTTTCAATTTTTTTTATTAGATCTTTTTTTTTTCCTCTTTATTAGATATTTTCTTCATTTACATTTCTCATAATATCCAGAAATTTTCCCTTACCCTCCCGCGTCCCCGCCCTGCTCCCCTACCCACCCCCTCCCACGTAATGGCCCTGGCATTCCTCTGTATTGGGGCATATAAAGATTGCAATATCAAGGGGCCTCTCCTCCCAATGATGGCCAACTAGGCCATCTTCTGCTATACATGGAGCTAGAGACACGAGTTCTGGGGGATCTGGTTAGTTCATATTGTTGTTCCTCTTCTAGGGTTGCAGACCCCTTCAGCTCCTGGGGTTCTATCTCTAGCTTCTCCAGTGTGGGCCCCATGCTCCCTCTTATGGATGACTGTGAGCATCCACTTCTGTGGGAGTCAGCTATATCAGGGTCCCTTCAGTAAACACTTGCTGTCCTATGCAATAGTGTCTGAGTTTAGTGACTGATTATGGGATGGATCCCCAGTGGATTAGTCTCTGTATGCTCCATCCTTTCATCTTAGCTTTAAACTTTGTCTCTGTAACTCCTTTCATGGGTATTTTGTTTCCTATTCAAAGGAGGAATGAATTATCCACACACTGATCTTCCTTCTTGATTTTCTTGTGTTTTGCAGATTGTATCTTGGGTATTCTAAGTATCTGGGCTAATATCCATTTATCAGTGAGCGCATATCCAATGACTTCTTTTGTGATTGGGTTACCTCACTAAGAATTATGTCCTCCAGATTCATCTATTTGCCCAAGAATTTCATAAATTCATTTTTTTTAAATAGCAGAATAGTACGCCATTGAGTAAATGTACCACATTTTCTGTATCCATTCCTCCGTTGAGGGACATCTGGGTTCTTTCCAGCTTCTGGCTATTATAAATAAGGCTGCTATGAACATAATGGAGTGTGTGTCCTTTTTACCAGTTGGAACATCTTCTGGGTATATGCCCAGGAGAGGTATTGCTGGATCCTCTGGTAGTACTATGTCCAATTTTCTGAAATAATGCCAGACTGACTTCCAAAGTGTTTGTACAAGCTTGCAATCCCATGAGCAATGGAGGAGTGTTCCTCTTTCTCCATATCCTCGCCAGCATCTGCTGTCACCTGAATTTTTGATGTTAGCCATTCTGACTGGTGTGAGATGGAATCTCAGTGTTGTTTTGATTTGCATTTCCCTGATGATTGAGGATGTTGAACATTTTTTCAGATGTTTCTCAGACATTCGGAATTCCTCAGTTGAGAATTCTTTGTTTAGCTCTGTACCCCATTTTTTAATGGGGTTATTCGTTTTTCTGGTATAGTCAAAATGGCTATCCTGCCAAAAGTAATATACAGATTCAATGCAATTTCCATCAAAATTCCAACTCAATTATTCACTGAGTTAGAAAGGGCAATTTGCAAATTGAACTGGAATAACAAAAAACTTAGGATAGCAAAAACTATTCTCAAGAATAAAAGAACCTCTGGTGGAATCACCATGCCTTACCTCAAGCTGTACTACAAAGTAATTTTGATAAAAACTGTATGGTACTGTACAGCGAAAAATAGGTAGATCAATGGAATAGAATTGGAGACCCGGAAATGAACCCACACATCTATGGTCACTTGACCTTTGACAAGGGAGCTAAAACCATTCAGTGGAAAAAGACAGCATTTTAAACAAATGGTGATGGAACAACTGGCGGTTATCATGTAGAAGAATGTGAATTGATCCATTCTTATATCCTTGTACAAAGCTCAAGTCTAAGTGGATCAGAGAACTCCACATAAAACCAGAGACACTGAAATTTATAGAGGAGAAAGTGGGGAAAACCTTCGAAAATTTGGGCACTGGGGAAAAAATTCCTAGAACAGAACAGCAATGGCTTATGCTGTAAGATCACAAATCGACAAATGGGACCTCATAAAATTGCAAAGCTTCTGTGAGGCAAAAAATGCTGTCAATAAGACGAAAAGGCCACCAACAGATTGGGAAAGGATTTTTACCAATCCTAAATCTAATAGGAGACTAATATCAAATATATACAAAGAGCTCAAGAAGCTGGACTCCAGAAATTCAAATAATCCCATTAAAAAATGGGTACAGAGCTAAACAAAGAATTCTCAACACAGGAATACTGAATGGCTGAGAAGCACCTTAAAAATTGTTCAACATCCTTAATCCTCAGAGAAATGCAAATCAAAACAACCCTGAGATTCCACTTCGCACCAGTCAAATGGCTAAGATCCAAAATTCAGGTGACAGCAGATGCTGTGTAGAAAGAGGAACACTCCTCCATTGCTGGTAGGATTGCAAGCTTGTACAACCACTCTGGAAATCAGTCTGGCGGTTCCTCAGAAAACTGTACATAGTAGTAATGGAAGATCCAGCAATACTTCTCTTGGGCATATTCCCAGAAGATGTTCCAACTGCTAATAAGGACACATGCTCCACTATGTTCATAGCATCCTTAATTATAATAGCCAGAAGCTGGAAAGAACCCAGATGTCCCTCAACAGAGGAATGGATACAGAAAATGTGGTATATTACACAATGGAGTACTGCTCAGGTATTAAAAACAATGAATTTATGAAATTCTTAGGCAAATGGATGTATCTGGAGGATATCTTCCTGAGTGAGGTAACCCAATCCCAAAAGAAGTCACTTGATATGCACTCACTGATAAGTGGATATTAGCCCAAAAAACTTAGAATATCAAAGCTATAAGTTGCAAAACACAAGAAAATCAAGAAGGAAGACCAATGTGTGGAAACTTCATTCCTCCTTAGAATAGGGAACAAAATACCCATGGAAGGAGTTACAGAGACAAAGTTTGGAGCTGATATGAAAGGATGGACCATCCAGATACTGCCCCACCCGGTGATCCATCCCATAATCAGCCACCAAATGCAGACACTGTTGCATATGCCAAGATTTTGCTGACAGGACCCTGATATAGCTACCTCTTGTGAGGTTATGCCAGTGCTGGGCAAATACAGAAGTGGATGCTCACAGTCATCTATTGGATGGAACACAGGGCCCCCAATCGAGGAGATAGAGAAAGTACCCAAGATGCTGACGGGGTCTGCAACCCTACAGGTTTAACAACAATATGAACTAACCAGTACCCCCAGAGCTCATATCTCTAGCTGCACATGTAGCAGAAGATGGCCTAGTCAGCCACCATTGGGAAGAGGTACCCCTTCCTTGGTCTTGTAAACTTCATATTTCCCACTACACAAGAATGCCAGGGCCAAGAAGTAGGAGCGGGTGGATTGGGGAGCAGGGTGGGGGGAGGGTATAGGGGACTTTCAGGGTAGCATTTTAAATGTAAATGAAGAAATATCTAATAAAAGTTGAAAAAATATTTAATATAAAGAAAAGAAGACAGTCACTGCTACATAGTAGTAAATACTGTGAAAGAAAGAAAGAGAGAGAGAGAGAGAGAAAGAAAGACAGACAGACAGACAGACAGACAGAAAGAAAGAAAGAAAGAAAGAAAGAAAGAAAGAAAGAAAGAAAGAAATAGAAAGAACGAACGAACATGGTTTCTGGGAACCCAGGAGTTCAGGAGGCCACAGGCCATGCTATCTTGTGATCTTGTTCAAAACTTGGTATCTTTTCTCCCTGATGTGTGCTATTTCACAGTCATCTTGCTCTGATAGTCAAAAAGTTAAAACTTCTTTTACTTAGCCCAACTTTGACATAACTTTGAAGTATAGTGATACATATGGATCATGAGAATTTTCCCATGAAAATCATACTTTTCTACAGAGTAGATGAAGAGGAAAACTTCCCAAGCTATTTTTATAGAAAACAGTACTATTATTTCTTCTTGTAAAATACTGCAAGTTTATCATAAGGAAGAACGGGCTAATATGATGGCACACACCTTTAACCTCAGCACCTAGCATCCAGGAGGCAAAGGCAGATTTCCACTATACAATCCCAGGGAACCCAGAGTAAGAATCTGCCTTTACCAAGAAAAAAAGAAAAGGTTAAAAGTAAGAGATAAAAATGAGAATACTTCACAATATATTTTAGAAGTGCAGCACCAGTTTAAAAAAAATCAATCGGCTAGGCAGTAGTGGCGCACGCTTTTAATCCCAGTACTTGGGAGGCAGAGGCAGGTAGATTTCTGAGTTTCAGGCCAGCGTGGTCTACAAAGTGATTCCAGGATAGCAAGGGCTGAACAGAGAAACCCTGTCTCGGGAAAAAAAAAAAAAAAAAAAAAAAAAAAAAAAAAAAACAAAAAAAACCACCACCCACCCACCTTCCCAAATCACTCCAGTCATTTATAATAATCTCAACAAAGTAAAATATTAAATATTGCTAGGTGTCGTAATACATGATTTCCTGAGCTCCCAGCCCACCTGGCTTAGGTAGCCAGTTCTAGCCCCACCAGGGATACATACTGAACCTTTTTGGAAACAAAACAATAAACAAAAACACACACACACACGAGGTGGAGGTCACGGTAAAATCAGTATAACTGCAGGCATCCCATTACAAAGAAAAGCAGAATTTTGCCAACATTAGAGAGGATAAAGACAAAGACATTGTATTCAAGGGAATAAGAGAACTGTACTTAAACTGACTACATATTGGATTAATGTTATGGGTGGAATACCAACACCTTCCCAGAAGACAGATTATGATGCTAAAGCCTGGAGATTAAACAATGTGATGCTGACACTGCAGGAAAAGACCCAAACTGTTTCTTGTAGGAAGCTGGGCGGGCTCCCTGGCAGAGAACGCCTCCACGTGGGTTTCTCTCCCTCGGAGGGGGGCTCCCTGGTGGCGAACGCCTCCGTGGGCTTCTCCCCCTCGGCGGCCAACACTGCCACGTCCGGGCTCCCTGGGGAACGCCTCGCCTGGGCTCTGGGAAAGGCCGTCCGGCTCTGGGAGAGCCTCCTGCTCCGCCCCATTACAAGATGGTGCGGGACTTGCAGGCTGCCAGGGAGGAGAGCCTAGTGCGCATGTGCAGGTCTCTCTTCAGGCCCCTCCCAAACGGGCAATATGCTAATGGGTGTGGCTTGTGGTACCAATGAACGGACCACATGCAAATGAGGTATAGCTTGGTGCACCAATCCACATCCACTATGACACCCCCCCCTTCCCTGGGAGAGTATAAAAGCAGCAGCTCTGCTGCTGTCCTGGGTCCTGGGAATCTACTATCAAGGTGCTCGAGAATAAAGCTGACTGAGAAGATCCTGGTGGTGGCTTGACTTTCTTGCTGGTCGAGGAAGGCACGCCACAGTTTCTAAGCTCTAGTCCATAGAATTCACAAACCCAGAATTATGGTAAAAAGTTGGCCCAGCTGGTACCTTGGGTGTTGCTAACTTTAATTCACTATGATTTCATTTCCTAGTACACAGAATGGAAATGTTAATCTGAAAACTCTCTGAGGATGGATCTCTTTCAACAATGCAGTTGCCTGATGACATTAGTTAGAAAACATCTTTGTTCTTGTGATAAATTCTGCAAATGTCCATCCAAAGAGGAAGCCTCATTCTTAGAGCTAAGGAAATGAGTCCATAATGAAGGGAAGAAAAGCAAGAGACAAAGCTGAGTTAATTTTATCCAAAGGAACCAAGCAATCCACCTTAGAGAAAACAAGTATAGTTGTGTTCTGTTCTCTAGCAAAGTCAACACTCTGCATAATGACTTTCTCTTTCCCATTTAACACTCCTACTTTCTGCCAAAACTCTAAAATGTGTTCCATGTGTTGACTACATCTTCAGTCCAGTCCTACTGCAATTCTACCTCATCTGGGTTAGAGCAAATCACAATGAGGGACAGAAATAAGTTATAATGTTAAGAAACCAGTACTGGGGGGCTGGTGAGATGGCTCAGCGGGTAAGAGCACCCGACTGCTCTTCCGAAGGTGATGGGTTCAAGTCCCAGCAACCACATGGTGGCTCACAACCATCCGATCTGGCTCCCTCTTCTGGAGTGTCTGAAGACAGCTACAGTGTACTTACGTATAATAAATAAAATAAATCTTAAAAAAAAAAAAAAGAAAGAAAGAAACCAGTACTGAAGTAACTAGGTTTAAAAATACTTGCATTCACTTTCTTCTCTTATCTTCCTATCATCCTCCAATCTCCTGACTGGATAAAGTAGCAACTGAACCCAAGAAGGTTAGAAATATGTTCAGGAAGTATTAACAACGTGTGAAAAACAGAAAAATAAATAAATAAATAAATAAATAAGAAAGATATTACAAATACAAAGCAATCAACAAGTTAGGTAGGAAGGTGGGAAATGATTAAAAGACAGAAACGAAAATAAGTACCAGAAACAGAGAACATGATAATAGAGAATGTAGGAGTCATGTCTCAATTGACATCTGAGAATTTCCAAGAACTAAAGGGAAATACGACATAAGACATCATGAATTAGGGAGCAAGGCAGCATAAAGAAGCATCTACACATGGTGAAACTACAAAAGAAAATTTAATCAGTAGATTAAGTTTAAGAACTTATATATTTGAAAATTGAGTCAGCATGCAAAAATTATAATTGCAGCTTTGATACTTGCTATCCATATGACTGTGGGGAAATTACTTAGCCCCTACAGAAACAAATTCTTCACTTTGAAAGTAAAAATGAGGGACCACCTGGGATAGCCTACAGAGATGAATTGCACAATATCCCCAGAGCCTCACTGTCTAGCTCAGTGCTTGCTCTTCACTCCAAAAAAGCCTTGTGGGACCCTCAAGCATTTCCTACTTCACTGTGGAAACCTTCGAGGACTCCAAAACTAACCAGCTTGGAACCCTGACTGACCAATCTCATTCTAGTCAGACCGCCCACCATCCTAGCTGGGCCCTGGAATACATCCTGCATAGGTGAGTTGCATGTGGTCCCCTGAGCCCCATTGCCTAACTATGTAGCACCTCTTAGGTCCTGAGGACCTCTGAGGGACTCCAAGAACATCCTGCTTCCCTGTGGAAATCTTCAGGGGCCCAAGAGCTTAGAACCCTGCTCCACAAATCCCATTTCAGTCAGATCAACACGCTATCTCAGGTGGCTCCACCAGAGATACAGTCTATACAGAGTATGGTTGGCCCAAGACACAGCCAGCTGAATGAAGTACATCGACCTCCATTATCCAGCCCACAGCAACCCACACCTTCCTGAGCAGTCCTGCTGCCATCAGGATCATCCAGCTAACATCAAGGAAAACCAGATACCTAAAGAACAGTTAAGAACACAAGCAACAAGACCCAGGGCAATGTGGCACCAGCAGAGCCCAGCTCAGCTGATATAATAAATCATGGCTATCCAAAAGAAACTGAAGCACAGGAAGAGGATGTTAAATCCAATCTTGTAAATATGACAGAGGCCTTTGTAGAGGACATGAATAAATCCCTTAAGCACATACAGGAGAATACATTCAAGCAGGTAGAAGCATTAAAACATGAAAAAATCAATATAAGGAAATACAAGAAAATATAATCAAACAGGTGAAGACTATGAATAAAACTGTCTGAGACCTGTAGAAGGAAATAGAACCAATAAAGAAAACACAAGCTGAGACAATGCTGGAGATGGAATACCTAAAAAAGAGATCAAGAACTACAGACATGCATATCACCAACAGAATCTCAGATGTAGAAGATGAGAGAAGAAATCAATTTATCAGTTAAAGAAATATACTGACTTTTGTCAGTATAAAATATAACTTTGTTTTAAAGAAATATATTGGCCTTTGTTAGCTATCAACTATTTTCTATTTTATGCTTTCCCTACTTAAAATAATCATAAGTGAAAAAACCTCTTCTGTTTCACTTCTTATCTCTAGGCTTTTTTATATATTCAGGTGGTTTTATACACCGTGGCATAATAATCTGAGGCAGCTTTTCTTTTTCATGTCAGTTATGTAAGTGGATCTTCTTTGAAATTTAACTTTGGGTTTATAAGTGGCTAATTCAAATCTCTGTGTAAATAAAGTCAATATTTTTTTACAACTTAAATATGCTGTCTTATTTGTTAGTGTAGGGCAGAACTGGTTTTTAATTTTTTTAATATGGAATTTATCGGAAGTGAATCTAGTGATGCTAACTACATTCTAACAATTGTTTTTATTAAGTAAAACTACTTGTAGGATCCCAGATGATTGAAACTTTACCGAGTGAGTGATATTTTCTATTCCTGCAAATACAGTTTCAGCTTCCTGTGTTTGCATTTCTGTCATGGTAAACTGGGAATTATGGGAAGTAAGTTCTCTGCTTAAAAGCTGATTTGCTAAAATTTAGAGAGCAAAGGTGCATGAGACCCAGCAGGCCACTTGTTACTGCTGACTTGAGTACAAACAGCAGTGGAAGTGTTTAGCCCTTGGGGAGCTTGTGTGGTTGAACAAGAATGTTGAAGTTATTTTGAAAAGAAGAGTAGCACTGTGGCCAACTATGATCTTTCCTGAGCTCTGCAGCAGTCCTAGAATAGAGGGCTTTGTTAGAATACAGTGTTTGTTCCTCCAAATGAACCAAGATAAATTTACCTAGAAAAATAAACTCAATGTGTTGGTTAATTTTCCATGAACTTTTTATTTTAAAATTGGACTAAGGAGATGTGGGAAAATAGTTCAACATTACCATTTTGGGTCCAGTTTTCACTATAGACTTGTTAAATAAAGAATGAAATTAATGTAGAAACATGTTTAACAATATCACAGCAAATGTTTTAAATCAAAAAATAAGATTGAAACTACATGACAGAGTAGTATAAAATTTTTCTCAAGAGTGTTTACTAAGCTGGAAGCCAAAGTCACAAGATTCTTCTCAGGATACCCAGGAGTGTTTAAAAATGGCTAGATGCCGTCTTCTCTGCACCTACCATCACATGGGATATGCTGTTCCTTAGAGGATTTGATTAGGAATTGTTCTAGAAGCTATCTCTTTAAAAATGTATAATAACTACATTGTGTCATCTTTTATTGATTTGACTTTGTAAAAAGTATGTTTTGGAAATAGTTTGTGCTTTTTATTAGATATTATGTTAGACAGCTAACCAAATATAAAATTTCTGAAGTTTCTTAAATTATTAAAATTTCAGCTATGATAAATTTAGGCTCTACTTATTCAGTAGAAATATGAAAAAAAATAACCCACAGTTTTTGATTATGTTTGGGACAAGGAGCAAAAATTTTCCCGTCTCAGTAAGTCCCAGGACACTAGTTCTTTTACTCTGCTTAGTCACACCTTCCTTGTGAGCTTTTGCAGTAAAGGTTGTCACTACCATAGTCCTTCACACTTGTTCTGACTTTTAAGCTAAAGGAGAGAAGATAAGATAAAACACTTCTGTAGCACTTTCTAATCATCTAGCCAAGAAGGCATGTCTGCAGGATAGAACATGGCTTCTCACTTTTGTGTATGAGTTTTTAGTTATGCCTCTTGCTTTCAGATATGGTTGATCTAGAGATTAGTGGATTCTGCTTTGACTACCTACCAGGAGAAAATAACACATTAACCACTATTACATGCCTTCTCAAAAGTTCTAAGGGACATTTTGCTCTTGCATTATTACATAGGAAATAGACATTTTATTTAAGACATTCAAATCAATAGGGAGCCATGAGAGATGATGGATGTATGAAACTACTGGTATCCCACAAGACACCCCAAAACCAAGTTCTCAGCCCCAGAGGGACAAATGCAGGGAATGAGAGACAGAGACAAGAGATAGAAGTTTAGGGAGAAGGGAAAGGGAAAGAGGAGAGAAAAGGGACAGGAGATGGGGAAGGATAGAGGGGCACAGGGCTGCCTCTGAGGAGAGAAGGTACAGAAGTGGTTTGTAAGCAGTTTATAAAGGCAAAAGGGGAAAACTGAGTTAGAATATTTTGATTGGACATGTTAATCAGGGCAGCCAAAACAGGGCTTTTAATTGCTAGACATAAATATTTTGATAGTTGGACCTTGGTAGTCAACCTCAGGAGGAGGAAGTGGCCAAGCAAGAGTATAGAAACTTTGGTAACTAGCTTTAGGAATGTAAATGTTTTAGCTAGGGAGAGGAAAGAGAGGATAAAAGGGCAAAATCTATTCAGGCCTATTAGACCCCCTCAATGCATGCAAATGAAAATGTGTGTTATGTTGGAGAAATGACAGAATGAGAGAGGCAGGAGGAAAGATGCAAGCTTAGTGTTGATTAACATCCACTTGGGAAGTGTTACCTTTACGCTCTTATTTAGTCTAGATTCTAAGGATTCAGTATCATAAAAACTAATTTATGAAGGAGGTAATGGACTCTGGAAAGTCCTTATTGTAGTTTATCATGCTGCCTACTAGACTCAACCTAATGAAGTAGATATAGATTACAAATGCATCTTCTAACAAATCAGCATGCTATATTTGCTCTGTTTCTGTCCAACTTTTACATGCACAGCAGTGACATCCTAGCAGCATCTTTTCCTTCATCTGAGAGGAGAGCTACACAACTCTAGTTTAACTTCAAATAAAAGGTTTTATTTTGTTCTAGGCTACTAAAAGCTTTTGAAAAAGAAAAAAACAAAAACAAAAACACCCATCAAATCTTTCACAGCGGTCTTGCTACCATGGAATTTAGGATCTTATCCAAGTTCAGTATATACCTATGAAATTGAATAAGCTCATATGTTATTCTTCTAGATTTAAGTCATAGAAAACATTTCATAAAATCTAACCTAGTATAACGAGAAAATCTTTCTTGATTTTTACATTGTACAAATCACTTTGTTCCATTTTTTAATTTCTCCTGTAAAGAGTTAGAGGGTAAAAGCTGAACATCTTGTGGTATTCAACTTAGCTGTAGCAGCTAACCATCTCCATCAAAAAGCAGCAATGGGCAGTAAATGACTCCTTGACTGTGACTGTATAAAAATGCATTCCTAGGTAGCTGGCTGTAACCCTTGGCTATTTGGAGATCCATGGTTTCAGAAAAGCTCTAATAGCATGCACCTACATTATAACTGTATAAACTGCTTGAGTAGAGTATACTTATAATGCTTAGCTTGGTATGTTACCAATGCCATTTATATTATCAGACTATATAATATGGAAAAGTTAAAATCATTTGAATTATAAACTTTATCTATTTCTGGTTGTACTGGCTAGGTTTGTGTCAACTTGACACAGCTGAGGTTATCACAGAGAAAGGAGCTTCAGTTGGGGAAATGCCTCCATGAGATCTAGCTGTGAGGCATTTTCTCAATTAGTGATCAAGGGCCCCTTGTGGGTGGGACCATCTCTGGGCTGGCAGTCTTGGGTTCTATAAGAGAGTAGGCTGAGCAAGCCAGGGGAAGCAAGCCAGTAAGGAACATCCCTCCATGGCTTCTGCATCAGCTCCTGCCTTCTGACCTGCCTGAGTTCCAGTCCTGACTTCCTTGGTGATGAACAGCAGTATGGAAGTGTAAGCCAAATAAACCCTTTCCTCCCCAACTTGCTTCTTGGTCATGATGTTTGTGCAGGAATAGAAACCC
>LR749631.1:2055744-2257968 GCA_902729485.2 Mus minutoides
ATTTTAAATTGTTTTAATTTGTTTTACTTTGTAACAGGAATAATGATATTAAGAATTAGAACTCAGTACATTCTTTTAGACTTTTTCCTCTAAAATTATTTTTTAAATTAGAATTGCTTAGTCTTTTAATCTGCTCATGTTTTGTAACCAATTTCTTTGTAGCAATTAAATAAACTTATCAAAATGCAAAGGTAGGATTATATCACATTTACTACTATATTTTATCATTTACGAATTGCGATGTTGACATTTTGAAAGATTTTTCCTTTTATAATTAAGTTCCAGTACTAAAACCTTAAAGTAATAATTGTATATGGAGATCAATTACTTTATTTATTTATTTATTTACCTCCATCTGTTACGATTTTACAGAAGAAAGTACAGAGGCCATATTGAGATATGGCTCAGAACTGAACATATGCAAACTTTAGCAGAATTAAAAATCTTTTCAGTTCTACCTGTTGCTGTCTCTGTCTCGGTGTCCCTGTCTCTCTCTTCTCTCTGTCTCATTGTTACTTTTGTTGCTTTTTTTTTGTCTTCTCATTTCTTCGCTTCTGTCCATCAGTCACCTCAAGCCTTGGGGAAGAGTGTTAGTCTTTGTGACACTGTGGAGGTGTCTTCCTTTCCTGTACTGACTAGCTGGACACTTCCACCTTGTTGGTTCAACCCCTTAGCAAGCAGGACTCTTGAAGTAACTGCCCTGCCTTCCTTTCTTCTGTAAGAAATAACTTTAAAGCTGTACAACAGAATTCCCCCTAGCAAGTACCTAAAATTGGACCTGAGATGTCCATACAGTCAACACTTGATTTTCATTGTTGTCAATGAAATACTCTTTATAAGTGAGCTATAATCTGCTTTTGTATCATAAATTAGCTTTCTGTCATATGCTGATTGTCATCTGTATGTATATAGCTATTCTGAGTTTGTAAGTAAGAGTTAATATTGTTGTCAATATAAGAAAATCAAAGTAAGTTATTGAGTAAAATGGCTTTCTGCTTGTGTTGAATGATCAAGCGCTGACCAATCCAGTGTCTGTCATTCCTGTGCCCAGACTGCTTTGTGTTTTCCCTGGTTTTGTTTTGTGTTGTTTTGTTCTTTTAGCAGTTTTCATATCGCAGCTAATAGAAGTACTTTTTTATTGCTGTCTTTAATCAAAACAAGTTTGTAGTGTTCTTGTTTCCTCCGTACAAAATTAGGGTACATCCTAGTAACGTTCAAAGGAATCAAAGATATATTTTTTGAATGGATCAATATATGTAAATATATTATTAGACTCATTCCTTTAAGTGAAATTCTTAAAATTAATAAAATTCATGAAATTTTAAAATGTAGCTGCTGCTTAGTGTACTAAGTCACCACAAAATTAATATTTTCTCAGTGCTTGCAAAATTCTTCCTGGTTCTCGTATAAAGCTGAAAAGACATAAGTATTATCCTTATGAAATATTTCCTATGATTTTATCCTTACAAATAAAGCTTACTAGTTTATTTATATAATAACTAATACTTCTTTTCATTGAATTTTAACTTTTTCTAATAGTTTCTTACATACTAGAAACAGGAGTCTGAGGTGTGCTGTCTGAGAGCAGAAGCTCCTTGAATTTCTAGCCATTCACCTGAATGCTCATTTGCATTCTTAGGAGCAGGTGACTGTCAGTGAGCCCTAAGAAACAGTCTTAATCACATTAAATGTCTTCAGACAACTCAACAGGTCTTATTTTGAAGCTTTTAAATTTTTTGATATTTTCTATCTACAGTTAAAAAAAAAAATTGCTGGGCAGTGGTGGCTCATGCCTTTAATCCCAGCAGGCGGATTTCTGAGTTCGAGGCCAGCCTGGTCTACAGAGTGAGTTCCACGACAGCCAGGGCTACACAGAGAAACCCTGTCTTGGAAAAAACAAAACAAAACAAAACAAACAACAACAACAACAACAAAAATCAAAAAGAAAAAGAATTAATTGCCCTAGAGTAGGGCTGGAACTCTGTAAGGGACTGTAAGCATGAGGAGTTCCAGGGCTCAAGGCCCAGGATTAGCCCCCACCAGAGTCACTTCTATGAAAAGTTCTTAATTACTTGTGCTTTCTAATTACTCATTTTAAATTTTAAGTAAAATGCTGATTTTTACCATTTGGGAATATGAAAACAAATGTTTTACGTGTATTCTCCTAACTTAAGTACAGCAGTTTAAGAAAATGCAAGGGGACTGGGCAGTGGTGGCTCATGCCTTTAATCCCAGCAGGCAGATTTCTGAGTTCAAGGCCAGCCTGGTCTACAAAGTGAGTTCCAGGACAGCCTGGGCTATACAGAGAAACCCTGTCTCGAAAAACCAAAAAAAAAGGGGTGGGGGGGTAAGAGGGTTTGTGGAGGGAAAACTAAGAAGGTGGATAACAATTGAAATGGAAAGGAAGAAAGAGGAAGGAAGGAAAGAAGGAAAGAAGAGAGAGAGAGAGAGAGAGAGAGAGAGAAAAAATGCAAGCCTTTCCCTTGTATAGCTAACCTTTCAAAAGTGTTTGTATTTGACATGTTTCAAAGGTTTTTAAAAAGCATTCATGCATGTATTGAAATGCTTTTTATGCTCTTTCCAGGGTTTCAATAGAAGCTTATTGTGGACTGGTTTATTTAGACACCTGGGAATGGAGCATTGCTCTTCCCTCTCTACTGGGGTGACAGCAGGCCCTTTCCACCTGTTGTTGTTGCCTACTGGCCAACACATAGGAAACAAAGTACAGCACTTTATCTAGCTTTACTGTGGTTTTGTTTGTTTCAAGCATAGAAAAAAAAAAGAGGGGAAGCAGACAATAGCTACAAAGAGGAAGCTTGGAAGGGCTAAATGGTGTGAAGGCAGACCACTAAGAGAAATGATATTTCAGCACTAAATGATTACTTTCCATGTGTTTACCTGGGCGTGGTGGCGCACGCCTTTAATCCCAGCACTCGGGAGGCAGAGGCAGGCAGATTTCTGAGTTCGAGGCCAGCCTAGTCTACAGAGTGAGTTCCAGGACAGCCAGGACTATACAGAGAAACCCTATCTCAAAAAACGAAAAAAAAAAAAAAAAAAGTAATTAACTTTAAAAATTCATACAGAGTTATAAAATCCAGTTTAAAAATCTAGCAGACAATTGAACTCAGAAGTAGAGTACTTACTAGCATGTGTACACCTGCAAGTGCACATAACACACACACACGCAAACAAGCAACAGAATGAAGTAAAAAACTCAGCAGTAAATTTGAATTACTAGGTTTTCCCTCTGATGTGTTGTTGGTTATAGGTGTAAACCTGAAAGAAGGAGCCAGAAAGGGGTCCTGGGTAGATGGGATCACAGACGCAGAGACACAAGGCTTCTTGGTTCCTTTGTCCTGTTTATCTAATGTGCTCTTTTTCTTGTTAGGTATTGGGAAGAGGTGTTGAAAATGATATAGATAATTTCTAGTATAGTTTTATGTTAAGTGATATGTAAAATAGAATTTTATGTACCACTAATTGATTAGGGGAAAAAACACTCTCATGTTTATTAAGTGTAGTATGACCAATACAAGAAGGTTAAAATTCTAGTCTTTTTTTTTCTCTCTTTCACAAATACTGCCTATTTTTTAAAAAATGAAATGTGTATTCTGCTTTCATTTTCTGAACAGACAACTACAAAACTTCTAGATGGTGCTTATCAGCAGCATGGATTTCTTTCTCTGACATACACAAAAGCTGTAACAAAAAATGTCCGCCACAAGTTAACCTCAAGAAATGAGCGAAGAAGCTTTTATAAGTTATCTGAAGGTTTAATGGACGGCTCACCTCATTTTCTTCATGAAATTCTTCTTTCTGCGCAAGCATTTGATATAGTTGTGTGCTTTCCTTTACTTAATGCAATTGCAAGCATATTTCACACTAAACTTCCAAAGACCCAAAGAGAGAAAAGAAAATCTTCTGGTCAGCCCATGAGGACCCATACGCTGACTTCACGCAATTTACCTTTGATTTATATCAATACAAGTGTGATCAGAATTTTTGTTCCCCAAACAGAAGAAACACAGTCATCTGTTGCAGGTATAGTTTTCTGCTTTCTTTATTTTTTTTTCCATTTGTGAAACTTGAAGATGGGTGGGTAGGGGGTTTGGATTAAATAATTTCTCTTATTAATATATGAATGAAAACTTACTACATTATGGCTTTTTTACAGGAGTCATTCACTATTAATTTAGTAGAATGAGAAAACAGATTATTTTTTTCACTTTTTTTAAATTTATTATTAGAGAGTTTCTTCATTTACATTTCAAGTGATATCCAAAAGTCCCCTATATCCTCCCCCCGCCCTGCTCCCCTACCCTCCCTCTCCTGCTACTTGGCCCTGGCATTCCCCTGTAGTGGGGCCTATAAACATTGCTAGACCAAGGGCCTTTCTTCCCGAATAATGGCCAACTAGGCCATCTTCTAATACATATACAGCTAGAGACATGAGCTCTGGGGGTTCTGATTAGTTCATATTGTTGTTCCATCTATAGGGTTGCAGACCCCTACAACTCTTGGGTACTCTCTCTAGCTCCTACATTGGGGACCCAGTGTACTGCCCTATAGATGATTGTGAGCATCCGCTTCTGCGTTTGTCAGGAACTGTCAAAGCTTCCCAGGAGACAGCTATATCAGGGTCCTTTCAGCAATGTCCTGCTGGTGTATGCAGTAGTGTCTGCGTTTGGTGGCTGATTATGTGATGGACCACCCAGGTGGGGCACTCTCTGGATGGCCCATCCTTTCATTTTAGCTCCAAGCTTTGTCTCTGCACATCCTTCCATGTAAATTTTAATCCCTATTCTAGGGAGGAGTGAAGTATCCACGCGTTGGTCTTTCTTGATTTTCTGATATTTTGGAACTTGTATCTTGGGTATTCTAGATTTCTGGGCTAATATCCGCTTATCAGTGACACGTATAATTCACTGAAGAAAACACTAACCCAATGGAGTGAGTCCTACTATAGGAGGTCTATGTAGGTAAATGAGTCCTTAAAGTATTTAAGTAACAAAAATTATCGACTCATCATGAGGTAACACATTTACATGGTGTTTTTCTGTATCCATTCCTCTGTTGAGGGACATCTGGGTTCTTTCCAGCTTCTGGCTATTTAAATAAGGCTGCTATGAACATAGTGGAGCATGAGTCCTTGTTACCAGTTGAAATATCTTCTGGGTATATGCCCAGGAGAGGTATTGCTGGATCTTCTGGTAGTACTATGTCCAGTTTTCTGAGAAACCGCCAGACTGATTTCCAGAGTGGTTGTACCAGCTTGCAATCCCACCAGCAATGAAGGAGTGTTCCTCTTTCTCCACATCCTCGCCAGCATCCACTGTCACCTGAATTTTTGATCTTAGCCATTCTGACTGGTGTGAGGTGGAATCTCAGTGTTGGAAAACGGATTATTTTTATTCTGTAGCATTTTGCTTTCTGTCTGGAATTCTAATGCTGTACTCAATTACTATCCAAGATATATAAAATTTTATTCAAAACATTAAAATAATTATCATAATAATGAAATTTATGAAAATCCTGATATAAATGCCCATGATGAAGGATAGGAAGAAAACTTGTCCACAGACCAACATTGCTTCTCTGGCCTTCCTAGTTCCTTCTGGAAATCCCGTTTTATATTGTATTAAATTCATAATTCTGCTTTCCGTCACAAGAATGATCTTCCTCTGTTGTCTTAAAAGAATTGAAAGATATAGGAATTTTGAGAGACATTAATAGCTCCATTGTTAATGGTGTGAGTTTTGAAATTATACAGATTGAGTTTAAAAAAAAAAAATCTCAGCTCTACCACTTAGCGTTTGGAATTGAGCACACTAAGCTAAGCTCACCTGAGTAAGATGGAGCTGCTAGACCTTTGTTGAACTGCAGGCTGAAGCTATAGCATAATGGCTCCAGAAACTCTCTTCATAGTGTTAGATGCTTGCAAGCAGTGACTCTAGGAGACAACATATAGCAGCAGACTCATATTTAATTCTTCTTTAAAAGAATTATTTCCATGAGGAGGTTGTACCCTTTCTATTAAATCAGAACTCTATGCCTCATATCTTACTATCACAAATACATTTGTGACCATATTTGCCATCATGCCATTCTGAGCTGCTGCAGAAAAGGAGGAGTTATGATCCTTCCTGTGGTACCATTGTCTATTCGCATGGTTACACTTACCTTAATCTGACAATTAGTAAATAGTAGAAATTTATCTCTTATAGTCTGGGTGCTTTGAAAAGCCAGATAAAGGCACTAGCAGATTCTCTACATGATGAGGGTTCAATTCTGCTTGCAGATTGGCATGTCATTGCTGGAACCTCACAAAACAATACAAAGCAGCGGAAGGGACAAACTCATTGACCTTTTATAGCAGATGGAATGCTTATGAGTGAATTATTACTTCCTAGAAGTCCCACTTCTTCCTTAATTAATTAATTATATACCAAATGTTGGTCCCCCCTCTCAGAGTTCCTTCCCCCACCCCTTCCCCTGCACCTCTGAGAGGGCAGCTCCTACCCTGGTGCATCAAGTCTCTGCAGCATCAGGCACATCTTCTCCCTCTGAGGCCAGATAAGGCAGCCCTCTGCTCCATATATGTTGGGTGCCTTGGACCAGCCTGTGTATGTTGGTTGATGGTTCAGTCTCTGGAAGCTCCCAGGGGTCCAGGTTAATAGACACTGTTGGTCTTTCTGTGGGGTTGCCATCTCCTTGAGGGCCTTCAATCCTTTCCCTAACTCTTCCACAGGGGCTCCCAAACTCTGTCCAATGTTTGTATGTGGGTATCTGCATCTGTATCTGTCTGAATCAGATGCTGGATAGAGACTCTCAGATGGTTGCTATGCTAGGCTCCTGTCTGCAAGCACAACACGACGTTATTAGTAGTGTGAGGGACTGGTTCCTGCCCTGGATGAGTCTCAAAATGAGAGGCCCCACTTCTGAACACCATCATCTTGGTTTTAGCCCCAACATAAGCACTTTGGAGGAATAACCGATTTCAACCTATAGCAACTACCCTGCTAATCATTGTATTCTTACAAGTATAAGAGAAAAGTATTTGAGATACATGTCCTAGTCCATGCTACATAGAAATAGGAGCAGTCTTTCTTTTTTGTTTTCTTATTTATTATATAGAGGTAGAAGAAAAACTCAGTGTCCAGTGGTAACAAATACCAGAGTAAAGTGTCTGTTATATACTGTGTTCTCAATCTATTCTCTATTGTTCTCTCTACCTTCACAGATAATCTTAATTAACAGAAGATAGTCTGTTTGAATATTACCAGTTACTAAGGTTTATTTAAACAATAATCTTTTTCATTTCCACAATTAAAAAGCATTTGTAGAGGTTTATAGACTTACCAAGGTGCCTATAACTAACTTCAATGTATTAGTAATTCTCAATATATACTTGTCCCTGCCTTTATGACTATTTTACTTAGAAATTACTTGCTGTGAGATTGAAAGTTAATATTTTCAGATATGCTCTGTTCTAGCAGAACTATGCAATTGCTTTCCTCTGCCCACATAGTTTATACAGCACAGGAATCATAAAGAACAGTTGCCCCTTCTGAGCATCTGATAACCACACGGGAAAGAACGGCACATCACTTGCAGATAGAATGACCTTTCTGCTATTGTCTAGTTACTCTTTAGTTAGATGACTATTTAATGAATAATAAATAAATAATTTACAATAAATTTACAGTGGTTTAAAGAACTTAAATTTTTACAGAGGATAATTCCCTAGGGGCCAAATTTGCAAGTTAGGTTATCATTTTCTCATGACCATGATAGAGATGACTGTTAAGAAATACCACATAAATTAGCTAGCCATCCTTCTTTATGAACTTTTCAACTGAATTTATGAAGAGAAGGGAGAATGTCACATGGGCATGTGGAGGTCAGAGGACAATTTAGGGGAGTCATTTATCCTCCTGAAGGATCAAAATCAGAGTATTAGAATCAGCAACAAGCACCCTTATCTACTGAGCCAGCGCTCTTATTTAATTTAAATTACTCATGTTAATTAGTTCTTTTGTATCACAAAGATTCTTTGCAGAATGTGTCTTATGTTTTCTATTCCATACATATTTAGTTTCAGTTGAATGTAAATTGGTAAAGCCAAATTTCATTGAAACCTAAGCAGAAAATGAGATGAGGGAAAAAAAAATAAACAAAGGTAGCATGCTCAGAGGAGTTAGGACCTGCAAATACATGAGCAAGGAGGAGTCTGTTGGTACCACAGTGATGCCACTGAAGACCTAGCTTTACAAAGGACTCTGTCCTTTAATTAATTGCCTTTAGCATGTTAATTTGCTGTAAAGTGATTCTTTTCTCATATTTAATACTACTTTCTTTTGGCTTCTCCTTCTCTTCCTCTTCTTTCTCTTCCTCCTCTCCCTCTTCCTCTCCCTCCTCTTCCTCCTCTTCCTCTTCTTCCTCCTCTTCTTCTGTTGTTGTTGTTGCTGCTGTTTTTCTTCCTAGTGCTGAGCATGGAGCCTCAGTCCTCATGAACACAATATCTCTGAAATGAACTTCTAGCCTAAAAGTTATACTTTTAGAAATCCATTATACACAATATTTATAATAGTTAATATTATTTACAAATACAACTTTTAAAGGCTCCATGAGTTTATTTCATTAACAATTTCCTAAATTTAAAACTACCAAGACTACAAAGCAGTATCAGCAAGTTAATTTTTCTAAGTGAACTAGTATAAGCTGGTACTTTAAAAACATAAATCCATCCATGCTCGTGGGTTGTGCCTGTAATCACAGAACTCCTTAGCGGGGGCAGTAGGATTGCCAGAAGTTGAAGGCCATGCTGATCTGCATAGTAAGTTTTCAGTCAGCAAAGGTTGCAGTTACACTCTATTAGATGTGTGCGTGTGTGCGTGTGTATGTATGTGCCTGTGTTAGTAATTATACTGATATCACTGCCTCAGATGTACCTTTGCCTTGTATTTCCTGTTTGCTCACTTCTCTTCACAGTCTATCTAATTGATGTACTAAATGGTTCTCACAGTATCTGTAAGCAAAAAGTGTATTTTCACTTTGAGTTGCACCTTGGTCCAGTCTAAGTGTTGTTTGCCTTATTCATGGTTATCAAGGTTCTAAATCTATAGTTGTTTCACTTCCTGCTTTAGTTTTTGTTTCATCAGAGTGCTGTGTCTTATATATATCGTGCTTCTCCTGGGATGAGTGATCCCTGATGAGGCTCACTTAAAACAGCTCAGGCAAAGAAGAAAGATTTGATTTTCATGGTTAAAATGCTGTAAAGGCAAACATTCCCTCATGTGGCCCAACAATTAAAAGCAGGTTAAATAAGCCAGAAAGGTAGACTTTAAAGCTACCTTCCCAGCTATAACGTAACTGAAGCAACCACTGAAGACATTTCCTTATGTAAGTTCACAGTTTCTTATTCTTGCTTGTATATGAATAAAATTTTGGTAAATTCAATACTTTTATAAAATTTTAATCTAATTTATGAATGCTTGTCAGCAATTAGGTTTTTTATTTGTATTTTACCTTGACTTCACAGTGTAGCCTACTGAGAGCATGCTTGGCTCTAGTAGAGTTCTGTTCTTGGGTCTGGCTTTGTATGTAATGCAAGTCTGTCATTTTTCTTCCATATGCACCTCATTTACTGCTGCGTGTCTATTGCAGCTGAGACTTCATATGGCAGGTAGTGTCTGCAGCCTAGAAAGACAGTTAGCAAGTGTACTAATTGTACTTGTGCGGTATAGTCTATTCTCCGGGCTTACTATTTATTGATTTAATTGATGCCTTCTGCTTAATCAGATGCTTTTCCCACATGGATCTATTAAGCTTGGCATATAATGCAAGATCTGTGAAATGTAAACACTGGTCATACTATGAGGACCTATAATCAAGCCAGACCGCCTGCATTTGAAAGTGGCCCAGCTGCATGAGATGGAGTTTTCTGTTTGATCTTTTTTGCAATGGGCTTTTTAAATTATTGTGTTTACTAAGATGTCCACATGCTAATATTTATTATGATAGTTCATCTCCATTTCTTCCATTTGCTACCCACCCTCCTCCCACCTCTCTCCTGTCATATTCATCCTCCAATCCTTGCCGACAAGCTTTATTCTTGCTTTTTCATTTTCTCAATTCTAACTTTCTTTTTTTAGACTAATCAAAGTCAGACCATACCAAGTGTGCTGCTGAAACAGCTGGAAATAATCTCCTAGCTTTTGCATTCTTTGGGCAGCACAGTTGGGGAAGCATGAATTGTGCCTTCGTAGGATGTTCATAGGATGGCTTAACACCCAGCTCACCTCTGTTCTGTTTGTAGCAGATTCTAAGGGCTCGTGGAGAACTAGCAGGAGTATCTTTTTTTTTCAAAACTTTGTATTCATATTCTCACCACCACCTTTCTCAGTGCCCTTGGGAGTGCCTCAAGGACGGTAGGCTGTACACCAGCCCTGAGCTTTAACTGACCTTACAGGTTTTAAAATACTTACAGTATGGAAAGTTGTATATTATGTTTCAATGTTTAATAATAGGTAAACAGTTCTTATAGTTGATTTATTGTTAAAAGTCATTGAACTATGAAAGAGCTAGAGAAAGCACCCAAGGAGCTGAAGGGGTCTGCAACCCTATAGGAGGAACAACAATATGAACTACGTGTCTTGAGCTGCATATGTAGCAGAGGATGGCCTAGTCAGCCATCAATGGGAAGAGAGGCCCTTGGTCTTGAGAAGATTATATATGCCCCAGTACAGGGGAATGCCAGGGCCAGGAAGCGGTAGTGGGTGGGATTAATTTTGTGGAATTAGATCATTATATGGCTTTAGTGTTAAGTACATATACTTAATAAAAACAATATATTGTTATATTAAAGTGAGTTGATTATTTTTTTCATTGTGATTTTAATTGTGGTAAACAGAAAACTACTAAATAGGATTAGAAGGAAATAGACTTACAAAAGCATCAAATTTTTTCTTTTAAATGTAACTTTTTATTGTTCTTTTTCTCATTTATTGGTCTTTTTGTAAGATATTGTCATCCTATTTCCACAAATATCTCATTATGCATCACAAATCCACATGGAGTACTCATGTCTCTTCCCTTTGTTACAGTGAATCAGGCAGCAAAGGAAGACACGATGGTTTTGAAGGTTGGCTCTGTTGCCATGGCTCCTCAGGCTGATAATCCGCTTGGCAGATCTGTTCTCAGGAAAGATATTTACCAGTAAGTTGATTTTATTATATTCTGTCTTGCAACAATTTTGTTCTGCAGAGAAATACAATGATCAATAAAACTTGCATGGTGTGGCCTCTAGAAATATTTTTTACTGGGGATCTTTTGATATTTCAAACTAGGCTTTTCTGATTTTTCTCAGTTGTGGGTTTTTAAATTCATTCAGACAAATCAAGTATTCCTATGAAGTGTTGATGAACAGCAGAATGTAAGTACCAAGTCATCATGAACTGAAGAAACATAGCGTGGAAAATGTTAGCAGCCTTCATATTTGACCAATTCTCTAATCATGTAAGAAATGAGGTCCTTTCTAGAACTACCACATCCTACTGGAGTCTTGTTGTATCAAAGTGAAACATTTTCTTAATTTAGGCATAAGCCATTATTTGAAGTGTAGGCTTGTGGATGTCATATGGATCAAAGCTGTAAAGAAAGCAAACTTCTAAGAAGAAATTTCACAGTAAACACTTTCTGTGAAAATTCCTGGCTCTGGATTTTGTCACCAAGTGTTTGCAAACCACACCAAGCATATGCAGATGACTCTACTGCTGAACGTATGTAATGACCATGGTAAAAATAATACATAACTTGTAGTGAAGTCTCAACTGCTGCCAGACGTATAAGTACAATTGCAAATAATGCCAAGTGAGAAAAGTCACAAAAATACAGTTGAACAAATAATGCTCTGCCTGCTGGTCTAGATTTAAGATGTCAGTCTTAGTCTTTTAAAAGCTTAAATGCTTACAGTTCTCTAGTAGATGTCATAGCTTTGAAAATGTTCAAATTCAACTATTGCATTTACCATCTAGAAGACACAGAGTTTTTACTTTTCCCTTCATTTTAAGACCTGGTCTCAGTGCATTGTCCAAGTTGACCCCAAAGTCTTGATCCTGCTGCAGCAGTGCCGCTGTCTCCCAGCACTACGATCATAGGAGTGACCACCATACACATGATCTAGTTTCAATTGGGTGGATATAAAGTTTATAAAGTTTTATAAAGTTATATTATTTATAAAGTTTTCCAATTTGCTCTGGCTTACATATTGGTCCACTCCTTTTATTACTATTTATATAGTTTATAGTATTTCTCTCACCTTTTATTTTGTTAAGTTTATATAAAAACCTAAGGATATCAAAGCTTGGTGAGGTTTTGTGAATTATCTAACCCATCTTTGGAATTTTAAAAATTAAAAGTGGGAACTATTAAAAATAATTGTTGCTTATCCAACAGTGAGTGAACTTAGAGCTTTGAGGGCTGTTGGAATATAGTGCAATGATAGTGTGCTTTCCAGTAAGACTGAAGCCCAGGCTTCTATCTCTAACTGGGTGTTAGGAAGGAGAAGATTAGAAAGGACTTTATGTTTTCCAACACTTAGAAGTCTTTCCACACATTTATTTTCTGTGCTTAGGAATACATCATCTTTGTTTAAGGCCTTTTTTTGTTCTTTTGATGGGGAAAAAAGTGTGTTATAAAGTCTGTACCATTAGTGACATAAACCCTGAGAGGTCCTCCCCTCCCCTTTGCCCCTCCCTTTCCAGTTTCAAAACTTGCAGGGATTTCAGCCTCCTTGCTTGTAGTCAGGAAGGTGGTCCCTCAGGTTTGCTTTCCATCTGTCAGGGTTTATTAGTAGTTTCTTAGTGGATGCTCAGAGTCTTCTCTTTAATGTCAGTATCCTTTACAATACTTTTCTTTTCTTCTGCCTACTTCTGCTCTCCTGGCTCAGGAGAAATTGCATTCAAAGCATGTATAGTAACTTTGAAGTCCAACATAGACAAGACTTGCACTATGTGCGAGGGTGTCAAACACCATAGAATTGTAGAGTCCACAGGCATGCTGGGCGGAACAGTTTTTCTGGAACATTCACATTCTAAGTCATTTTCATATAATTAAACTAATAAGTTTGACCCAAAAGCTCATCAAAAGCATTTCATAATCTCACTGAGATGCTGTGTCACCAACATCAGAGAACAAACAGCAGAAGTAGAAGCCACATAGGAATGAAGTAGGAGTGGCTCATTAAGAATAAAAGAAACAGACACAAAACCCTGGGTTCTAGGACTGCGTTTATTTTTTATGAATATATTAACCATAAATATCAATGGACAAGGCTGTAAAGATTCATTTTGTGTTATATGATTCCTGAATATATGAAAGTATCAGCATACAAAAAGATCCACAACAAAAGTGCATTACTACCTCTCATGGTGTGGAATGAGGGGGAAATGGGAGTTGTATTAACAATGAAAGCATTCATTCTGGGGTAGTGAAAATGTTCTTGATGTAGGTAGCAAAACCAGTCTTTACAAAGTGTGAGAACTCACAGTTCCTGAGGTTCACATTTAGACCAAATAAAATCAGAAGCTTATCCACATCCTTTGGGGATAGCTATTACATAAATAAGATTATTTACAGTTTTGCCCATTGGCAACCTTCGGACCTTCCTTCTCTAGACACTGAATAAAAGTACCTATCACAATTTTGCCTTGGTCTTTCAGAGGACAGAGCTCTATTTGCCTCACTAGCTTTTAAATACACTCATACTATTTTAGAGATATAGGAAGTTTTAAGAGCTATGTGTCAGAAATTGAGCTTAAATATACATTAATACATATATGTAACTATACATGCATACATAGCTACATACACATACTTACATATATTTATAATATCACAAGATTTTACATTTCTGGTTGGAATGTGAACTGGGTAGGTAAAAGTCCTGTTTATTAAGATTAAACATAGTTACCATTTGGTCCACCAATTCTACTCCTATGTATATATATTCCCATACAAACGTTTATAGTCAAATTATTTATTATAGTTTTAATCTTTTTTAAGAGTGAAAACAACCTAAAGATTCATCACAATGATGAACTAAAAACCAAAATGTGGCATTCCATCTGATTGAACATTGTTCTTCCACAGGAAGAAATGGAGTAATGATAATCATTGTAACATGGCTTGAATTTGTACTCAGTATGTAGCAGGAAAACAGTTATTCTCAAAAGGTTAACTGAAGGTCATTGATCAAATCACATGGGCTATAGTGATAAATTGGCATCTGGGAGGGCCCCAAACACACATGCTTCACCCCGTAGCACCTTTGGTAATGGGAAGAGTGAGCCATAAGAAATTGATTTGCGAGCTGGGCAGTGGTGGCACTTGGGAGGCAGAGGAAGGTGGATTTCTGAGTTCCAGGACAGCCTGGTCTATAGAGTGAGTTTCAGGACAGCCAGGGCTACACAGAGGGTTTCTGTCTCGAAAAAAAAAAAAAAAAAGAAAGGAAGGAAGGGAGGGAGGGAGGGGGAGAGAGAGAGAGAGAGAAAGTTGATTTGCACATTTATTAAAAGACACAGCCACTCTAAGGTGTACCAATCCACATAGTAGCCACAGCAAATGTGGCTAGTCTGCTGTTCAAATATGGCAAGTCAAGCTGGAATTTTTTTTACATGAAATCTTGGATTTTATTGAGAAAAACTTCTAATACATATTTCAACATGAGCATTGAAAATAGAACAACATGTAAGAGAAGGTCAGTAGTACTTGCCCTAGAGTGGGCATGGGTTTTGTAAGAAGTGAGCTTTATAGACGTTTTGTTAAGTATAAAATATCCATCAGACTTTCAAAATGCAGTAAAATACTTCAGTTATGTGTTGCGTAGGCAGTAATGCAGGCATGTTGACAAATCTATTATTATAACTATATTCCACTTTGAAACACCCTTTTCAATATGGCTACTTACAAACTATTTGATATATTGGCTTATCTTTAGTGTTTGGCTTTATTCCCACTGAACAGTGCTGTCCTAGAGGGAGAAGCCTATGAGTGCACAGGGAAAGCCCTCTCTTACAGAAAAGTAACCAAAGGTGATCAAATACAACTAAAGCTGCAAATCAATCTCCAATTCCGATTGGATTAAGGAGATCCACACAGAAAAGATACAACTGACAAGAAAAGGTGTGCTTCTCAGGTGTGTTGGAGTTGGGGCAGTGTTGACTCTAGTGTCTTTTTATGTATGGTTTATATATAACAACAATGATAAAATGTCAAAGAAACAGGGAAATGTGACCTGTTAGCAGGAGACAAATTACTCAAAATTAAGTCAACAAGAGAAAGACACCAAATGACACCAGTGCTTTCCCCAGTTGATCTCAATTTCTTATATTTTGAGACATGGTTTCTCACTGAACTTGCAACTCACTAATTGAGCTAAAAGAGCAGTCAGTCTCCAGGCACCTGCCTGTCTCCACATTCTGAGATTAGAGTTGGTGCTGTGACACCTGGCTTTTTACCTGCTTGCTTAGGATTTAAGCTCTTGTCTGTAGGCACATCTCTCTAGCCCCAAGGTTATTTTTTTTATTCAATAATAACAAACTATGTGCACTAAAAATGGAGTCTTTCTTCCTTCCAGTATTTATTCCAAACCAAGCACTTCTTTATGCTGCATTCGCTGTTCATATCTAGGTCACTTCCGTTCTAGCACATTTTTTCTTGTATGTATCAGTCTGTTGCCTTAATTAATAGTGAGTCCTGTACATGTTGTTTTCCAAGATGTATTTGTGTTTACTTATTAATGTAATGTGGTCATCTCCTCATATCATATTCAGAAAACAAATTCTGTTTTAAAACTAGTATTTTATACACATAGATCCAAAGATTATTTTTATACTGATTTTTGTTTTGAACCAGTTAGATACTCAACATTTTTACACTCTCCCTTAATGTTCTTTAAATATTTTTAATTAGACTTCTCAGACTTGAAAACATTATTTACATGATAAAATGTTAAAGTAAACATTAGTTGTCTCCTTCAGTAGGAGATCTAGCAGAACTGTCCTTAAGAATGAGTATATCTCTTGGTAGTTGGAATTATTGTAGTGTTCTGTGTTGCCATTTGAACCAGGAAGGCTATATGAGTCACAAGTTAATTGTCCCAGTAATGTTTAGTATGTTATATTCTGAGCCTGTAATGTAGCTCACATTATGACATTATTCCTTTCTGTAGTTTGCTAAAACTTACCTGTTTCAATAGAGCTATAGTTCCAGATAAAATATTTAGAGTCAATTATATAAATCCTCTCCAAATACGCTTTCTTTCCTTTTCTCAGCCTCTAGATTCATTCTAATTCTCTGAATATACAGTTGTTCTCAGAATGATGATTGTGTTGGTTCTTGTCAGGGTATGTTTCATTATCTAGTGTTGTTATATCCCTAGTACTACAAAGCATACTGTACTGTTGGCTTCAGGTGACTCCCTGTTACAAGTCAGATTGACTCAAAATAGTGGGTTATTTAGAGTGACTTGCCAGAAAGCAAGTGGAGTTTTACTCCTTGTCATGATCAGCTGATTTAGTTGAGATTTGGTTCTAACTAAAGTAACTACTCTTTTGTGGCTTCCTGTAGCAGGATATAAATTTCCATGAATTTGTGTCTGTTTGCTGCCAAAAGCTTCCTCAATAACCATCTCAAAATGATTCTTAAGTTCTACTGTCATAAACTGTAGAACATTTTAAAATATGTTTTGCCTTTTTATTGAGTGCTTTGCTCTTTTAATTTACATTGCAAAGAAGCTACAGAATATTAGGATCTGCTTCAGATCCTATCATGAGTTTCTTAATTGGAAAAAAGAATCTACCTTGCAGTTCTTTGAAGACACCCTTGGTTATATGACGTGCACTGGGTCTGGGGACAGCAAGCCCTGGGCTGAATCTTCCATTAAGGGACTAACGAAGCATAATATACCTTTAAAAATACACCTGAAGGATCAGCAAGATGGCTCAGCAAGTAAATAGCTGTCATCAGGCCTGACAATCTGAGTTCAATTCCTGGGACCCACACAGTAAAGGAAGGAGATCACCAACTGGCCAAAGTCATTTTCTGATCTCCACTCTCATCCATTCACACACCTGTCACAGCACACAAAAGAAGACGGGAATTGAAAACAGGTTAAATAGACCTTAAAATAATTTTAAACCTTTAAATCTCCATAATATTTGGCATATAATGCTTGTGTACCATGGCTACTGACATGCAAGACAGAAAAATGGTAAAATAGTGTTATGTTTTCTTAAATGTCTAATATAAAATAATTGAATGTTATAATTAAATAGTATCCTGTATGTTTGTTTTCTGTATGATTGATGAAAGGATGGGTACATGATACATCATACATTCCCTGTTTTTAAAATATCTTTTTAGTGAACTTGTAAATGTGAGATGCTGTAAGGGCCACTTATTTACTGTTTTAGCCTGTATTGACTAGTGTCTACCTATAGCCAGAGCCTAACATCTTTACCACAGAGAAGCTAATTAGAAGGAAAATTAAGAAGCAAGGATCATATACATATTCACTACATATGTACAGTAAATTACCTGTATATATCATGTATGAACATCTGATGAGCAGCCTTAGAGAGCATCAGTGTACTTCCCTGCCCCAGCAATGAACAGTCGTCCTCTGCAGGGTCAGTGTTAAGGACAACTTCCTTCCCATGTATGCTTCTCTTTCTTTTTTACAGTGTGCACTGACATTAGTGTCCTAGGTTAAATATATAGTTTTTTTATGCACTTAGAAAGGCTTATCCTTTGTTTAGCAGCTGTTTACTCTCTTCATTGAAAGCATTCCTTAATCTGATGTTTTTGTTCTGTAATTTCTAACCCTGAACTTTGATAAGGGTAAGATACCAGAAAAGTAGTTCATGTTGGCAGTTGGCAAAAGTACTAAGGAACACAGCCCCAATTATCAAGGTAGGTAAAAATGGCCAGAGAATGTTTTCTTATTTGTCCTTGTTTCATTCTTGAAGTGATAGTTATCACAGGAGAAATACTAATTGCTTGAACACAGCCGTGTTAACACTCTCCAGACCCTTGCAGCCTTCACTTCTGCCCATAGTAGCCTATATGTCAAAGATTAACACTATTCTGCCCTTTATGACCATTGGTAACTTTCAAGAAAACTAAATGCTAATTTCAGTTTTTAATTTGTGAATGCTCTTTCCTTAACCTGTGTTTGCCACCTATACATCTTCCTGTCAAGGATTCTGAACCAAAGCAATACAATAAGCGAAAAATATAAGTCAATAATTTTGAGCAAAGTCAAAGCATAATTTTAACATAAATTCCTCATATTTTATTATCAAGTAATAGATATTTATCCTTAGTGCTATTTTCACCCAAATCCCCTAGCATACCAGTGAACCTTAATAACTATGGTTATAACTTTAGCAGTGCAACCATTTCTATCCATATTATTTAAGGCTTCAGTCATTTAGTGAAACTGTCATATACTTATGCCTTTGGCATTTAGAGATCACCAAGCACAGAGCTCTTCTACAGGAAGTATAGCTTGGAATTCTGAGACTGGTTTTCCTTTCATTGAATTGCCTGTCATCCAGGTATGGGTTTGATAAGCTGACACAAAGGTGAAAGAAGTTCCTCTCCTATGTCATCTTATCAAATGCACTGTGGACAGCACAGCTTTGTGTTGAGGACAGCTGCAGTCACTCAAGGAATCCATGAAGCTTATGCTCAGTGAAACATAGCCTCAGCATTTTCAGGTGATTTTAATGAACACCTGATAAAACTGAGGTATAGTACCACAGAACTTGGAATTTCCCCAAATCTAGGAAAAATAAACAAATGCACAGGGTTATAGAATCGTAGCACCCCTTGTTCAGCTTAGTGGCAGAAGAGACATTAATGAAAGAGATAATTCTTTAATTTGCTTTCATTCTCGTAAACATTGTCAAGTTACATTATAAACATACTTAAATTTTAAAATAAGAAAAATTAAATAGAATTGATTTATATATATATATATTTTTTTCCTAGTTTGTATAACATTAGATAGTCTGTGAATTTTTGCTTTTATCTGGATTTGTATTTTGTCTAATTTCAATTATTTTATTTGAAAATACATCCTCAGAAATGTAGTATAAAAAAAAACCCTAATAGTACACCAGAATCATTTGTATACTGTCTAGGTTCAAGAATTGTCATGTGAGAAAGATATTTTCTGTAATTTATTCTTGCACTAAAAGTATGTAATTCAGGCTCAGGTAAAAACTTATTCTATTAATCCAAAGTAACATTGTTAAATCTTTTCAATTTTGGATGAATTTACCTGCTATATACAATATGGAAACACAACATTGACGATTCCTTCTGTTTTTTTAAGTCTTTGCAGAATAAATAGCATCATACAATTCCAGTACCTTCTCAGTGTGGCTGCAGGGCTGTGTGGACACGGGAAACGTAGCACAGTGGTCCTCAGCAGAGCAGAAGGTGCTCGCCCTCCTGCTAAGAACTGCAGCATCCAGGAGTTTTTCTTAACAAGGGACTTCTTTTAAATGTGTCTAGTCACCTCAAAAGCTATGTAGACCATTTCCTGCCAGTAGGATTAGAGGAAGGAAGCACCAGGCCATAGTGTTTGATGTGTGGTGTACTGTAATTCTTTTCATGTGTTTGCTGGCTTTTATATGATGATCAGTGTTCTGCTACCAATTGTGACCCTGGTGTGGTCCAGGTTATTAAAGTTCAGGCATCTTTAATGTATAGGTTCATAACATATCTAGCCTCATTGTTATAATTAAGGATAGATTTATGTTACTTAACCAACACTCATCTTCATTAAAATATTTATGTTTTATAGTTGAGTAATTTTCTTAGTGACTGTGATCTTAGTGGCTAACATTCTGTGCTAAGATTGTCAGTTCTTACCCTACTAGAAACTCTCATATGCTCTTCAGGCCTTCTTGGTTTACCTGCTAAAGCTGTTATTTAAATGGACATTTTCCTCATAGTCTTTTATGAGTGTATATAAACTTCAAAATGGAATATTGCTTCACAGTGTATATTAATTTCTGCTTTTATTACTATTAGAAAATACCTGAGAAGAGGCAGGTTAGGGCAAGAAACCATGTTTGGGCTTATGATTTGAGGCCGTGTAAGCCATCATTGCTGATAAGCCTTAGCAGTAGGAGCAGCTCAAAGTTCTAATGGAGGAATCATGAAACTGCATGCCCAAAGCTTGGCAGGCCAGGAAGCAAAACATGGGTGTCAGGAAGAGCTCCTGGTGTGGTGGCAGGAGTCTGTGGCTATTAGTTCACACCTCGCAAACCCGACAGCAGAGAGCAAGAAATAGAACCTGGCTATAAACCTACACCAGTGACCCACTTCCTCCAGCTAGACCACACCACCCTAAAGTTCTACAGCCTCTCAAAACTATACTACCACTGGCAAGTCAAGCTTATCCACACTGTATCCATGCCTTTGATAAAGCATTGTGATAATTATATACTTCTTTATTTTGAGATAACACATTCAAGAACATTAAGTGATAAACTGCCTTGGATTTAGGGTGGGTTATTTGGGGGCATGAATAAGAAAGATCATAAATTATATATAGTTTCACTGACCAAAACACTATTAATGTTTAATTGTAGCCATTGACCTAATGTTGTAATGTTCATGTGGGTAAATTCTCTGCAGCCAGCATTAAGGATGATGTGTATCCCACTTATTAACATAAAATGTGAGGTAGGTGTTTATTTATTCAATAATAGGGTCTTAATTGTGTATGTATTATACTCTTGTCTTTTAACAAGTCTGTGTGAATGGAAAATGGCCTGAGAGCTTTAAGAGTGATACTGATAATTTATAACTGTTCCAAATCAGCAAAGGAGTACACATGGCTCATGTTGCATATATAGCAGAGGATGGCCTTGTCATCCATTAATGGGAGGAAAAGTCCTTGGTGCTCTGAAGACTTGATAGATGCCCCAGTGTAGGGGAATTGAGAGTGGGGAGAGATGATGTGAGAGGGTGTTTCCAGGAAGGAGGGAAACCCGGAAAAGGGATAACATTTGAAATGTAAATAAGGAAAATATCCAATTTTTTTTAAAAAGATAGGAAAGAAATTGTCTTTATTAAAATGTTGTATTGCAATTTGGAATGCCTGGAATACTTGCAGTCCAGTTAATTAGGTTGTAGTTTGTCTTTACAAATGCCTCCATTAGATTTTTTTCTCAATATAGAATGTAGTTAGCCAGTTAACTTGCAACAATAAATTATTTTAAAGACTTCATACTTACAGATTCTGTCATAATCTTAAACGATTACATCAGAGAAAGGGAAGGGGGAGTGATATTGCTGATACCTAGATAAGTCCTCCTGGATCAGACTCTGTTCATTTAGGAGTCTAACATTTTCTCCAGTCTTCTCAGCTGTTCTTCTGCAGCTGAAGACAATCTTGCTCTGAACGACTCATCTAAGAACCCAGTCTGACAGTCAGCCATTTTATCTCCTGCCATATTTACTTTCCAAATTACTGTCTTTCATAGAGACTTTGTGATAAATGTGTAGACATTTAATTTATTCAAGATATGAAATTTATACTTGGTTTTACGTTCCTATTTTCTGGATTGTTTAGCATTTTATAGATCTCAGTTGAGCTATAAGTGAATAAATTTTGCTACTTTACATTAAATTCCCACGATATGCCTATTCAGCAATGAGCACTAAATGGTTCAACATGAGCTGCTCCTTGTATAAACATACAAAAGGCCCGTCCCAGACTAAATCAATTTAAAAAGGAACACATTAAAGCCATGTTTCCTGTTATACACTTAAAGTCATCTTTGGTTCCTTATGATTACATTATTGACCAACTATTGCAGACTTGAGTTTATCCTCCCACACCACCTGCTGAGTAGTTTAAATGTTGTGGGAGGAGAGTTTGGAAGGCCAAAGCCATTACAATTATATAACTCCTACATGGTAGCTGATAAAGCAGCGTTTTGTGTGAAGAATAAGGAAGTTAGGAGAACTGTGCTTCTCTGTCTTTCCTGGTTCAGTTGCTTGGTTTCAAAGGCAGCAATAGGGATGGACCAAAGTTCATAGATCATTTTTGAAGCATATGAAGTTGAGACAGGAAGATTTGATTTCTTTCTCGATAGCAATCATGTAGGGAAAGGAAGCAATACTATAAGGCTTTTTACTGTAACATATTTACATTATAGTTTTAGAGCAGATTTTGTTAATATTAAGCATTCTAGTCCTTAATGATTTACTAGTAGTATATATTCTTTGTAAAGAATTGAAAATAAATTGTTGACATAGTGTAACATGAGAGAAAAGTTGACTTGTATTTTAAGTCTGAAAAGCATCTCTGTCAAATTTATTACAGAAAAATCAAACCAAACTCAGTTATTACATTAACTACTTCCTTAAAATACCAACACTAATGACCAGGTGTCATACTTTTCTATGTTTCTAATATAAATATGCAATCTTTACTTGAGAAAGCAAATTGGAAGTACATTTATGTGTCCTGATTTTGCTATCTTAGTTGTTCGGAAGTTATTGAAGAACCTGTTTGGCAAACGTGCATATATTTGTAGTTGACTTAAATTTTCCATGCTAAGCTTTTTCTTAGCCTGGAAAGTAGAAATTTATTATATGCTAACCTACATGTTATTACAAGGGTTCTAGGCTAATAAAAATGTGGTTTGAATTCATTAAGGACCAGTGTTTTTCTCAGTTGCTTTGTTAGTGTGTTTATTGTTTGGTTTTGATTTTCCAATCCTATTGCCCACTCTCTATGGCTGAGCTCTATCCTTGCACATCTATTCACAATTGAACTGAGGACAAAGAGGATGATTTATCTTCCCACACACTAAATGTTATGGTGCATCAACCTCTACACACATGCACTTATGTATGTTCATCTTCTTATAATCATAATTCAAAGGAACTAGGGCTCCTCTGGAGAGCTGGGTCACCCTGTCACTTCTGAATTCTATTAGGTAAGGGTAACATGGCCATTTTTTTTTATAATAATTCCACCTTTTAGGCCATGCAGCTCCATTCTTCACAGCTGTGCCTTGGATTTGAATCCTTTAAACTTTACCTACTGAAGGGTGGTGGAACTCTAGCCTTCCTTCTTTCCTGCATCTTCTCCACAGTAGCTGTTCAGAGCCTTCTTATGGTTTCTGGATCTGCTGTTGCCACATTTTTGGGTCTTTTTTCACTTGAGTGAGACATTTCATTTGTATGAGTAGACAGGTCTGCTTGGAACTTACCTAAGTCTTTCTTTTCCCTGGATTACCCATGTCTATAGTAGGTGGTCCTTGTTTGTGTGTGTTTCTAGTTGTATTCTGTGCTCAGTCTTTTCTCAGTGCTTCTAAATCCTCCACGAGCTATAAGGGATTTGTAGAAGATATTATGGATTTGATAGCCTAACACTAGGAATAATGAAGGACTTGGCTGCTTCCCACTTACAGCATTATATTAGTGATTTGTGTTGTCAGTATATTAAAATGGGTTGTTTTCACAACACAGAACTCATATGAGGAAAATTAATGTTATGTTTAGGGAGGACATGAGTGGGTATCCTTTATCTAAAGCTATGCTGAACAAAATAAGAAATACTTTCTCCTACGTATGCAGCCACGGCCAAGAAATCCGAGTGGGTGGGTAGGGGGGCAGGATAGGGGGGAGGGTATAGGGGGCTTTCGGGATAGCATTTGAAATATAAGTGAAGAAAATATCTAATAAAAATTGAAAAAAAGATATTGAATCATCTGTACTCTTGAATACGTATTTTCCTCAGCCTTAGTGTTTTATAAACAACTTTTAATAAAATTGGCTGTTGAATTAAAGGAAGGAAGAAAGGAAGGAAGGAAGGAAGGAAGGAAGGAAGAAAGAAAGAAAGAAAGAAAGAAAGAAAGAAAGAAAGAAAGAAAGAAAGACTTTTTCAGGAGTGAAATAGCGAGGATAGTTTTGTTTCGGTAGAGAAGTTGGAGGCTCCTGACTCTGCAAACTGGCTTAGCTTGCACCATTGCCTGTTACTCTGCTCAGCATCATAGTTATGTTGCTCTTCTTATGGCAAATATCTTCCTTTTTTATCCTTTTTCCCCCCTTTTGCTAGACGTTCATCTATTGTTTGCCCTTGTTGATCATCTCCTATCATTTTGCTAATTCCTGCTCGTGTACCTTACTCTCCAGAGTTTCTCCTGCTTTATTATGTGCAGTCTTGAGTTCTGGCCCTGGCTTCCTCCCAAACACTAGTAAGTTAAACAGTATGTTTTACTGAAGTGCCATCTCCACTCTACATAGTGCCTGTAGTGCATAAGATTGGAATTGTTTCTTCATTAAATTTTTGACTAAGGAATAACTAATGTAGAAATGTCTTTTAAAATTCTAAAAATAAGGAGTTTTGCAGGTTCTCTTCAGTAAAGCATTGAGGGTAATTTTATTGTGCTCACAGACTACAGTCTGTATAATGTTAATTGATCAAAATGTGTTTAAGGTAAGCTTAATGCCAGGAGAGAAACAGTTTTTATAAATGTTGCTTTGTACTTGGGAAACATGTTTGCCAAATGTTAGATACCATGTTCCATAAATATATCATCAAATATAGGATTTGATGTTTCAAATTTTCTACTTTCTTTCCTCCTACTTATTGTAGCTTATTGTATTCCTCTCTGTGTGTGTGTGTGTGTGTGTGTGTGTGAGAGAGAGAGAGAGAGAGAGAGAGAGGAGAGAGAGAGAAGAGAGAGAGTGTTAAGTTTTATACTAAAGAGTAACTATTGAAGTAGAGTTAAATCTATGTACTATAATGACTAAGTACTTCTAACAAGGGTTTTTTGAACAAGGTTTGTCTAGTATCTGTTTTTCTATTAGCTGACTTAACCTGTTGTTAAAATTTTAGCTGTGTCTCATGGGCAAGGCTGTAACTGCAATGTCTTAAACTTGATGGTTTTATGTTTTAAGTGGAATATATGAATCATTTATACTTATTCTGATTAGTTTGTTACCAGGAAAATCAGGCTCACTTTCTGGGATATTTTCTGGGTTGGTTCACTTTTAACAAAAGAATTTAAAGATGAACCCAGAAGGGAGCCATTAGAGTATGAAAGAAAAACAAGATAGGCAAGCTGTCAGTCCCAGCAGCAACTATGTGGAGGGAGATGACAAAGATGAAAAGAAAAAATTGTAGCTTTTGAGTTGGGGGCAGAGAAAGCCGCCATGTTTAGCAGTGGGGCTCACAAGATGGTGTATGGCAGAAGTGGGGGCTTCAGATTAATAGTGAGAACCTCACAGTGTCCTGGCAAGCATGCTTGAGCTTTTCAATAGTATACAAAAGGAAGGAAAAATTATAATTTTCTCGACTCAGAAAAGTGGGCAGCCTTAGAACTGCTGCCAAGAGGGAGCTGCCTTAGCAGCCATGGTAAGGGTGGGGCTTCTAGGGTGGAAGCACATTATCTCATTAGGATCACCTTTCCTCCCAGCACTTTTGCATTCTGTTCAGGAAAATCAGGTTTCCCTGGTTGTGGGCTTCAGGCCAGGTGATTGACAGGCCCTGTTGAATTAAGTCTTAAGGAATGATACAGTGGCATATAATGTTTTAATCTTTAGATCGATCAGATTATTATGTCTGTCTTTCTTTGAATAGAGGTATCTGCTTCTTTTGATTTATCAGGAGGCCTATACAGAAGCAGTTATATGCTTTCTTTTCTTGTGTTATTGGGAAAACCAAGTATGGGATCCAAAGCAGACCCAAAGGGAGTAGAACCTCCAGAGCCTGCAAGGCTGCCAGTCCCTCATCCTAGCTCCCTAACGTGATTTTATATTCTCTCATTCTGTGTATTATCTCCCTAAAAGTCCACTGAGGGTTTAAAAGGATCTCTTCCCTCAGCTGACTATGTATCTGAACCCTGTTTTGACTGAGTTGCCTTCATTTCCTCTCTTTTCATGTACAGTCACTTCTGTCATGTTATCTGATTGGGTTTTAAATTTAAGTGATTCTATCTTTACTTGTAGTTCTTCAGGATTCTAATATTTTCATCCTCAGCTGCACACTGGGGATATTTCCATCTTAAGCAGCCATCTTTCTTTCTTTCTTTCTTTCTTTCTTTCTTTCTTTCTTTCTTTCTTTCTTATTGGTCATTCTATCTATTTATATTTCTTTTTTCTTTTTATTTTATTAGATATTTTCTTTATTTACATTTCAAATGTTATCCTCTTTCCTAGTTTCCCCTCCAAAAACCCCTATCTCCTCCCCCTTCCCACTGCTCCCCAACCCATCCACTTCCACTTCCTGGCTCTGGTATTCCCCTACACTGGGGCATAGAGCCTTCACAGAACCAAGGGCTTCTCCTCCCATTGATAACTGACTAGGCCATCCTCTGCTACATATGTAGCTGGAGCCATGAGTCCCACCATGTGTACTCTATGGTTGGTGGTTTAGTCCCTGGGAACTCTGGAGGTACTGGTTGGTTCATATTGTTGTTCCTCCTATGGGGCTGCAAACCCCTTCAGCTCCTTGGGTCCTTTCTCTAGCTCCTTCATTGGAGACCCTGTGCTCCATCCAATGGATGGCTATGAGCATCTACTTCTGTATTTGTCAGGTACTGGCAGAGCCTCTCAGGAGACAGCTATATCAGGCTCCTGTCAGTAAGCTCTTATTAGCATCCGCAATAGTGTCTGGCTTTGGTGATTGTATATGGGATGAATCACCAGACGGAGCAGCCATGTTTCTTACCAGTTGGCCCTGTGTTGGTAAATTGTAAGGCCCTGGTTGTTCTTCATATTCCTGCTGGACCCTGAGTACTATGTGACTGATAACATTTGTATCTTTGTGGCTCATTTTACTGGAACCCTTAGCTGGGAGAAAGTCTTTAAATTGAAGTTGAGTCTCATTCAGGAAAATTTATTTTTGCGTCCATCAGATTAGCTTAGTTTATTAACTAATTTGAGCATCATCTTGATTGTCAAATTAGAGTGAACATGACTATGATAGTATAGTATAGCAAATAACCATAGAATATGTTTACCTTTTTCACTGCCTTCTCAGGAAAGCCTTAAACTTAGGAATTCTTCGAGATCCTGGATCAGAAATTGAAGACAGACAGTACCAAATAGACCTGCAGTCCATCAATATCGGCACTGCCCAGTGGGATCAACTCAAACCAGAGAAAGGCAGTGGCTCAGGAGGAGTGCCAACAGAGAGTGAGAGGAACTCTCAAAACCCAGCCCTGGAGTGGAACATGGCCAGCAGGTAGGAAAGGCCTGGGAAATGGCTTACACTTCTTATCTTGTTATTAGGGCAGTTGGTACTCTTAACAAGCCCAACCTAGATATTTTTGTATTGGTACTGCTTTTCATTACACACATGAATCCATTTTGTAATTATAGCTGTTTTGTTTTGTTCTTATAAATAACTCAAAATGGTTATTCCTGGATATCCGAGATAATATAAATTAGGCACACATAGGATTTACATAGGTAAATCCTATTATTTTACATTTTCTAGGGAGATCTCTGAAACTTTCAGCATGCTCTTGCAAAGCTAGGCAGTTCCTTTTCTTCTATTTGAGATGGGCTGGTGCTTTCATAGCCTTAGGCCCCAGGTTTAGGTCAGCAGTTCACTGTCTGTCACCAACCTCTGCTGACAGTGGGGTTTTGGTTCCTTTGTAATCTTGAACTCTGCATTATCTGCCACAATACTGACGGGCTTGGTAACCACTGTTCCTTCAGCATTTCTTTTTCCCTCCTGTGATTCATCTTTGACAATAATTGATTTATAAAATTTTAAGTTGTCTTTTTTTTAAGTTTATCATTACTTAAAGTGTTTTGTCAGTGATAGCGCAGAAGAAAAGCTCTCACAGTACAGATGGCTGTTGTTTTGATGAGATTTCCTTTTTCCTGCTGTGATAATTGGGCTTTTCTATTTAGTGTCACTGATTTAACTCATCACATAAGTGAGGAAAAATTAAATGATAGGGACAGCGACACTTTCTTTCCCACAGTGCTTCAGTTTTTGTAGCCACTTGGTTTGCTGCCATGGCTCCCATTTGAGGTCATTGTAAAGCAGCTCTCTTTAGCACTCCCCTCCAGAGCGCCTGACGTTTCATGTTTCTCACATTGGTCATTTTATGGAATTTGAGCGATTAGACTGTAATTATGGTGTCTCTTAGGATCTAAATCTCTCCTCTGCAGTCACAGATTTTAATGTTTCTTCCTGTTGCTCTCTACTTACCAGATCTCTTAATTCTTTAAAATTGACTTTCTTGAAATCCAATACTTATGTGTCACAGAACCAGATGATCCAATTTGCTTTTTTGGCACATACCATATAAAGCACTGCCCACTGGAAGTTTAACAAAAGATACTAGTGCTCTCTAGGCTATCCTGAATAGGTTTTTTTTTTTTTTTTAAGATATAGAAAGACTTGTACTTTATATTTTCACATGAGGTATAAGTTATGCCAATTTTCTGCTTTCAAACTTATCATTTTATCATAAGGGACTAATAAAGTTGAATTTATAGAGAATGTTAAATTAATTTTAAAGGAAATTTAGAGGTGTGGCTTCTAGTCTAACATAAACATACGGATGTATTATTTCATAAAGAGAAAACTAAAACTGCAGAGTCGCATGGAATATGTGTGCCAGGAGAAGTTGTCTTTCCCAGTGGTGGTGTTAGTTTCACCTTCTGCCATGGAGGGAGTACCTCTTTGGAATTACTAGCAAATGTGGGTATCAAGCAGAGATTACTGAGCAAAGCTGGAAACGTATAAAGTAGAATGAAGAGAGACCAGAAGGTGCGATGGAGGTGGCATGCTGCAGGCCAGGCTCTGCAGGTGGTGCTTCCCTTGCATGTACAGGCCAGCCACTGAGCTCTGGCTCCTCATTCCTGGTGGAAGGCTAAGGACCTTTCCAGTTTACAAACTTGTTTGAGAAAGCATTCGCTTTCACATACAACAGCTATTTAATAGACAAAGAAGGCTTTAATATCCAGATTATTATTCATAAACTGAAATGGATCTTTGAGCTTAAAGTAAAGAGAGTTTTAAGAGCTGAGCACCATGTCTCATGTCTATAATTCCAGGACTTGGGAGGCAGAGGCAGAGGCAGAGAGGCAGAAAGAGGAAGAGGAAGAGGCAGAGAGGCAGAGAGGCAGAGGCAGGAGGATCACTGTGAGCTCACTGCCAGGCTTATCTTACAAAGGAAATTCCAAGCAAGCCAGACCTACATAGGAAGACTTGGGAGAATTTATTTGGGGGCAAGGGGAGATGGTCTTTGTCAAATGGAACATACAGTATATTAAAAATAGGAAGTTAAAATTATTCTGAAAATAGAAAGATCATTGATAGTAACAAAAGAGATAGGAAACTTTGCAAGAACAAATAGAGTTAGAAACAGAAAATGTAATAAGACCTAGGATGATATTGTTAGGAAATTGCTTAAGTTCATTTGAATTTCTCAGAGGTTCTTTTCTCTGGCAGTTTTTTGAGACCTTACAGAACCGAAAGAACTGACTGTAAAAACCAAATAGACACTCTCAAAACAATGGTGAGACTTTGCTGTGCGTGTTTGTAGTACAGACTTGAAAAAAGTAAAGTTATCCTTGAAAAACAAGTGAATAATAGTTTTCTGTTTTCATTTTTTAATGAATAACAATTGTTTCCCTTATCCTTTTAGCATACAGCGTCATCAAGAAAGGAGAGCAATTTTGACACCCATCTTGACAGATTTTTCTGTACGAATAACTGGAGCACCTGCCATCATTTTCACCAAAATAATCTCCCAAGAAAATCTGCATATGGAGGTTAGAACAGAATTTAGACTCCAATTTAGTTGAGTAATGGGGTGACTCTTCTCTGTATGTTACAGTTTCACTGCTTCATCTTTTTTTTTTCTTTGGTTTTTTGAGACAGGGTTTCTCTGTGTATCCCTGGCTGTCCTGGAACTCACTTTGTAGACCAGGCTGGCCTCGAACTCAGAAATCCGCCTGCCTCTGCCTCCCGAGTGCTGGGATTAAAGGCGTGCGCCACCACGCCCGGCTTCACTGCTTCATCTTATACTACATCACATTAGTTTATTCATAATGACAATCACCATCAAGACTTAGAAATACTGAGTCCTCTACTGTGCTTGGTAACCCTGTCAGAACAGGTGACTCTTAGTAACTGAATGTTCCAGGTGAGGAAGCTGAGGCACAGCTCCCATTGGCTGCCTGATCTGAAAGAATCATTTTATAGCATTTGTGTTTACTAAATAAGCATTTTTAATTGAGTTATGAGTATTTTCAGCTCACCATGCATCTAATAGCTTATAATCTATTGTTAAGTGAAAATGATACTTTGTAATAATTTAAAATAATAGGAAGCTTATATTTCTTCTCTAAATTTTTGAAAAATAATTTTTGTATAACCTCATTTGTTTATAATATTCATATGGCAAAAGTTGGCCTACTTTAGTTTCTTTTTTAATTAATTTTTTATTTAAAAGTTTTTCATACAATATATTTTAATCATATTCTTTGTTTTTTCTTCCCCAACTTATTCCAGATTCTCCTCACCTCTCTGTTCACCCAGCTTCATCTTCATGTTCATGTTTTCCTTCCCTCTCCCACCCCAAACAAACAAGAAGCCAGGCATGATGTCCCAGGCCTTTAATCCCAGCACTTAGGAGGCAGAGGCGGGTGGATCTCTGAGTTTGAGGTCTACATAGTAAGTTCCAGGACAGTCAGGGCTTGTCTCAAAAACAAAATAACAACAAAAGAAGGAAGGAAGGAAGGAAGGAAGGAAGGAAGGAAGGAAGGAAGGAAGGAAGGAAGGAAGGAGAAAGGAAGAAAAGAACAACTTTTTTTTTAAAAAAATCATGAAATCACACACACAAAAAAAAACATTAACCATGAAGTCTTTTTTAGGGGGGAGGGGACAGCTATCCTAGGCATGGTGCTCAGCCTAGACTGATTCCTGTGCCAACTGACACTCCATTGGAAAAAATCCATTTCTTCTTTCCCTATAGGAATCAGCTGAAAATAGCTTTTGGATTAGGGGCAAGCCTTTGTGTCCACTTCTCTTTTCCATCTTGTGGCTGTGGTCACAGGCTCTGTCCTGTGTATCACTCCTGTTGTGTTGGAAGGTACTGTTTCATTGGTGTCTTCCACCACCTCTTAGAATCTTTCCGCCTCCTATTCCTCAGAGATCCCAGAACCTTTAGCTAGGGGAGGGGTTTGATGAAGACATCCCATTTGGGGATGAGTTTGCCAAAGTCTCTTACTTACTAAACATTGTCTAATTGTGAGGTTTTGTGTTGATTGCTGTCTTTCTGAAGAAGCCTCAGTGATGAGGGTAGAGGGTTTGAGGGTAGAGGGTACTGCAGCTGAGGGTAGAGGGTACTGCAGCTGAGGCAGGGTCCAAGTACAGGTGTCACATGGGGGGAGTCACCAAAGAATGGACATTGTCTGGAAAGAAAGGCTGAGAAGGGCAGCAGGGAAGAACTAAGAGACCCCCAGTCTTCACCAAGAGACTAAGTTCCTATAGGATAGAGAAGGACTAGGAGAAAGGAGCTAGTTTGGTTTCTTTATAATCCCAAAAGTTGTGTAAGGAGTAAGTCTTATAGCTGGTTTCTTAGTAACACAACTAGTGTAGACTTTACACAACACCTTATGAGGTATACACCCAAACTGAAAATGAGGCAAGATTCATATACATGAACACATTAGAAAACTGTTTTACTTCTTGTTTTAACTTCTTATATTTGGTTCAATAAATTTAAATATTGGGTCTAGCCATATAGTACCCACATAGTGTACTTGCCTGCTATGTGGGAAGCTATGACTTTGACCACCAAAACTATCATCACAAAATAAAAGACGAGTAAATAACTAACAACAAGAAGAAACAAAACAGACAAACAAAATCACAAAATCTCTTTGAGTGAAGAACTTCTTGTATAGAAATATTAAGAAATGAAAATAAAAAATATCTCAAAATGCTAATATAATTCTATCCCAGATTTATTAACTGGTAATTTGGTTTGAAGACCTTAGTAACAATTCCTTGTTTTCAGGTGAACAGGCCAGGAAGCAGGAGATGGAATGCTCTGTGTACAGCCTGGGCTTACAGCTTAAGGTTTTCCTATCAGCTAGCTGCCTTGTACTTTTCTCAGTTGTGTGGAAGAAGTGCTCCAGTTCACCTGCACACTGTTCTAGACAGTAAACTGTCAAGCAGATCATTACAGGAGGAACAGGAGTAGAACATACCCTTATCACTGTGTTTCTAAGCTACTTAATCTACCCACTGCCTTTCATACTGGTCAGCACTAGATTAGGATTGCTTATCCTCTAATTATAGGACATATGTCACTAATACAACTATCATTTTTATAGAAATGTTTATAACTTTAAGTCTTTATAATGAGAAGATACCTCTAAATCATTTTCTTCTCCTTTTTCATCATGACTTGGAAAATAAAATAAATATAATAAATACAGGAAATTTGTGAAAGAAATTTTATGAGGAAAATAATCATGCTAGACATGCTATTCTTTAGGGCTTTGTTAAAAGCAGCTCTAAACTGTCTGGTGTATATTTGGGCCAGCTACAGTATCCTTAAGTCTGTTCTTTTATGACTTGAGTAAGGACGAATTGGAAGCGTTTGAACACTGTCCGTATGAGGCAGGATTTGTGCTCATTAACTGAAGCTCTGAGTTATTTTTTCTTTTGTTCCCCTCCTCTGAGTGGTTTCTAATGGTAAATGTTCAAGTGACACAGTTATGAAGAACAGCTCCCATTAAGTGACGGACATCTGCCTCTTGCTGCCAAGGCTCTGGCAGTTAAAGAAGAGAAATTGGTGTTGATATCTTTTGCTTCAGCCTTTTACTTTGTTATAAATCATTTATTGTAGACTTTGACTAATGTTTATATTATGGTGTTTCTAATTTTAACTGCCTACCTTTAGCATCCTGTTTTTAGATGTTGGCCTTGAAGGCCACTGTAATCTTGGAAAGGGAGGTATTCTTGATGGGGTCCCAGAACTCAGCTGTAGGGATTGCTGTATAAGAGATTCTCAGTAGCTGTTAGTACATTTCCTGCAAAATTGCACCACTAATTACATATAAAACAATACCAGTAGTTCAAAGTATGAAAATAAAAACAAATGGATCTGAAAAGGGGAAACTTTCCTATTGTTCCTTGACACCTATCGTGCACACAGCCTAGTAGAGAACTCACCCCTGAACTCTGCAGCTGTGCTTGTGAGTTTTGCTTTTCTCATTAATATATGTACTTGAGTCCCTAGAGAGTTAGAAAGTAGTAAGCATCCAATAGCAATGAAAAACTATCTGAAGACTATTGTTTTTAAATTTTCTATTAACCCTCCCCCCGTTCCCTCTGTAGGAGATTTTAGTGTGTGGCCATTCCTTGGAAGTGAACATAACCACAAACCTGGACTTCTTCCTAAGTGTGGCTCAGGTTCAACTCTTACATCAGTTAATAGTAGCAAATATGACTGGATTGGAGCCATCAACCAAGGCCACAGAGGTAACTATTACCTGATGTCTATTCTTATTGCATTTTTACAAACTTCACAAAGGACACTTAACTAAATGCTTTCTGTTAACTAGCCTGCATTAACTTTTTCCAAAATATGTCCATAAACTTTTTTAGATTGATGTCTTATGTTTTTAATTTGTATAGTCTCTTTTCCTCTTATCATGCAACTTCAGTAAATCACTGTAGACTGACTTAAGAAAATGTTAGGAATAAGATTTTTTGTTTCTAAAGTGTGCTGTGAGAACCCTGGTGTCATTGTCAATTACTCAATTACATCCCGGGATAGGGCCTTTAACTTTGTAAGCATTCTGTAGTAGCATCCTCAAGGAATAATACCAAAAGCATTCACTGTGTTTGGTGGTCCATGGCCTAGATCATAGGTTGAATGCCTGCTTAGAATTTCAGTTTTGTTCTCAAGTTGACTTGTTGGAAGGCTCAAAATGCCTCACATGGAATAAGATGCTCACAGCAGAGCTGGAGTGTGCTTGTTAGATTTTCCCCAGACAGCTTTTCTCTGCTTTTTTGTTCCCATACTTCTTTACTCAAGTCTGTACAGGAGAATGAATCTTCTGTGAGAAACTATATGTGGAAAAGGTGTTGCTTTTCTTCCAGTGAGTGACATACAACCTTTCTGTACACATTTGCTCACAGATCTTCAGGCAAATTCTAGTAATCCTGTACTCACTTTGCCCATTGGATAGGTGAGACTTTGGGGTTGTAAAGGAGAACCAACCTGCCTGAGATAGACCCAGAGGTACAGAGTGAGGTACCTCCTGAGATAGACCCAGAGGTATAGAGTGAGGTACCTCAGAGTTGAACTACAGCTGCTCAAATCAGCTCACATGCTGCATGTCAGAAATCATACACTGACTGTACTGTCCATGTGGACTTCATTTAAAAACACAAAAATAAACAAACAAAACTAAGTTCAGTGTGAAAAGTTGTGATGTCTCTACCCTGATCATCTTTTACCTCCCATAATTTGTTCATTCAGTGACTTTAAAATGACTATAAATTTATATAGTATCCCAAATGTTTTCCAGTATATTTAAGAAAATATAATTATTTGACATAAAAATGAGCAATTTAAAAATATTCCCTATGCATTTTTTGATGGTCTTGAAGCAAGAGAGGATGGACAAGAGAATTCTGTATTTCCATGTTACTTATACCTATTTTTGTTGTTGTTGATTCCTTAAAGAAATCTAACTCACAGATTTTCTTTGGGAAATTCATGCAACCTAACAACAGTGTTAAATCTTTATCTACCTGCTTGCCTCTTAGTAAGTACAGGTGTTAGCAGATGCAGGGCACAGAGAATTCATAACCACTGTGACAATAACTCGAGCACGCCTCACATGCTCATCAAGTAGAAGGCAGTGACGGCTGTTTTTAAGGTGCTTGTGCTGTTCTTTCTTCCTTTTTGGTGGTCATTTGGAAGTACAGGCTAGATGATTCTTTAAAAACGGTGAGCTTTATACTCTGTGGCATTTAATAACAAAGCATAATTTGGTCTCGCCCCTATCCCTAAAGAGGTATTTGTGTGAACATCAATTCTGAACAGATTCCAGTCATGAGTTATTAACATAAAACACATTAGAATTGTCATGAGTATAAAGATATTTTAGTTATGTTAATACTCTAATGATTCAAACTATAGTTTAAAAGGGCTAATTTATATCTTATAATCAATATTATTTTTCTTAATTCCTAATTTGAACCTGGTTGTTGATGGAGAAGTGGAAGCAAAGATATATGTTTGTTTCAATGTGTATCCTGACCTAAACAACTATTATTTCATATTAGTGATGAATTAATGATAAAGACCAGAAAGATGCCTGATGTTGACCTCTGGCCTCTATGGGTATGTGATAGAGTAAGGCCTATCTCTAGAAACATTGATTTGTACTCTGATTTTTCACTGTCCCTCTCAACATGGCTACTGATTTGTGACTCCCAGAATATGCTGTTTGTCGTTTTTCTTTTTTTTTCCTTAGTCAAGATATTTGTATTTACTCTTAACTGTAAATTTAAACTTTTTTGGTGAAATAATTGGTTTTTATTCTTTTTTATTTTATTTTATTTTATTTAATCCTTTTTTACAGTCCAGATTTTATCCCCCTCCCAGTCCACCTTCTGACTCTTCCACATCCCAAACCTCCTCTAACCCCCACCCCCAGTCTCCACAAGGATGTCCCCACTCTCTGGGGCCTCCAATCTCTTGAGGGTTAGATGCAACTTCTCTCACTGAGTCCAGACCGGGCAGTCCTCTGCTGTATATGTGTTGGGGGTCTCATATCAGCTAGTGTATGCAGCCTAGTTGGTGGCCCAGTGTCTGAGCAATCTCGGGGGTTCAGGTTAGTTGAGCCTGCTGGTGCTTGTTTAGGATTGCCCTCTTCTTCAGCTTCTTTCAGCTTTTCCCTAAGTCAACCACAGGGGTCAGCAGCTCCTGTGCATTGTTTGGGTGTAAATATCTGCATCTATCTCTTTCAGCTGGGTATTTCGGAGGGCTGTCATGATAGAGGCCTCTTGTTGTAAGCACACCATAGCCCCTGTCTACCCCTGTAATCTACCGTTACATTATTTTATTTCAATACTAGTTTTAAAAGGTTCACCATTAAGATTATTTGTATACTATTTTAGAGCATTAGAGAGATATAGGCTAATCAGACTGTCAGGTCTTGGAGCCTCCCCTAGATCTGGATCCTACTTTGGGACTATCGCTGGACCTCCTTTTCTTCAGGCTCTTCTCCATTTTTGTCCCTGCAGTTTTTTCAGACAGGAACGATTATGTGTCAGAGTTTTGACTGTAGGATAACAATCCCAACCCTCCACTTGATGCCCTGTCTATGTGCTGGAGGTGGGCTCTACCCACTATAGGGCTCTCCCTACTATAGGGCATTTCATCTAAGGTCCCTCCCTTTGAGTCCTGAGAGTCTCTTACCTCCCAGGTCTCTGGTACATTCTGGAGGGTCCCCTCATCTCCTTCTTCCTGAGGTTGCCTGTTTCCATTCTTTCTGCTGGGCCTCAGGGCTCCAGTCCTGTTCCCTCTACCCCAATACCTGATCAAGTTCCCCTATTTCCCTCCCTGTTTCCTTTCCCACCCAGTTCCCTCCCTCTCCCCCTCCTGTGATTGCTTTCTTTGTTCCTTCCAAGTGGGATTGAGGCATTTTTAAGTAATGTTTTCTTGTTTATGCATGACAGTCTTAGAGGGTAGTTAGGAGAAATAAATATTACCCATAGTGCCTTCTATACAATAAATTCTTTTGATACCATAAATGGCCTACATATCTGAACATGGATGTTAATAACACTATCTAGCATGTGCAGTCAGTTTCAGCAACCCTTGCAAGAGAATGTCCTTTGTCACCTAGCTCAATGCCACAGTCCACTATCCTCTTATGTCTTCACCTCTCCCTGAGAACATGACACTGTCGAATAATTCTACAATTGACATTCTATTTAGGTTCTCAGGTCCCAGTTCCCTCTTATGCCTTAATAGTGAAGCCAAATGTACAATTCTGTTTTCTCTCCCAAATAATGCTCTACTACTCAGCCTTGATTTCTCTCCTAGTAATTAGCTTGTCTGTGATACTGATTGACACAACCGCTTTACTTTTCAAAGGTTTTTACCTTCTTGAAAAATGGTATTGTTGACATTGAGACCCAATTATATGAACATTACTATCAGTAATAAAATACAATCAGAATAAGTAAGGAAGCTTACTTAATTGATGACTTACAATACAAATTAAATACATCTGTAGTAAGTTTGTGGAAGTCATTGAAGTAATGTAAATAAAGTTAAAATTTTAATTCATGCAGATATTTTAAGAAGTAAATCAGATAATTTTTATATCATAATAAAAGGAACCTAATAATTATTATAAATATCTTAAACCTATCAGTGTATTGGACATAATAAGAAATAGTTCAGAAGCAAAAAAAAAAAAATCTACCGTTACATTATTTTATTTCAATACTAGTTTTAAAAGGTTCACCATTAAGATTATTTGTATACTATTTTAGAGCATTAGAGAGATATAGGCTAATAAAATGGAAGATAACAACCTTCCTTTAAAATCATGAAAAACACATGTGATACCAAAGCTATTGGTTAACTCAAAGTGACTAATGTGTTCTATAGTACATGTTGTTGTCCCTGAATAAATGCCATAAACTTCAGTAATTAAGAACATCCTGATCAGCTATGTAAAGTAGCTTTAGCTACTCTCTCACCTCATACTTTTCATAGTTTGCTACTTTGATATCTGCAAGCTGCTTCTTTCTGTGTTTCCATTTGCATTCCTAATGATGGGAATACATAACCCCTATGGACTGACTGTAGCCTTCACTGTTTACTTACTGTAAGTAAGCAATGGAGGCATCGTTTCATCCTGTTTGTACTTTATAATTCCTCTTTGCCAATGTGAAGTGCTCCATTGTAAGCACTTCATAAATCATGTTCATTGTATGGTTGGGTAGGTGTCTTAGTCGGGGTTTCTATTCCTGGACAAAACATCATGACCAAGAAGCAGGTGGGGAGGAAAGGGTTTATTCAGCTTACACTTCCATACTGCTGTTCATCACCAAGGGAAGTCAGGACTGGAACTCAAGGAGGTCAGGAAGCAGGAGCTGATGCAGAGGCCATGGAGGGATGTTCTTTACTGGCTTGCTTCCCCTGGCTTGCTCATCCTGCTTTCTTATAGAACCCAAGACTGCCAGCCCAGAGATGGTCCCACCCACAAGGGGCCTTTCCCCCTTGATCACTAATTGAGAAAATATCCCACAGCTAGATCGCATGGAGGTACTTCCCCAACTGAAGCTCCTTTCTCTGTGATAACCCCAGCTGTGTCAAGTTGACACAAAACTAGCCAGTACAATAGGATAGTATGATCTTTCTTGTATTTTTTATATTTCTTGAAATTAGTATTGGCAGTATTTATTTACTTTGTATTTTGAGAGCTTCATACATGAACACTACATCTTCATCACTCCTACCAACTTTCCCCACTTCTCTACTTTCCCTCCTCCCTCCCCAACCATGACCTCCTCTTCTTTAATTATAATTTTATACACATAGTCACAGATACACACACATACACCTGTATCCAACCTACTGAATCCATTTAGCCTTGTTCATGTGTACAAGTGGTCCATCCCAGTTGAGCACTGGAATATGAGAGCCTGTGTAGGAACTGCTCCCAGGAGAAAGCTGACTCCCCTTCTCAATGGCCACTGACCACTTGTAGCTCATCATCTAAAGAGTTCTCCCTTCTGCATTGACATCTCAACCAGTGTTGTCATTATTTGGGTCTTGTTCAGGCAACCATGTTGCCATGCTGTTGAGAGTTCACAGGTGAACTCTTTTCTCTGTCATATTTAGGGAACATTAGCTGCATACATCTGTAGCTGTAATTGATTAATCTGCTCTAATCTCTGTGGCATCACAATCGTGTAATAGTATTTTAAAAATAATGAGATTTGGTTTCTCAATCATTGGCTAATATAGTTTCCTTGGATAGTTTTAAACTTTATTATATGATAGACTATATCATATTAGATATCTCCATATGAACTGTGATTGATTGATTGATTGATTGATTGATGGTAGGAGTATTTTAGTGATATATTTTTCTTAACTATTTTAACTTAGAAATTAACTGCTTTGTACTTGCTTTTCATTTTAGAGGTAGAAACTCTTGGTTGAATGTAAGGACTTGTTACCAATACTATAATAATCTAAAGATCTGTAGGATTGACTTAAGGAGAACTTGAGGGTAAAGAAGAAGGAAAGGAGTTCCTGAGTATGTGGTGATACAGAGCTTTAAATGGAGGAGCTAGAGGAGTGTTCCCCTGATAGTGTGGAGAACAGAGTGTGTGTGAGCCCTGTGGAAGGGAGTGTGTTCAGGCCATCTGTGTTTTCTAGCTTGAGGATAGCATAAATGGAGAAGGCCAGATTAGAGGTTAACTCTTCCTGAACTTATAAAAAATGAGAAAGTCTTGTGGTTTCCTTAAATATTCTTTAATGGCCCATTTAATTTCTATCCCTGATCTTTTGCCTCCCTGACAACTAGGGGTGTGTGTGTGTGTGTGTGTGTGTGTGTGTGTGTGTATGTTTGGGGACAGAGTCTGGGTCTATGTGTATGTCTCTGTACTGCTGATTGTGTCTGTATGTGTGTGTCTGTATATTTGTGTATGTGAATGATCTAACTGGATAGAGAATTTAGGATTAACTATAGAAAAGAGTAGCCTATTTACTATTTACTCTATAAATAGTCAACTTCATTATCAGACATAATATTATAAATACTAGGGTGTTAAAATAAATAATAGAAGTTAAGTTCTCCTAGTGTACATATATTTAGTAGAGAAGGTAAGTAATAAGTGAATAATCTGAGATAAATGAAAATATTTATACAATTTCTCTCTTATGCCAAGATTATATAGCTAAAACTCTGTAACTGATTTGCTCTGTCTATCTAACTATCCTTTATAACCCTTATTTAGATTGGGAATGGTATTGGTTGGGAAGCAAAGTAACTCGGGATAGCAATTAAATTTACCATTAAAGAATACTTAAGGCCAGCACAGAGGCAGGCAGATTTTTTAGTTCGAGGCCAGCCTGGTCTACAGAGTGAGTTCCAGGACAGCCAGGGCTAGACAGAGAAACCCTGTCTGAAAAACAAAACAAAACAATACTTAAGGGAACTAAGGAAGTGGCTCAGTGTGGAAAAGTATGAGAACCTGAGATCAGATCCTGAGAACTATACTAGTAGCAAACATTTGTAATCCCTGGATCCTGGGACAGGATGGCAGTGTAGCCATGAGAATCACCTAAGGAGGAAGAAGGACAGGACGAACACCCAACGTTATCATCTGGGCTCCATGCACACACATGGTAATGAAAACACTCATTGTTTAAATGGCAAGGAAAGTCAGCCTGCTAATTGGACCAGAACCTTAATTTGCAGAACCTGCTATGACCAAGATCATTACTGAAAAATTCTGGTCTTAGGTTGAAAACAATGGAAAGGTAGGTAGGTAGATAGATAGATAGATAGATAGATAGATAGATAGATAGATAGATAGAAAGAAAGAAATTTGACTCCCCGTGCACCTATAGGCTTCACTAACTGAACTTAGTGGGCTATCAAAGCAAGGGGAGACTGTGAGACATCCAACTGAGAGCGAGGCTTGAATGTGGCATACATATTTCACTGTCTACATGTATAACATGTCCATAAGCCAAAAACTTAAGTATTATACTTTAGGTTACTGCGTTCTCAAACTGGAATGTAGAATACAGCTAATCACTAGCCTTCTGAACAGGAACAGGTACAAGCAACTAGAAAGCCACTGAGATGTGAGGTGCACACAAGGTTGAGAACAGTTCAGTGACTGTCCACTCCAGCACTATGTCGCCAAAGCACAAGAAGACACTTCTCTTTTACATACCAGTCTTTGGGTCACTGTTGTAACATTGGGATGGCAGCTCTGTATCTAGAAACCAAGTCTCCTTCTCTTCTTACTTTGTCATTTTAAGGTGTCTCCGTGGATTGATCAAGTTCTAGTCAGCAGATTTAAGGAGAAGAAATTAATTAGGAAGTGATGCACAAGGCTATCCATACCATTGGCCAAATTTTAGCATGTGTTTCCTTCAATGTGCAAAGGAAAGTGGAGAAGTGTAGTCTTTCTATCCATATCCAGCTGACTGTTATTTTACTCATATTCCATATTGAGAAATACTTAGAAATAAAGAGATCTTGGATAAATCCATACAGATAACCAGCAGTCTTAGGCATGAGGGCTTGAAGCAGCTTTGCATCCTTCACAATACCTGGGACATATCCCCAAATAGCCTAAAATCCCATACCCTATACAGAGTAATAATGGTAGCTGGCAAATGGTAGGTGTTGCTATATGGACAACAGTGTCTTCCTATCATTTGTACCACTCTTAATATGATGATAGGCCTTAAATTTACAGACAAGGCTTGCCACGAAGGACTGCCTGACTACTAGTATTACTGTGTGCCCAGGCAAACTCCTAAATTTTTACTATACTTCACCCTCCCAAGTGCTGAGATTACAGGAGTACACAGCTAAATAGCCATTTCCCCTCCACCCCTGGTGTTAAAATACCTGGTGGTACCCCAGTGGTAAAGTACCCTGGACCATGTGATGTCAAATCTCCCATTACAGTATATCTATACCGTACTTCATCTTCTAGACTCGGCCATTGGTTGATGTGGTTACAGGACCTGGGAAAAAAGCAGCATTTCATATGAAGACATCCCAAGAGTGAGCTTTCCTTCTTGTGGGCCATACACTCATGGTGCTGCTGAACCTTATATCACCCACACCCTGTTCTTACCCCCTCATCACTGTTGTGTACAGAGAGCTGGTCTGTTGTAAAAGGAGAAAAGAGGGTGGAAATGCACAGAGGCAAAGCAGGGGTAAGGGCAGGGGTAGCACTGGATGGCAGCACCTGACTTCCTTCATACAATCCTTCTAAATACGGTATAAGGACAAATGGTATGCAGATTTCTAGAAAAGCTTTTTCATCATTGTCTTCTTCTGTGGAATGACACAATGCAGGTAATTAATTGGCTATACTGGGACCATGTGATACCAGAAGTCACACAGTCCTGAGATGTAAATGACAACTCCGCTGCACCCAATAGCACTTCACAATACATGAGGAAAAGAATGTATATTGTTGATTCCCCTGTATGTAGGTTTCAATGTGAACAGTATTCTAAAGCTGAATTGATAACCCCAGGATGGTTGTGAGTATGCAGTGAATGGAACTCTATAAACTTACAACTGGATTCTGCAATTCATGAAAATTCCTATCTGTTTCTAGAACTGGGAAAATACAAGGTGCAGTATACAGCTCCAAAGAATTTAAAGAAATTGGTATCTAACACTCATTGGGGACAGGCTCAGTACATGTTGTGAAGCACTGACCTAGAGACTGTAGTGCTGTGAGAATAGAATGTGGATGTGCTTCACAGCTCAAGTCCAGGTTAGATCTGTAGGAATCATCTGTAAGCATGTGGCCTTCAAGCCTAAGTACCCTGGGTTTATTCTCCTATTGTGGTGTAAGGACTTTCAACTAGAAACTGAAACATTAGCACCACATAGAACTACATATTGTTTAAATGCTACAGTGAATCTCTCTTGTTTTCTTATACTATGATCACACTTTTAAAAGTAAACTAAATAGAAGAGGAAGGGGGCTGGCGTGCCCTTAGTTATGTTCATTTGGCATCAGTAATGACTGTTATTCCTTAAAAGCAAGTAATCTTCTAATTAAGCCTCCTCGCAGAGGTGGTGTAAGGAGTAACACATGCTCATTTCAAATCATTGCTTTAGAGAGAATGAAGCTTTTAGAACAAAATGGAAACCGTGTTTTTGGAAGAAAGACCAGAAGCACAGTAAATGTGTTGTGGGAGTCCTTTGAACCAGGCCATGTGTGTCCTGGAGAAGAAAGAGAGCAACTCAACACTAATCAAGCATTACTTCCTTTTCCTCCTTCCTCCTCCCCCATTTGACCACTTGGTTTAGCCACTTGCTTAGCTTTGCTTTCCCATTTGCTCTCCGTAAAGTTTCTCTTGCTTGACTGTCTCATGTATGTTTGGTGCCTCTTACTGTTCTTTGAGAAAAAGAAAAGGTCATACTTGTAAAAAGGAAAAAAATTTTTTTTCACTTAGCCATCAGACATACACAGTATTTAGTCTACAGTTTTTAGTCTAGGCTTCGTTACTATTTCTAAAGTGATGGGTGTTTACATTTGAAGTGATGTTTTTACTTCCCTAGACTTTGTCCTGTTATTACCTTTAGTCTCTCTGCAAGAACCTAACAAAACTACATCAAGCAATACTCACCTGTCTATTTAAGCCTGATAAGGTCACGTCTCAAAACATATTACTGTCACACTGTCCTTTGTTTCTGCTGCCTCTTCGGGCTTAGCACACTGATGTCCACTATAATTTACCTTTCTTCCTATCCATGCTTAGCTGTCTTCTCCCCAACCCTAAATTCCGGCACTTTAATAATTGATTCTTTCATGTGTACTTTTCAGATTTCCCAGTGATTTTTTTAGATCCATGTTTTTGAGTTATAAAAATATTTTTATGTATTTTATATAAAGAGAAAACCCCAAGGAAAATAGGTTATAACTAATTTGCTGTCATACCTGTGAGCAAAACCAGTTATAAGCAAGTGACCATTCAGAATTGCTTGGTTTCCTCTCTGATAAGTTTGTATGTTTTTTCTAAGCCTATTTACAGGCTTTTCTTAAAGTTACATAAAAGAATTCACTTCAAAAGGCTAACAGTAGTGCCGTGAGGATATATGCAAGGTTTTATACATTTTTAGTTCTCTTATTTCTAGGCCTTTGTCTCCTTTTCAGTGCTGTTTTATATCAAATAACTAAATTCTCCTAGATGATAGAACTACATAAGAAAACCAGCAGGCCTAAGCTTACTCATCTTCCTTCCATTCTTTTAACCATCTTTACTTGAGGGCCTATGGCCTAGGTGGCTCCTATCATTCTTTTTAAAGAAATTTGTAAATTATGAAATTTATTATTTATAAATTATTTTGTAAAACTAGCTGTAAAAAACACTGGAGTGCCCAGAAATGCCCTGGAGAAGACACAAACCCCAGCCCTAGGCATTCTGCATTCATGTTCCTGTCTCTTAGTTGAGCAGCTGCTGTGCTGTGTGACATTAGTCATCTGTTATTCCATCTCACTTTGTGTCAAGTATGCCAAATGTTTTATGTCTTGGTTTCTTTCATCACATAATCAGCCTCTAACTTAAAAGTTTCAGATTGCAAAGATTTCTTTATTTATTGTATGTAAGTACATTGTTAGTTGACTTTAGACACACCAGCAGAGGGCATCAGATCCCATTACCGATGGTTCTGGGCCACCATGTGATTGCTAGGATTTGAACTCAGGACCTTTGGAAGAGCAGTCAATGCTCCTAACCACTGAGCCATATCTGCATTTCCCTGATGGCTAAGGATGTTGAGCATTTCTTTAAGTGCTTCTCAGCCATTTGAGATTCCTCTGTTGAGACTTCTGTTTAGAACTATACCCCCCGCGCCCTCCCCCCCCCCCTTTTTTTTTGGTTTTTCAAGACAGAGTTTCTCTGTATAGCCCTGGCTGTCCCGGAACTCACTTTGTAGACCATGCTGGCCTCGAACTCAGAAATCCACCTGCCTCTGCCTCCCGAATGCTGAGATTAAAGGCGTGCGCCACCACGTCCGGCACTATACCCCATTTTTAAACTGAGTTTTTTAGTTTATTGATGTCTAGTTTCTTGAGGTTTTTTTTAATATATTTTATATATTTGTTTTCTATTGGATGTGGAGTTGGTGAAGATTTTTTCCCATTCTGTAGGCTGCCACTTTGTCATATTGGTGATATCCTTGTCTTACAGCAGTTTTGCAGTTTGATGAAGTACTACTTATTAGTTGTTAATCTTAGTGCCTGTGTTATTGGTGTTCTGTTCAGAAAGTTGTCTCCTGTGGCAATGCGTTCAAGGCTATTCCTTATATTCCCTTTTCTTAGGTTCATTGTTTCTGGTTTTATGTTGAGGTCTTTGACCCACTTGGACTTGAGTTTCATGCAGGGTAAATAGGTCTATTTGCATTCTTCTACATACCTATATCCAGCTAGACAAGCACCATTTATTGAAGATGCTTTCTTTTTTCCATTGTATAATTTTGGCTTATTTATTAAAAAAAAAAATCAGGTCTCCATAGTTGTATAGATTTATGTCTGGGTCTTCATCTCAATTCCATTGATAGATGTGTCTGTTTTTATGCCAGTGCCATGTGGTTTTTATTACTAGAGTTCTGTAGTACACTTGAGATCAGGGATGGTAAAACATGTCTTTGGGCAGTTCAGCTGGCAAGGGCCCACTCAGCAACTTTCCTGTGAAACTAACTTTTTACCTAGTTGATATAGAGTTCATATAGAGATACATAAACAATAGTATGTTTTAATGATTTGTTAAAAACAAACAAGCAAAAAAATCAAAACAAACAAACAAAAAAACAGATGAATATAACAACATCAGGGTCCAAACATCAGATTTTATTTTTTCTGGAAGCCCAAGAAGGTGCAATTCAGACATTAGTAAGTTGCTTATGTTTTAGAGTATATGTAATATATTTTAAATAGTTTTAGACTTAACACAGTAGTGTGGAAGATCCTCTTAAGCCCTATACCTAGCTTCCTTTCTCGCCTATGATTCACCATTTTCTAATGCCCTTCTATAGGAAGAGATTTTGTTCCAGGATCCTATCCTCAGCATCAAAGTGTTGAATTGTTCTGTCTCTGAAGGTTGCCTTTAGACCATTGGTTCCTAGCCTGTGAGTAGTGATCCATTTGGTGATCACATTTCACATACCCTACATATCGATATTTACATTACAGTTCATATGAGCAGCAAAATTACAGTTAGGAAGTAGCAACAAAAATATTTTCATGGTTGGGGGTCACCACAACATGAGGAACTGTATTAAAGGGTCAAAGCATTAGGAAGATTGAGAACCACTGTCTTACACAATGTCAGTTTCTCGTGGTTCCCTTGTTTTGAATGATCTTGACAGTTATGTTCAGATTTATTGGTTAGAATATATAACTAAAATACTCTAGAATCTTTAAAAACATATCTTTAAATGTAACAAAAGAAATTAAAAATCAAGTAGTATAATCAGTAATGTGCCAGGCATTTCAGAGTCTCTTATATCCTTAATATCTTCATCTTCAGAATGAGATTTACCAGTTGTGCTTTCATTTCCCTTGCTAGCCTCTCATTGGTATTTGGATGACCTAAGAGAAAGCCTAAGCTAGACCTTCATAATTGGAGCTGTGCTACAAATGCTCACAGCTGTGTTCCACACAACAACTGGTCTTGCTGTGGACAGTAACTTTGTAAGAGGAACTGGTCTGCACTGCTGGAGCTGGAAATAGAGAGTGAAAACATGGTCATGGGGTACAGAAAGTGTCTCTGGGGTGAGAAAGACAAGGGAGTGGATGATCCCCAGAAAGGTGAGACACAACTGAATACAATTTTTGACCTGAGGACCTGCACTCTCCCATACACAGTTTCTTGTTCATTACTTTATAAGTAAGGGTCTCAACTGCAGGAAGAGGAAAGACCCTGGAAGTAACCTCAAAATGTCTCTTCCTTTTACTACTCTGAATCTGACCCTTTATGGGGGTACGGGGAAGAATCTAAACTCTATGTATAAACTGAAGAACTATAGTCACCTCATCCGGAACACTTGTGCTACAGTGGTTTTTGTCTATTTCAGGAATGTGTGGGCAGCCCTTAGTCTTACTGTTCCTCCTCACACATCTACAGGGCCATATTCACATTGAAACTAAAAGGCTTCACTCCTAACAACTACAAAAGATATTTATGAATATGAGGTATCTTATATTTCTAGTCATAGATAATTTCTCCTATACTGCATTTTACTGTTTCCCAGGAACTGGATGTAGGTTTTCTAGGCATTGTTGTAGGTCTTTCATTAAATGAATGCATATGTCCTAAATATGAAATTAGATCCAAACCCTAAAATTAGCCTATACATTCTTGAAGTGAATTTCCAGTGAGCAAGGGCGTCACTACCATTTGAATGTTCTGGATCCCTGCATTGAGTGTGCAGGTCCTCAGGTCAAAAATTGTCTTAAGTTGTGTCTCACTTTTCTGGGAATAAAATGTTCTACTGTATTTATTTGGTAAGCCTTAAGAAATAGTATCATTTTAATCTATTTTAGTACTCTATTTTAGCAGGTGATGATTCAAAGTCTTCATTTTGTGGCATTTAGTTGTATTTAGAATTGTGTAGTAATACTACAGTCTGGAAACCTCTTACTCATTAGTCATCATTTTCCAAATTTCTCATCCTTGGGCAACACAAGTATACTTCTTTCTTCTGCATATTGACCTATTCTAAAATTTCATACATTACACATATTCCTCCTAGCACAATCTTTATATTATCACTATATTTTAGCTTATATTGATAAATACCCCAGATTTTTGTTTTCTAGGATTTTTTTATAAATTCATCAATTGATGGTCCACTCTGCTATTATTAATAGAACTACTGTGAATAGCCGTGCATGTCTTTGTGTAAACGTGCTTTCATTTATTTTTGAAATGTACCTGGGTCACTTGATGACTCTACATCTATCTGTACATCAATTGTAGTTCATCTATCCATCTGTCCATCCATCCATCCTCCCTCCCTTCTTTCTTTCTTTTTTACTTTTAACTTAGTTTCTTTTCATCACTAATAATATTTTAGCTGACATGTAGCCATTATACATGGAACTTCCTAGTTTCATCAGAACATTTTCATACACACATGTAATGTACATTGAGTCTATCCCATCCTCAGAACCCTCTTCTCTTGTGCCTTCCCTCTCTAATTACAGAGCTTCACTCCTATTTTTATGGACACATACATACATTTAGGAATTTCTGTGCTTATAGAAAATTTAGAAGCTAAAGTTGAGAATAAACATGCAACATTGTCAAACTTAGCTTGTCTAACATGATCATCTCTAGTTTTATACATTTTCATGTAAACAATGTATGGTTGAAAAGATTCTGTTATATGCATATACCATATTTTTTCAATTCGTGCCTCTGTTAACTGACCCCTAGGCTGTTTAGCTGTTGTGAATAATGCCACAAAAAGAACTGATGTGCAGGCATCTCTGTATAACTTAGATTTCTGGGTAAATATCCAGGAATGTCCTAGGTGAGCACGTGGGAGATGAGTTCTAAACTGAGATCCTCAGTAGCAGGAGTAGTTTACATCCTCCTTATCATTTTCCACCCTTTGACTTTTTGATGATTGCCATCCTTACTAGTATGAGATATATAAACTCAGTTTTATTTGCATTTCTCAGCTTATTAGAATTTGCACTCCATCTTTTTGTAGCATGTAATTATTAAAGAATAACCCACGATATGTCCAGCTACACACTGGCACAGCAGTATTACCACCCCCACGGGGAGCCACAAGCCTAGCTAGGTCTTCCCAGGTTCCTGCAGTTAGCCTGCCACCTATTGGTTCTGCACTCCCATGCCATCCGTCCCCTGTGGCTAGCCTGACTAGCTGGCTACCACTGGCTCTAAACCCCTAGCCCCATAAATGAAAACTCTAGATTTATGATTTGTAACAGTAAATCCTCAACACCCAAAACACCCACACAAAAAACTCAATTTGATAATTGATACAAGCTGCACACCTGGGTTGGACAGATGTGCCCTACATTATTCTGTTGCCATTCTAGGATATCCAAGCTACCTGTGGCTATTTCCAGCCACGTGGATTTGGTTCATCTTCTTCCTCCATCTTCTCTCCATCCCCTTCTCCTTCCAGCCCTCTCTAAAACTTTTAACCCCGCCTTCTTTTTCCATTGCCCAATCACAGGCTCTAGCCTTAAATTTCACCTGACCTCACCTGCCTACAGACAGCAGTCTACATCTTTTGAGAAATATTTTATTTACCCAATCAATAATTTAATTTTTAAGTATATAGTCTACATACTATTTCTCTATTGGATTGAAAGTAATAAAGAGTCTGCAGTACTGTAGGCCATCTTTTCACGTGTGTTCTTTGCTGCCCTTATGCTATTGGCATTATTTCTAAAGTGGCACAAATCTTTTACAGAAAATCCTTGTCTATGCTTATGTCTTGAAAGGTTTTTTGATATTTCCCCGATTTTTTTAGTCTCAAACCTTACACTAAGGACTTTGATCCATTTTTTTAATCCTTCCCACACTTGTCCTTACCAACACCAGTCCACTTGCAAATCTCTCCTGTTTTCCCTTGTTAGGGAATCCTATGTATTCCCCTAGAGTTCTCTTCTTTTTCAAATCTCTCTGGGTCAGTACATTATAGCTTAAAAGCTAATGTCCACTTAGAGTTGGATACATAACACATTTGTCTTTCTGGATCTGTGTTATCTCACTCAGGATATTTTCTCATTCTATATATTTGCCTGAAATTTTCACGATGTCATTTTTAGCAGCTGAGTAATATCACATTATATAGATGCACCACTTTTTCTTTATTCATTCTTCAGCTGAGGGATATCAAGGTTGTTTGCAATTTTTTGACTACTATAAATTAGAATGCTATGAACATAGTGGAGCAAGAGACATTGTGATTACTTCATTCTTATGATTGGATGAAGTGTCTTGAGTATATGCCCAATAGCAGTATAGCTGGATCTTGAGGAAGATTGATTCCTACTTTTCGGAGGAATCACTATATTGAGTCCTATAGGAACTATACAAGTTTGCACTCCCACCAACAATGGAGGAGTGATTCCCTTGCTCTACATCCTCATCAGCATGAGCTTGTGTGACAAATGTTAGCCATTCTGACATTACATCTGACATTCTGACAGATGTAAGATTCCTCTACAATAATGACAAAGCAATTAACTATTATATAATATAAGGCAACTTTCATGTGAATTTGTATTAGTGTGTGTGTGTATATATATATATATATATATATATATATATATATATATATATATATACATATGTATATATATATATGTGTGTGTGTATTATGTATGTATACACATATGTAATCACTCCATCACTTTTTAGAAGTGAAGCTCATATTAGTGGAAAAAAACCTCTTTATTTTCTGTTTTTATAAGCATACACCTGGTCAATGACTAGATACATTTTCTTCACTTTTAAAATAGTGTCTATCTAAAACTCATTATTAAAAAATCCTTGTACCTTTTTGTAGCAAATTACTGTGGATCAACATAGAAAATGTCTTTATTGCAAAAGGAAACATTCACAATGAGAGAGTAAGAATATTTTCCCTTTTACAATAAACTCCTTTTTAAAATTTTTATTAGATATTTTCTTTATTTACATTTCAAATGTTATCCCCTTTCCTGGTTTCCCCTCTGAAAACCCCCTATCCCCTGCCCCCCCCCCCGCTTCCCCTCTTCACCAACCCTCCCACTCACCTGGCCCGGGTGTTACCCTATACTGGGGCATAGAGCCTTCACAGGACCAAGGGCCTCCCTTCCCATTGATGACTGACAAGGCCATCCTCTGCTACATATGCACCTCGAGCCATGAGTCCTACCATGTGTACTCCTTGGTTGGTGGTTTAGTCCCTGGGAGCTCTGGGGGTACTGGTTGGTTCATATTGTTGTTCCTCCTATGGGGCTGCAAACCCCTTCAGCTCCTTGAATCCTTTCTCTAGCTCCTTCATTGGGGACCATGTGCTCAGTCCAATGGTTGACTGTAAGCCTCCACCTCTGTATTTGTCAGGTACTGGCAGAGCTTCTCAGGAGACAGCTTTATAAGGCTTCTGTCAGCAAGCACTTGTTGGCATCCACAATAGTGTCTGGGTTTGGTGATTGTATATGGGATGGGTCCCCAGGTGGGAAGTCTCTGGATAGTCTTTCCTTCAGTCTCTGCTCCACACTTTATCTCTGTAACTCCTTCCATGGTTATTTTGTTTCCCTTTCTAAGAAGGATGGAAGTACCATACTTTGGTCTTCCTTCTTCTTGAGTTTCATGTGGTTTGTGAATTGTAATGTGAGTATTCCAAGATTCTAGGCTAACATCCACTTATCAGTAACTGCAAATCATGTGTGTCCTTTTGTGATTCGGTTACCTCACTCAGGATGATATTTTCTCGTTCTATCCATTTGTCTAAGAATTTCATTAATTCATTGTTTTTGTTTGTTTGTTTGGTTGGTTGGTTGGTTTTTTGAGACAGGGTTTCTCTGTATAGCCCTGGCTGTCCTGGAACTCACTCTGTAGACCAGGCTGGCCTCGAACTCAGAAATTCGCCTGCCTCTGCCTCCCGAGTGCTGGGATTAAAGGCATGCGCCACCACGCCCAGCTAATTCATTGTTTTTAATACCTGAGTAATTCTTCATTGTGTAAATGTACCACATTTTCTGTATCCATTCCTTTGTTGAGGGACATCTGGGTTCTTTCCAGCATCTGGCTATTATAAATAAAGCTGCTGTGAACATAGTGGAGCATGTGTTCTTATTACAAGTTGGAGCATCTTCTGGGTATATGCACAGGAGGGTATTGCTGGGTCCTCAGGTAGTACTATGTCCAATTTTCTGAGGAACCACCAAACTGATTTCCAGAGTAGTTGTACCAGCTTGCAATCCCACCAGCAATGGAGGAGTGTTCCTCTTCGTCCACATCCTCACCAGCATCTGCTGTCACCTGAGTTTTTTATCTTAGCCATTCTGAGTGGTATGAGGTTGAATCTCAGGGTTGTTTTGATTTGCATTTCCCTGATGACTAAGGATGTTGAACATTTTTTAGGTGCTTCTCAGTCATTCGATATTCCTCAGTTGAGAATTCTTTGTTTAGCTCTGTATCATACTTTTTAATAGGGTTATTTGGTTCTCTGGAGTCTAACCTCTTGAGTTCTTTGTATATCTTAGATATTAGTCCTCTATCAGATGTAGGGTTGGTAAAGATCTTTTCCCAATCTGTTGGTTGCCTTTTTGTCCTATAAACAGTGTCCTCTGACATACAGAAGCTTTGCAATTTTATGAGATCCCATTTGTATATATTCCTTGTAGGTTATTTTGTTCATTTTGGAGAAAATTTTTATGAAATACCAATTAAGAATAACAGTAGTTTCCATAATCATTCCTTCAAATAAAAATAAAATTTTACATAGAAAGCTCCGCTGGTGCAACCAGTGGTTCAGATGCGTATCCACATTTCTTCAGGACAGCTGTCCTTCTGTGATGTCCAGCAATGCTTAGTGTAGACTTTGCATTTTATCACACATACTAACTATTCAAATTATGTTGATTCAAGGGTCAAGAGTTAATGAGTAATTTTTACTCTTTCATTATAGACATTCTTTTCTTTGCATGTGTGTCTGCATTTTAGGGCTGCACATGCATGCACAGATGCATGTGGAGGTGATATGGCTGACATCTAGTGTTTTTTTTCTATTACTTGCCACCACCCTTCGTTAGTATACCTTAAGAGTACTGGGAATCCAGTAAAAAGTGATAGGTCCTTTTAAAAGTAGATCAACTCTTCTTACTGTATTAGAACACAATATCATTTTGTTTCTTAATATAACAAAATATGATATAAGATAAAACAAAAATACATTACAGTTGGACAACAAACAAACAAAAGGAAAAGAGTCCAAGAGAAGGCACATGAATCAGACTCATTCATTCACACATGCAGAAATTCCAGAAAAACATTGAACTGAAAACCTCAGCTCTAGAGTGGTTCTGAGGAAGGCAGCTAAAAGAAGGATTTTCAATCATGTGTCCAAGCTAGCTTAAGTTCTGCTGAGATAGCTTTCCAGACTGCTTCCTCACTCGCTCTTGCTAGGGCGCTCTCTCTCTCTCTCTCTCTCTCTCTCTCTCTCTGTGTGTGTGTGTGTGTGTGTATGCACACGGGCATGCACTATAAAGAAAAACACAATATCCTCACAGGCTTAAGAGCATTATTACCCTGAGCCACTCTGGGAAAACATAGTAGAGAGGAACTTCTGCCAGATCTCATGCATTCCTGGCAGGTAGGCTTCCATTTTTAGATATTCCCAGTCTCATTCATTTTTCCTGTAACCTCACAAAGACTTGATGAGAAACCTGGAAACTCTGCCTCCAAAAATTTGGCACCTTTCCTTAAAAGCATTCCTGAGTGGCTCCTCTACCTCACAATGGAAAGCTGATCATTTAGATGACAGCTGTGAAGGCTTCTAAGATCAGGCCTAGTCCTTCTATGCCTAGAGCTAACTTTCCCCTGTCTACCTTAGCCTGTCCACTGTTGTTTAAGCATGCCTGATTGATTGCTGCCAGTAAAGCTTTGCAAAGGCTTTCTCTTCCAGATGTTCACACATTTCTGAGAGAAGCTTTCCAAGACTTGACATAGCACTCCTGATCTCCTTCACCCTGCCATTATCTTTTTCTTACATTCATAATCTACCAAACACATAGACTCTAATTACTCATTTCTCCTCACCTGCTCAGAAGAGAGGTTCCTTCTCTACTCTTGTAATCCAAGTATTTTAAATGACCAGTTGCATTATAAGTACTTAGACCAGTTTACAAAGTAAGTGCATAATGGATACAGTTAATAAATTATCTGTAGGTGAACAATTCACCTTTTTACTTATACCATGCTTATTCTGACAGTAAAGATCAATAGAAGCATATATGATAAAACTTAAGGCAGAAGTAAAGAATTGGAAGTATCTACAACTGCACAGTGCATGCTTGTGTGTCCATGCACTTAAGATATAAACCATAGTTCACTGGTGTGACAGGTTTTGGAAATCCAGCCCTCTGTTCCTCACTGTACATCAGACATGCTGGTGTTTTTGTTTGTGTGTTTGTTTTTAGTGGAGAATTGTTTGTTTTTTACCAGTGTTATGAATACAGCTTGTGTTTTCAAGAGTTGTCAATTTAAATGACAAATGAATTGTTTCCTAGAACTCCCCATTTTATGGGTGTATGGATACAGCCATTGAAAAGGATCACTGTTGGCTAAGTCTGGTGGCCAGAACAAGTTTGATAGGACTTCAAAAAAATACTCTAGCTAATGGTTGTTTTAGCTTGAAACTGTACTTCTTTTTTGATGTGGTAACATTCTTTCCCTCTAAAATCACCCATTCCTTAGGATGAAGACAGTATTAGATCTTTATGAGTCAGATAACTTTTAGTACTAAGTTATTTTATTAAAAGTATTTTATTTAGACTGAGAGTGCAGCTTGCTAGGGTCTCTAAAAGTGCCCAAGAGCAAGAAGATACCAAAAACAACCATAGTTGGAAGAGGTGCATGGTTGCTCTATCATTTTCCTGGTAGGTGTAACCAGGCTTAAAAATCCATTATTGATATTTGTAAAATATGCTTCTAGGAATGTACAAATTAACAGGTACCCTGGGAGCTACATTACATGTCAAAATAAAATACCTACCAGTGCCTACAGTCACTGGCCGATTCCTTTCCTTGGCTATGGAGGCCTTCCCTGTAGAGACTGACTACCGAGAGCAGCCATCCTATTTCTCCACAGTTAGTGTTTTGAGGCAGGGTCTCAGTGTGTGTTCTAGGCTGGCCACAAACTCACAGTTCTCCTGCTTCAGCCTCATATGCCAACATACCTAGAGTTTTCCCACATGTAATGGCTGTTTGTCCCAGTGAAACCTTGGACATACCAGGCTTTTCATTGCTTTACTTTGAGGCAAGTATGTTCTTGTTAACAAATAAGTTCTGTTAAAGTATCTTCAGACTTCAATTTCTAAAATAACCTTTCTTAATTAAATCCCAAAGCCAAGATACATGGAGAAAAATATATTTGCACAAAATTACTCAAAAGTTTTTGAATAACACACAATAATCAAGATAGCACAGCTCAGATTTCTCGACAAATAAACCATGTGTGGAGGAGATCAGCATGCATTTATTCTCTCATAGTTGAGTACTTAAGAGATAGCAAATCTGCAGTTCCTTGAGTCCTCTTGAGAGAAGGACACCCCTAATAAATGGTCAATGCATTTGCTTTCAGTAAAGTCAGGAAAGTAGAGGCTCTTTCACAGCTGCCTCCAATTATTTGGAGAAGACCTGCCTCAGGCAGAGCAGGAAATGGAAAGGGTATGAAGTGAGTTATTAACATCTGAGAGACAGCACTGAATGAGAGTGGAATAGAGGATTTCCTTGGAGGAGGTGAGACAGCTCAGAGGGTAGAAACCTGAAGACCTGAGTAGGAGGAAAAAGCCTACTCCTTCCAGTTGTACACACACACACACACACACACACACATAAACATAATTAATTTTAAAAGAGCTAGATCCTACTTTGGTCTTAACTTTCATCTTCAAAAAGGTAGTACTGTGAGTTGAGTAAGAAGCATGGCTGAAAAGTAAATAGAGCTCACTACAGGAGAGCACATTAGCACGTGAACACAAGTGACTGCCTTGAAGCAGTTAGTCAACTTCACTCTCAATTTGCATCCAGAATCATTTCTATAACACCAAAAGCACAAGCAAATTAAATGAACAAAAAGCCTTCATTAGCATTAAGAAAGTGTAACACCAGTTGCAAAATAGGCAAATGTGTCTGCAAACCTCATAGTTTGCAATAGATAGAATTTGGGCAAAGGATCCAAACAGACTTTCCTCCAGTGATCTTGTAACTGTAAAAGATTAAACACTTGGGGGAAGGCTCCATGCTCAGTGTAGTAATTAGCACTTGGGAAATGCAAAGTAGCACCTCCATGAGCTGTCACTCTACACCTACTAGGTTGGCCACAGCTTTAAACACAGGAGAGTGTAGACAAGGAGGTGGAGACACTGAGGCCACCAGGAAACAAATGAAAACTGTCAGCCCCTTGAAAGATTAAACTCTTGCCATGGAACACAGCCATTCCATTTCTAAATATGTAAGCATAGAAAATGGAAACATGTCCATTCAGAGACATATGTGGATATTTAGAACATCATTATTCATGATAGAAAGCAACACATGTATGTCTACAAACTAATTAATGGTTAAATAAAATGTAACACATCCATGTTGTAGAATATTTCTTACCCTTAAAAAACAATGAATCCGGGCGTGGTGGCGCACGCCTTTAATTCCCAGCACTCGGGAGGCAGAGGCAGGCGGATTTCAGAGTTTGAGGCCAGCCTGGTCTACAAAGTGAGATCCAGGACAGCCAGGGCTATACAGAGAAACCCTGTCTCGGAAAAAGAAAAAAAAAAAAAATGAATCATGTTACAGCAACAAAAGGATCAGCTTTTACCTAGAGCAGGAGAGATAGCAGGTGAGGTAGCACTGATAGATACAGATGTTTAAAGATGATAGAATGTCTAGCATAACTCTGGCTGTACTAAAAAAAACATTCATATGCTTTACATAGATTAACATATATGACTCATCTCAGAGCAAATAGTTTTAAATTACGTGAAAAGTGACAAGTGTTGGCAAATATGCAAAGGAATCCTATGCACTATTAGCATAAGTGTAAATGAGTACAGCCACTTTAAAAGATGAGTCGGAATGTCTTCAGTGGTCTGACGGAGAACCTTTGTGTGATCTAGTAGGTTTATTTCCAAAAGGAACCAAAATCAGAATGATGCAAAGACAGCTGTAGTAGTGTGCTCATGACATCATTCACTCTAGGTAAGATACTGAGTCAGTAGAGTATCAAAGAGTAAATGAACTGATACAGAAACTATGATATAGATAGAGACATAGATAGATAAAAGATAGGCAGATAGGTAGGTAGGTAGTCAGATAGATAAATAAATATATAGATAGATACATAGATAGATTTGATTCTTATGCCCAATTGAATACTATTCAGCCTCCAACAAGAAGCCTTGCCTTTTGTGACACATACATGAATCTAAACTACATTTACTATCTAAAATAAATCAGGCACAGCAAGGCTGGTTCTTATGATTTTACTTATAAGTTACATCTAAAATGGGGAACTTGAAGAAGTAATGATGGTTCCCAGTAGTTGAATTTGGGGAAAAATGCAAGTTGTAGATTAAAAGGTAGAAAGTTTCAAATAGACTGGAGGTGGGTAGATTTTGAGATCTGTTCCATAGAAAAATGACTACATTCAATAATAATACATATTTCAAAATAACCAAGAAAGTAAATTTCAAGTGTGTCTAATCACAAAAGAATTGAAGATGAGCAAGTAATGGATATGTTAATGAGTACAGTTTCATTATACCATGTAGTGTATGTATGTGTGTGTATATATATACATGTATATATCAAAACATCTAACTGTGATTTATCAGTCAAAAATAATTAGTCATGTTTGCCAGGAATAGTGGTATACACCTTTAATCCCAATATACAATAGGCAGAGCAGGTGAATCTGAGTTTGAGGCTAGCCTGGTCCAATTTAGTAGACAGATGTACATTAACAACAAAAAAGTATAAAGCTTTTTGAATTGGTGTAAAAAGTATAAAAATAAGCTTTTAGGAAATAGACACTATAGGTTGTAGCTTTAAATGAGTAATAGAGTGAGTGTAGATATCCAAATCCTAACTTCAATATCTACTAGTTCTATTATTTTGAGCAAATTACATTCTAAGTCAGTTTTTTCATTGTAAAATGTGAGAAATAATATACAATTTATAAAGTTGGTATATATGATGAAATAGAAAAGAGCCAGTAGTAAGTATTGCCTGTGTGTTGATATTATTGCTTCAGAAACTCTCAGGTAACCAATTAGGTTATTATTACCATCTTAATCACCTATCTATAGGTACCTATCATGTACATATTAATGCACAGGGCTTATATAAATATATGAGCATATTTCAAGACCTCAGAAGCCTGTGATCTAGTTAGAAGAGAATTGCAATGGAAGGTACTCTATGCTGCATGCCAGCTCAGTGCCAGAGACCCCATGTCCCGCAGGATTATAGGAAAGAGAGTTAGTGCTTACAGCTGTGGACCAAGTAAGGATAGGCTTCACAGAAGATAAGAACTTTCCAGAGAAAGAGGAATCCAGGCTGGGTGAACAAGATAAACAGTAACATGGAGGCCGATAGGTGAACATGAATACCCAGAATGGGAATTTCAGTCAAAGAGTTGTTGAGTTGTAGGTAGCTTAATAAGGGAGATCCCTGAGCTTATCAGATGCTCAGTGGATAAAGGGGTTTGCTACTTGATTCTTTTAAAGCTCCTGAACTCATGTGGTAATAGGAAAGAAGTAATCTCTACAAGCTATCTTGCATGTGTATACACACACACACACACACACACACACACACACACACACATACATGCACACAGGCATACATACATACATACATACATACATACATACACACATACTCATACACACATGTGTGTATGTGAGAGAGACAGAGACAGAGCTTTCAAAAGAGAAAGTCTCAGAGAGTCAATGGTTTATCCCATAGGCAATGATCTGCCATAACCATAGTCTCTCATCTGCTGTCCTTTACATGGAATTACCACTTTTTCTTGACTATTGTCTTGTGATTAGTTTGCTTAGAAAGTTTTTGTAGTTCTTGCAGAACAGCATTTCCCAAACAGTAGTACACATGAAAGTTGTTGGACTTCAGTGGACTTCAGCTTTAGCTCAGATGTTTGATTTGAGGCCCTAGAATAAATAAATGCCCTGGAACTTGATGGATGGTGTACTCAAGAGGCCCTGTTTTAAACCTGAGTGGCATCAAAGAAAGAATTGACATTTTTAAACCTGTCACTTAGGGTCTTTCTGGATGCTGCCTTTCCAAACTTGCCTTCCATTATTCTCACATTACCTTTACAACTATGCAGAAAACTACCTTCTTAAAGTGACTGAAAGTTGTAACTCTCAAAGTATACTACATTGTAAAATTTCCTGGTGATCTGAATCAAGCTGAGTTGAGCTATTTTTACAACTTTCTACCTATTTCACATACAATAGCAAGTATGTGGAAGATTATCATGCTAATTTTCATGGAAAGGTAAAGGAGAAGCAGGACCATTTTCTAATGATATAGAATTGGCAATAATGTTTTAGAAATGTTCTCTCTTCTTGGTTACTTTTCATTTCAGGACTTTGACAGTATTATTTTTCAGAGTATTAATATGAATGACAGAAGAACATATTGCCTTAGTTCAGTTTGCATTTGATCTGTTTTAGGAAGTTAGAAGGTAGTCAGGGAAGTTTGCAAATGAGCCTTAGTTTTGCAATTACTTGGTAGATTTCCGTATGTCAACAAGATAACAAAGTCCTGAGGGTTGAGCTACTTTAAAGAAACTGGAGTTAGAAACAGAAGTCAATTTGTTATTTTGTTAAGTAACTATATTCTGTCAGGCAGTGATAACCTGCTACTAGGTAAGATTAACTGTGAATATGCTCAACTTAGTCTGCATATTAGAAATTAGTTTTAAAGCATGCTGATTTTTTGCTTCATTTTCATGAATTCCGTAATTTCTTTAAATTATGTGATTCATCTGATAATCAAATAAGAATTTAGATATACTTTATCAGTAGACATTTATTCAAATTCAGCTACAGTTTTGTGAAGTTCATGGTTGTAAGGCAGTAGCCCATTGGAATATTTAATGACCAGTCCTGTACATTGCTCCAGAAGCTCAACACATATGTTTGTTTGGCTCCTACAGAGAGAGCATAGGCTCAGTAAACTTTCATCTGCTCCAGGGTTCGGGCTGATTCCATCTTAAAGTAAATTTATGAGAGTGGCTGATGTGATACAGTTGTTTCTAGTAAAATGAGACTAGCTCTAAAGAGCCAATCCAAGTCAGTCTCTGCGTAAGTCTATGAGAAACAGACTCCAACTCAGACACCACTGTAAAGCCTGATCTAATGAGCACTTGCAGCTGACTTAATCCTATTGCAGAGCTTTAAGCAGCCATGGGACAAAATGGTTTCCACATTGACATCAATGGAAAGAGCTTTAGATTTTATCAGCAGAAAGAATATATACCTTGTACACACAGTAGCCACTTTTAAAGACTTAACATCATGATCCTTTCTATGCCAGGTTGTTTCTGATGCAAATCGGGATTAAAGGTACCCAGAATGTGTTGTTTTGTTTTCTTAAAACCTGAGTTCATTAAAAAATGAAAACTTGTCAAACTTAAAACTCTGAATATAATATAAAGAATGACCAACCTACTGTGATTCATTATGCATGTAAGAAACATATAAATAGACCTGGAGAGACAATGAGAACTGGCCCTGAGTTCAGACCCTGCAATGAAGTTTTCCTTAGTACTAATTTATTTTCTTGAGCTTAGGAATTGCTGAAAGTAAGTTTAGGCTATACAAGCTTAGGAGTAAGGTAAACTAGCATAAAAGGTAGATGTTGAGTGACCTGTGCTCCTGTGAATGGGTCATTAAACCCCACCCCCTTGTTATTCTTTCTGGTCTACCATTTTGAAATACCAATAATGATCTAAGTGTATAGTCCATTAACACTAGGCCCAGCCCTTTTCCTAATTTACAACTTAGATTAGACCACACATTGCAATAAAACTCATCCTTGGGGCTGGAGAGATGGCTTAGTGGTTAAGAGCACTGACTGCTCTTCTGAAGGTCCTGAGTTCAAATCCCAGAAACCACATGTTGTCTCACAACCATCCGTAATGACATCTGAGGTCCTCTTCTGGAGTATCTGAAGACAGCTACAGTGTATTTACATATAATAAATAAATCTTAAAAAAAAAAAAAACCCAAAAAACTCAACCTTTGCTGAGCTGCCTCTATATTGCAGTTAGTGCAACAATGTCTTGAACTGTGAGGATGTGAATAGACACTTAGCAGGCAGGAGTGGTAAGTAATACTACAGAGACCTGGGACGGTCACCTCTTGACAGGGAAAACTGAGACTCTAGTACACTGCTGTGTCTGTTGAGCATGATGAGTATCCGTTGTGCTTCTTTTTTGAATTCTTGCCTCATTGTTGACAAAACTTGTCATTGATGGAACAGATACATTGTGTTGGATGTTGTATAACATCTGGTTTGGAGAAATTAAAGCATTAAAATTTTGTTCTATGATATTCAACTTTATACCTTGCTTATTCATTAAGTTTCAGTTTTGTTGTACTTGAAGTTTCATTTAGCCCTTAGGCTGGCCTAGAAGTTCCAAAAAAGACCAAGGATGGCCTGGAACTCTGAATCCTCTTGCCTTTACGTTCCAAGTACTATGATTACAGCATGCACCACCACCACAAGCTTAAGTTTACTTTAAATAAAAAATACCATTGACTGGGCTCACTGAAGGAAGCTCTTTACACCAAAGTCCATATTACCTACCACATCACTGAGTTGAAATAGCAATTCCTCATAATATTTTTGACCTATAATACTGAAAAATTAGAAGTATAAAAATAAACTCTTGTTTCTTGATAAAATAAATACAATTTGCTATTTATGTAAAATTTCCAATGTGGACGATCTTTGTATTAAAAGTCCAGTAATTACCTCTCCCAGCCCCAGCATGCCATACCATTCCATAAATATTTAGATGGGGAAGCACATGATTTTTTTTCAACTTTATAAATACTCTCATATGTAATTTCAGTATGCTATAACCACTCCTCCTTTTAACTGTATTTGATTTGGTAAAGCAGACATGATATTTACTTGTTTGAGAGCACTGCTAAGTTTTAGTCAGGGCAATAAAATTAGGATACATGTCACAGTAATACACAGATGTGATTGAAACTTTGATTCTGTGGTTTTACACTTCACTTTTTTATAATTTATAAGATGTGGAAAATGAACTCATAATTGGAAAAAGCTATTTTGATCCAAGTCAAAGTCTGATTGTTGACGGCTGAAGGAAGTATCAATACTGTGTCACACACCCTCCGTTACCAAAGGCAGGATCATAGGCATGTGCACCTTGCACCTGCCTAAGTCTATAGACATGCTTCTGCTTGCTATGTAGTGACCATTAAACAAAGAACTATAGTGCAGTTGAAATGGAAGCTACATTTCCCCTCATTGCCATCAGAGCAAAAATATAGTTCTTGCCAATTCCCAAGAGTTTACTTTCTACACATTTCCTCATCTAAGATATTTGAACATATATTTATAGCACTTGTATTATTCAAGCCGGTGTAAGAGTGTGTGTGTGTGTGTGTGTGTGTGTGTGTGTGTGTGTGTGTGTGTGTATGTATGTGTGTGTTGGGTTTGGGGTTGGGTTTGGGTTTTTTCTGTGAAACAAGGTCTCATCTTTCATCTTGACCTCAAATTGATAATGGTCGTCCCCCCCCCCCACCTCCTTTATGTCAGGAAGGCATTAATTTACCACCACACTGGCTAGGGCTGATTTTAAAATGTGATTATAAAAATATTCATATGACCTAACAAGAAGCTTCAACCCAGCTTATTTTTTCTATTCCAAAGTGCCACGGGAAAGCATCTAATTAAAATAGGGAGAAACGACTGTACTTCATTGTTTAATGTTGTCTCTTTACCCAGTGTGGTTTTAGTCACTTCTGAGGCACTGAAGTTCAGCAGACTGCAGGTTGAACTAGTAAATATATGATATTAAGAGGAAGCGCTAGAGAAAGCACCCAAGGAGCTGAAAGGGTCTGCAACCATATAGGTGGAACAACAATATGAACTAACCAATACCTCCAGAGCTCGCAGAAGATGGCCTAGTTGGCCATCATTTGGAAGAGAGGCCCCTTGGTCTTGCAAACTTTATATGCCCCAGTACAGGGGAATGCCAGGGCCAAGAAGTGGGAGTGGGTGGGTAAGGGAGTAGGGCGGGGGGAGGGTATAGGGTACTTTCAGGATAGCATTTGAAATGTAAATAAAGAAAATATCTAATAAAAAAAAAAAAGGAAAAAAAAAAAAAAAAGAAGAAGTTGCTCCAGTCCTCTCACTTAGACTCCAGCTCTCAGCACATCTCTATGGTGTTAGCTGTCTGTGTGTAATGCATTGCTGTGAACAGATAGGGAAATGCACTGTAGTCATCTAAGAAGTAAACTATCCGAGGACATGCTTTTGTAGCTATTGAAAATCTTATATTGAAACCCACTGATGGTGAAACTGTAGATCTCCTGTGAATTAAGTACCATCTGGTTGTGCTCATGGCTTTAAAGCTGTTATCTCCACGTAAAATTTCAGAGTCCTATACGTTTTTTTTTCCACAAAACTATCCATTTTAAGCCACAAATATTTTCCCATCTCTTCCAGATTTTATCTAAAAGTATATTTTAACAGTATTTTAAAAGTTCTTAAACAATAACAATTTATCTTGATAGATGGCATGCTGTGGTTTTTTTTTTTTCATTTTATTTTAATTAGCCATTGGGGAACCAAATTCCCTTTTGTCTTAGTATTTGGAATATTGTTTAATTATTGTTATCATGCCAGATATCTTAAAGGTTATTTTACCAATACAGTTTCATTTAACATAACCCATATGGAATCAATAGTCTAGTTTCCTAAAGTGAATGCTTGGAAACTCTTACATTCATATGTTAAGAGTACACATCCTTTCCTCATTAGTTGGAAAGTACAGGGATTTTGGCACAGGTTCTGTGTGGAAGCATTGTGCAGCTTTTATATGGATTTTGTTTTTAGCCTTTGATGACACTGTTTAGAATAGGAAGTATCTAATAAGTAAAGCATTTTGTCTCAAGTGCTGCCAGTGTGTTTAGTATATGCCTGGAGGTCTGAAACATTATCTTCTTCACTACAGTAATATGCATTTAATTCTCTGAAAGCAGAAGGTCGAACTTTTAAAAGGGACGCAAAGTACATTTTCAAACAGAATAATTCAAAACATATGGAATAGGGGACCAGAGTTATGTACAGTTGGTTTTTATGGTTTAATCATGATCATGTTAATGCACACCAGTAGCTAATTAAAGAAAACTTTTATTGTCCATTTTAAATAAGTTAGGTAAGGCGTGGAGGAGCCCATGTAGCTTTGCTGCCCAGAGATGTGCACTGCACTCCTCCACAGCACACAGGAAGAAGGAAAGGTTAGGCTCAAACTTACTACATTGTGAACTTTTTGTTTCTTTTCAGATGAGTGGTAAATCTGGTGATGCCCAAGTTTAGGATCCAATACATACAAAGAATCATAAAATAGTCCTAACAGTGGGTCAGATCTTCCTCAGCAGGATGGATAAATCCACAGTGAGATGGAGACAAACTGTTGGATTTTCAAACATGTCTCAATATCCACCTTAGTGTGGTGCTAAAATGATTTGCATGCTTACAAAAATAGAAAATCAGACTTTTAATTAGAGTTCCCATTTAAGGATTGGTTTCTAATACTGAGAAATTTTTGTCCCCCAGCCCCTCCCCTCCCCAGTGAGAGCCAGTCTTTTATCTATGGATCACTGATTCAAATTCCATTCTGGTCAGTAGTGAGCAGAATTAGCTACCTTGTAAGTTCTGTTGAGTAACCCATGTGTCCTGAGCAGATAGCTGCCACCTTGCCTCACCATTTACTTATATCTCAAGACTTGAGTGACACGTGCTGCAGCCTGGACATTCATGCAGACTGGACATTCACTTTCCTTACCATTCGTCTCTAGGGAATGGGTGTTGTGTGCTCTCAGGATAGCACCTATAAGGACACTTAATATGCTTGATCTAGGGAGATAAGATTTTAAGCATAAATCTGTCATGGAACACAAACCAACAGATTTTCTTAAACTGGAAAAAATAAGTTTATAATGCCCCAAAATACAGTCAACAAACATGGATTCCTTAAGGACTTAATTATACTACTAGCTGACAATGAATTTGGAAGTATATTTGAAATTTTGACAGAATGACACAGAGTTTTAAAACTTAAGCTGTTACCTTGAGAGCAAGTGACCATTTTAACTTAGTTCCTAAAGTAAGTCTGTTTGTTCATGCATTCCAAGAATACAAGGTGTTTTCTTTTACTCATAAACTGTCAGCTTTCTCCTCATGATCCTATTGAAAAACCTCCTTCTGCCTCAGTAACAATACTCTCTCTTCAAAAGATGACAGCTTTAGGAAATACAGTGTATATAGTATGCTAACTCTGTAATAAGCAATAAGACAGTGTATATAGTATGCTAACTCTGTAATAAGCAATAAGACAGTGTATATAGTATGCTAACTCTGTAATAAGCAATAAGACAGTGTATATAGTATGCTAACTCTGTAATAAGCAATAAGCACAACCATTCACAACACTGAGGCAGAATATAGTATGAGAAATTAAACCATGTGGAGGAGAAATCTGAGCAGTACCCAGAAGAATTGTAGACATTTCTATAAAGAGGGAGTTGTTTTTAACTTACCATGGTGTACTAGCTGGTTTTGTGCGTCAACTTGACACAAGCTGGAGTTATCACAGAGAAGCCTCCATGAGATCCAGCTGTAAGGCATTTTCTCAATTAGTGATCAAGGGGGGAGGGCTCCTTGTGGGTGGTGCCATCCCTGGGCTGGTAGTCTTGGGTTCCATAAGAAAACAAACTGTGCAAGTCAAAAAGAAACATCCCTCCATGGCCTCTGCATCAGCTTCCTGACCTGCTTGAGTTCCAGTCCTGACTTCCTTGGTGATGAACAGCAGTGTGGGAAGTGTAAGCTGATCAAACCCTTTCCTCCCCAACTTGTTTCTTAGTCATGATGTTTGTGCAGGAATAGAAACCCTTACTAAGACACTTGGATAAAGCATTTTATTCTTGTTTTCAGCACATCACCTCATTCAATAATGTATTAGCCATGCATATGAATACTCCATTTTAAGGAGGTCCAACCAGAGACTAAATATTACAGTATGCTCAGCTCACAATATAGAGGATGCACAGCCCCGAAGGCTTCATGAATGAGCGTGAACGGCATTACAAAGCGCAGTATTGGGAAGTCTTGAAAAACCTGTGTTTGCATCCTGATAATCAGTAATTCGGTCTGCTATGTGATTTGTTAATTTTTATTACTAGTATAGGAAGAACAATTATCACTGCACATTTAAGGATCATCTTTGGTGTGTGAGGACATATACAATGATAGAGATCATTCCATCTAGGAGTTCTTCACCTGGTAAAAGCTACAGACCTTTAGCACCTGCCTAATTTGAAGAATTTTCTCTGTGCCAGGCATTGCTACTTTCTAAGGTAGACTGCATTTTCAGATCCTCATACCAACACTGTGAGGAATAATTAACTACATTTTACGAATATCCTTAACAAAGGTTTACAGTTGTCCAAAGTATAGGACTTGGTCCTAGGTTTGTAGCATTTGGCAAAATATTTCTAACCAGTCAAATTAGAATATAGTAACTGATAAATAACACTTAGGAGTTACACTGTGATTTAGGAATATTTCTCCATTCCAAGTTGTCTTAGATCCTAATGCAGTCTTTTGGAAAGGTGTTTGGAAACACTCAATAACTTAACAGATTTTCGTACTATTTACCTTGTAATTTAACTTTTTAGAACTTGTCCTAGAATTTTCCATCAATTCTCATAGATGTGTCTTAGCAAGAAAAAAGTCCAAATTTTCTAATTATGTGGGAATCTTTGAAAAATTTAGTCATCACATTAAATGAAATGCTATGAAGGAAGCTTTTTAAAATAGTACAGGAGACAAGACACAGACAAGGACTGACTGTGATTATATGTGTTTGAGGCCAGCTTGGCTGCATAGAGAGTTCACAGCAAGTGTGTGCTACATAACAAGACCCTGCCAAAGAAAGAAATCAACTTACAGGGATAACACCTTGTCTAGAAATGGGTTTCACATTTGTTTCTTTAATATGATTATAACCACAAAGGGGTCTGAGTAGAGGGAAGAAAAACTGAAAGTGGATCTAATAAATAATCCTGTTAAGGATTCTTGCTAATACAATGGGAATAGGGAAGGTTTGTTTTTCTCATGTAATGTTGCTGGTTCCCATGTTTATATGGATTAGTCTGTATCACTTCAAAGGAAAGCAAATGAATGTCCAGTGCCAGCTAGATAGGTAGGAGATCCCAGGAGAAGCAGAAGGTCTCAGTGGGACTTTACCCATCTGCTGCCACTAAAGGCCTTTCTTCTCCACAGGGAGTCCTTAGTGGACCATCTGCCCTCAGAGTCTTTCCTAACTGGAGTGGTGACTGGATGACTCACCTTTACCCTCCTTCCAAGCCCTGCTGTAGAAAAGAAAATTTCAAATCTTTTAAAATTTCATCCACTTATTTAATTTGACAATCTTTGACCTCAAAATCTGAACTTCTTATATTTTCCCTCTTTCCAAAAACTATACAGAGTTATATAAACTAGTTTTATAATAAGGATGAAAAACAAAGTATAACCTGCACCCACGTGGAATCAGTTGCTTACCAGTGGTGACCTTGGTTGGTAGCTGGAGTCATGTATTGCATAATTTTGGGAATTATTTTAAGACTACTAAAGTAATTATTTGGGGAAACATTTTCATGACTGATTTTTTTATTAATATAAACTGAGAAATATTGACACTCTGAAGTATATTTTAATGAAGGAAATGCACATTTGATAATTTGTTCTCAAGAATTTCTTGGCATGGTGTCACGCATGTAATCTCAGCTGTTGGGAGACTGAGCCATAAGGATTTCAGACCTGGAAAACATAAGTTTCAGGCTACCCAGGCTAAGGAGCAAAAACTGTAAGTAAGTAAGAAAGAAAGAAAGAAAGAAAGAAAGAAAGAAAGAAAGAAAGAAAGAAAGAAAGAAAAAATTTTTCTTTGACTCATGAAGAGATTTTTTTCTTGAAAATAGGCATGCACTTAGTCTGTGTGATTATGACTAAGTTATACTAAACTCACTTTAAGTTCCTTTAAACAGCATGTTTATATAACATTCATGTAGTGACACTTGATGCATAACTACTTCGACTTATTTCCTTTTTTTCTTACAGATCTCTAAACACGAACAGAAGAAAGTGGATACATTTGATGGAGGCCCAGCTGAAACCTCTTCCCGATACAGTGGTGCTCAGGACAGTGGCATTGGCAGTGACAGTGTTAGAATCCGCATTGTGCAAATAGAGCAATACAGTGGTGCCAGTCAGCACCGCATTGCCCGTCCCTCTCACCAGTCAGCAATTGTGAAAAATCTTAATTTTATTCCCTTTGACATATTTATTACTGCAAGTAGGATCTCCCTAATGACCTATTCCTCAGTGGCCTTACCCAAATTCAAATTACCAGAACAGAAAGAGGATGAGAAAACAGTCAGGAGTTTCTTAAATCTAGCAGAAGTTGATTCTGATGTAACTAAGCCTAACCAGGCATGTGTTTCCATGGTGACTGCTGAAGATCCCTTAAGCAGTAGCACTTCTTTTTCCTCAGGGAAAAAAGTAAGGGTTCTCTCCCTTGAAAGCCTCCATGCATCCACAAGGTCATCTGCCAGACAAGCGCTCGGAGTCACTGTTGTTCGGCAGCCTGGCCGAAGAGGAACCGGTGACTTAGAGCTAGACCTGTTTCTCCATTTGATTGTGTCTCAACCTTCCTTGCTTCTGAGTTGTCACCACAAGAAACAGAGAGTGGAAGTATCCATCTTTGATGCTATGCTTAAAGGTGTACCCTCTGACTACACATGTACAGGTAAGAGCCTTGGAACGAAAAATAGCTGACAGATCAGACAAAACTTCCCTTCCCTACAGAGTATGGTAAATACATGCCTGTAACTGAATTGAGTTTATGAAAATGTTGGGAAAAATATATCAACATTTAACATTAGTAGTCTCACCATGCCTCTGAACAATCTTTGTCCTCAGTAGTTGTATGAAACGGGCTCTTTCTTGGCTATAGATGTACTTGCAGTTTGTAGTGTGTGGGAATCATAGCTGTTAGTAGTAATGAACCATAGGTAGACCAATTATACTACTTGTATAATTGTTCAAAAAATACTATAAGAAGCTTATTGTAATGTTCATCTAGTCACCTCACTAAAATTTATATCGAATCAAGAAAGATTATCAAAGTACAATACTTTAAAGACATTTATACTTTTATTTAAAAAAAAAAAAAAAAACTGACCCTTTTCCAAATTAGAGATTTGGCAGCAAACACTGGTATGTGGGTAGCTAGGTCTCCTATTCAAGACTTGAAGAACCTAGCAAACACATCATAAGTAGATATGTTGCTGTCACACCTAATGGATGGAAGCCAGCAGCGAGGCATTTGGAAGCTAGTCTGATTTGAAAGTAAGTCTGGTTAGTTCTTGGCATAAAAGACACCCTTTGAATTAATTATTTTCTTAGTAATTATGTTTCTGTTGATACAACAAAAGCAACTTGAAGGCAGGAAGTATTTTTGGCTCCTGATTTGACAAGATCCACACACTCCATCAGGACAGTTAACTCTCTGGAAAGTCCTCACTTCAGAGTCTTGTGCTGGTGGCTCATACTAGGATCCTAAAAGTAGTCACCTGTAAGAAGCTTTTAAACCACTGGCAGTTTAAATCAGCCATGCTGAGTATTTATACCATGGATATTGGCAAATGCTATCAGATGGTTCTACTACTGTGAGAACCATTTGTTAACATTACCTGCAACTATTGCCTTCCTCTTCAGACATTCCCATTACTGAGTGCCTGTGATACTGAGGCACTGGAGATGTTGGTAGTGCTGAGTTAGTAGAACTTGTTACATGATTTGAGGATTTCTGCCTACTTATCTGATGCCTCTTTATGTTCTGATTAGCATTGGTTGGAACTTGGTATGAGATTGGAAGAGTAAATCTTACTTCCCAGAACCTCCTTAAGGGCTCTTAGCTATAATCTCTTATGTAGGCAGGTGTCTTTAATGGCTCTGCTAAGAGGTAACAGAAAAGATGGGAGAATAGGAACTGGGGAAGAGCCAATAAGAAGATCTATGGCCTCTTCCCAAACTTGCATTGTAGATATGTCAACATCTCATAAGATTATTCTTTTTTCTTACTTCAAGCTCAACCTATGGTTGTACTGTGTGTGTGTGTGTGTGTGTGTGTGTGTGTGTGTGTGTGTGTGTAAATATCTATAAATATATCTCAGGGCACTGATGGCTGAGCTAAAGTGTACAGATGAGAACTGATGCTGATGCTAATATTTTCCAAATATATAGAAATAGATTTGCCATAATCTGTTTCACAAGTATACTCCTAAATCATATATCTGTGTCCTTTTGCCTAAATATGTCTTCAACAAGGTTATAAGAGCTCAAAGAAAAGATACTCATTTGGATCATAGTATCTTCTTAGGTTAAAAGAATAATGAAAAAATTGGATATTTCTTGTGTGGGTTGGCGGTGGATTGTGGAACCCAATTTCAGCAGACTAATGGGAAGGCATGGGTCTTTGTTAGAGTGGAGTAAGCTTCTGAGGAAATTCTCCTGCATAAGTATCCTGTAGATACCTTCCCTGGGGATCTACTTAAACCTTTATGTGATCCAAATATAGCAGTTCTTGGTTATAACCAAGAGTTACCAGTATAGTATGTGCTTTACATAATCATATTTCTTAGAAATTAGTTTAGCACTTTGATGAAAACCAAAAATGCAAGTGAAAAAAAAAAAAAAAAGCCTGTAACTGTCACTAGGTCACACTGCCAAGAATTATACTATGCAAAATACATTCTTTTATTTTACCCTGGTAATAACTCAGTGAGGGAAGCCCTATCTCATATTACAGATGGAAAAACTAAGACAATAAAGCTTAGAGATGTAAGTTCCCCAAGTCACAGCTGTATCAGGACATAGCTACAATTCAGAAGCCAAGATTTATTCAACATCTGCATCTAGACTTCCTACCTTTAGGTGCGCTGAGGAAAAAACTGTGAAGCCACAGTCTTCAGCAGACTTCCCTCTTTGCTCAAATTGTACAAATAGTTCCTTTCAGAGTTTTAACTGGTGAATTTGTCATTAAATGTGTCCAATGATGTGACTATATAAAATAGCATATCTTCTCATTGTGACAAACCTGGCTTCACATTCTGGTGCTATTACAGGATGTAGAACTATCTGAGAGGCCAGTTGTTGTGAAAAGATAATTATTGAATAATTCTAAGAAACCAATGCTAATAATTCCTAGCATTAAGTCTAATAAGGAGTAAGCCTGAATAAATGTTTTCTATTACTGCTTTCACTGTTATAGGAGAGGAAGTTTATGAAACTAGAAAGCAGAAAATTGGACTTTATTATCCACCCTGTCATTAATTGGCAGCTAGCTTATGTGGGCACTTCTTCCTTGTGTTTCTGTTATGTCATCTACTAAACATGACAACTACAAGGACAATTTCACACCTATAGTTTTGTCATTTTGTAATCTAGAATTCATCTCCCCACCATTACCTTTTCAGAACTATAACTTATAATTAATCTATACTGCTTTAGCAGGAAGCCACTAAGATATTAAATTAAAAGCTGAAGACAAGCATCATACCACTTTAACGCTATTGTTGACTTTTGAAGATGTGACTTTTCTTCAATACCCTAAAAAATACTAATTAGTTTTCTCAGTATTTTAAATATTTTTATTAAATATTAATGAACTTGCCTTTCAAAACTGGACTTTAGACATTTGTTTTCAAGGTCCGTTTCGATGAAATGATCAACTACTTTTACCAGTTTAATTATCCAAATAGCTTATGTAGTGCTTTGCCAATCCCCAAAAGAAAACTGTTCCATTTACACTAGTCTGTAGAAGTCTTAAGACAATTATTTTATACTTAAGAAAAAAGCGTGCATGGCTATTATATTGAAGTTCATAGGGATAGAAGGGAGGGAAGAATAAGATGGGACTGGCTAGTTCTACTTTTGAGTCCTAAGGTCAAGCACTCCTAATTATCTCAAAGTTGGAAGAATGGGTGGTCAAAATGAAGGTAACCAAAAATAATAATAATAATAATAATAATAATAATAATAATAATAATAATGAAGGTACACTTCAAAGAAAATTTTAAAGGAAAGTTCAAAAGTAGCAGAAGTTAAAAATGAAAGAAGAAACAGGTTGTGACTTTTTTGTTTGTTTTTCTTTTATTCTTTTTTCAGTTTTTAAAATCTATTAGGAACATTAAACATGATCAAAGTAGAAAAAAATCACTTATGAAGTCATCTATGAAAGGGAATTATGACACGTTCCGTATCTAAGGGAGAATACACTGCTTAACTGTGGCTTCATATAATGAATTGGATAGTGTTCCTTCTTTTTCTATTTTGTGGAATAGTTTGAAGAGTTGGTATTAGGTCTTCTTTACAGGTCTGATAGAATTCTCCACTAACCCTGGTCCTGGGCTTTTTTTGGTTGGGAGACTTTTAATGACTGCTTCTATTTCTTTATGGGTTATGGGACTGTTTAGATGGTTTATCTGATCCTGATTTAACTTTGGTATTTGGTATCTGTCTAGAAAATTGTCCCTCTCATCCAGATTTTCTAGTTTTGTTGACTATAGGCTTTAGTAGTAGGATCTGATAATTTTCTTTTAATTTCCTCAGTTTCTGTTGTTGTATCTCCCTTTTCATTTCTGATTTTGTTAATCTGTGTACTGTCTCTTTGCCCCTCTGGTTAGTGTAGCTAAGGGTTTATCTATCTTGTTGATTTTCTCAAAGAACCAACTCCTGATTTGCTTGATTCTTTGTAAAGTTTTTTGTTCTTTGTTTCTACTTGGTTGATTTCAGCCCTCAGTTTGATTATTTCCTGCCATCTACTCCTCTTAAGTTTATTTGCTTCTTTTTGTTCTAGAGCTTTCAGGTGTGCTATTAAGCTGGTAGTGTATGCAATCTCCAGTTGTTTTATGAAGGCACTCAGAGCTATGAGTTTTCCTCTTAGCACTTCTTTCATTGTGTCCTACAAATTTGGGTATATTGTGCCTTTATTTTCATTAAATTCTAAAGAGTCTATAATTTCTTTATTTCTTCCTTGACCTATCATTAGTAGAGCGTTGTTCAACCTCCATGTGTATATGGGCTTTCTGTTGTTTTTGTTGCTATTGAAGACCAGCCTTAGTCTGTGGTGATCTGATAGGATACATGGGACTATTTCTATCTTCTTGTATCAATTGTGGGTTATTTTGTGGTCAATTTTGGAGAAGGTACCATGAGGTGCTGAGAAGAAGTTATATTCTTTTCTTTTAGGATGAAATGTTCTATACATATCTGTTAAATCCATTTGGTTCATAACTTTTGTTAGTTTCTATGTGTCTTTGTATAGTTTGTGTTTCCATGATATGTCCATTGATAAGAATGGGTTATTGAAATCTCACACTATTATTATGTGAGGTACAATGTGTACTTTGTGCTTTAGTAAAGTTTCATATATGAATGTGCATGCCCTTGCATTTGGAGCATAGATGTTCCAAAATGAGAGTTCATCTTGGTAGATTTTTCCTTTGATAAGTATGAAGTTTCCTCCCTTAGTTTTTTTGTTTTGGTTTGGTTTTTTTTTTTTCTTTTTTTGATAACTTTTTGTTGAAAGTTGATTTTATTCAATATTAGAATGGCTACATGTTCCACTATGTTCATAGCAGCCTTATTCATAATAGCCAGAAGCTGAAAAGAACCCAGATGTCCCTCAACAGAGGAATGGATACAAAAAATTTGGTACATTTACACAATGGAGCACTACTCAGCTATTAAAAACAATGAATATATGAAATTCCTAGGCAAATGGATGGATCTGGAGGCCATCATCCTGAGTGAGGTAACCCAATCACAAAAGAACTCACATAACATGTACTCACTGATAAGTGGATATTAGCCCAGAAACCTAGACTACCCAACATACAATTTACTAAACACATGAAACTCAAGAAGAATGAAGATCAAAATGTGGACACTTTGCCCCTTCCTAGAATTAAGAACAAAGCACACATTGAAGTTGTTACAGAGATCAAGTGTGGAGCTGAAACAAAAGGATGGACCAACCAGTGACTGCGGCTGCCGGGGATCCATCCCATAATCAGCCACCAAACATAGACACTATTGCATATGCCAGCAGGATAGTGCTGAAAGGGCCCTGATATAGCTGTCTCGTGGGAGACTATACCAGTGCCTGGCAAACACGGAAGTGGATGCTCACAATCAGCTATTAGATGGAACACAGGACTCCCAAGGAAGGAGCTAGAGAAAGTACCCAAGGAGCTGAAGGGGTCTTCAACCCTCTTGGTGGAAGAATAACATGAACTAACTAGTACCCCCAGAGCTCATGTCTCTAGCTGCATATATAGAAGAAGATGGTCTAGTTGGCCATCATTGGGAAGAGAGGCCCCTTGGTCATGCAGACTTTATATGCCCCAGTACAGGGGAATGCCAGGGCCAAGATGTAGGAGTGGGTGGGTAGGGGAGCAGGGCGGGGATGGGGGAGGGTATAGGGAACTTTCTGGATAACATTTGAAATGTAAATGAAGAAAATATCTAAAAAATTGAAAAAAAAAAAAAAAGAATGGCTACTCCAGCTTGTTTCTTAAGACCATTTGCTTGAAAAATTGTTCTCCAGTCCTTTACTCTGAGGAACTATCTTTGACACTGAGGTATGTTTCCTGCATGCTGCAAAATGTTGGGTCCTGTTATGTATCCAGACTGTTACTCTATGTCTTTTTATTGAGGAATTGAGTCCATTGATATTAAGAGATATTAAGGAATAGCGATTATTGCTGCTTGTTATTTTTTATGTTATTTTTTTATGTTTGTGTGGCTATGTTCTTTTGGATTTGTTGAAAGATTACTTTCTTGCTTTTTCTAGTGTGTAGTTTCCCTCCTTGTGTTGGTGTTTTCCATCTGTTAAACTTTGTAGGGCTGGATTTTTGGAAAGATAGTGTGTAAATTCGGCTTTCTCATGGAATATCTTGGTTTTGCTGCTAATTGGGAGTTTGCCATTGTTTGTTCTCTTAAGATCTATATAACTTCTGCCCAGGATCTTCTGGCTTCCATAGTCTCTGTTGAGAAGTGTTTTGTAATTCTGATAGGTCTGCCTTTATATGTTACTTGACCTTTTTCCCTTACTGCTTTTAATATTCTTTCATTGTTTAATGCATTTGCTGTTTTGATTATTATGTGATGGGAGAATTTCTTTTCTGGTCTAGTCTATATGGAGTACTGTAGTCTTCTTGTATCTTCCTGGGCATCTCTTTCCTTCGGTTGGGAAAGTTTACTTCTATAATTTTGTTGAAGATATTTACTGGCCCTTTAAGTTGGAAATCTTCACTCTCTTCTATACCTATTATCCTTAGGTTTGGTCTTCTCATTGTGTCCTGCATTTCCTGGATGTTTTCAGTTGGGAGCTTTTTGCATTTTGCATTTTCTTTGACTGTTGTGTCAATGTTTTCTATGGTATCTTCTGCACCTGAGATTCTCATTTTTATCTCTTGTGTTCTGTTGGTGATGCTTGCCAAGTAGCCTTGGTTTCTGTTGCTTATGTTCTTGTCCTTGCCTCTCGTGTTAGCTGTTCATTCAGTCTCTGACTATGACTTATCCCTCCTACAAGCCTGTGTGTCAGTACTTCTGTGAGACCAGTTCTTTCTGGGAGAAATTTAGTTATGGAGAGCTGTGGTACAGGGTTAGCTCTGGGGCGCAGATGGATATAGGAAGGATCCTGCCCCAGACTGTTCCTATGTCCTGAGGGCTCCAAGTGGGACCCTTAGAGCAGAAGTGGTGGTCTTACCTGTGCTCACAAGTGTGGGCTCTCTCCCAAAGGTATTGGGGTATGGAGCACTGTGTCACAGGATCAGCTCCAGGTGCTGTGACACAGAATCAACTCTAGGCACAGACCAAAACCCAGGTTGTGTCTTTCTATATTGCTCATATTTTGGGATATTTAAATTAATATTTTATTAGTATAATAGCCAGGCAATAGCAAATTTGGCATGTATGTGTATGTTGATTGGTTTTGTGACATTCCTAGGAAGAGTGAATCTTGGTTGAGGAATTGCTTTCCTCGAGCAGGCCTTTAGATGTGCATTTTCTTAATTCCTAATTAGATGGGAGGCCCTATCCTATTGTGGGTGATGCCACCCTGTACAGGTTGTCCTTGAGTTGTATAAGAAATCAATCCAGTAAACAGCACTCCTCCATGGCGTCTGCTTCTTTCCTGCCTATGAATTCTTGTCCTGACTTCCCTCCAAGATACACTAGAAGCTGGAATAAACTCTTTTCTCCCCAGGTTCCTGTTGGTCATGGTTGTTTACTACGACAGAAAGGCAAACTTTGAGGAAACAAAATTACATTATCAAAGATCTTATTTAACTTATGATGTGACATTTAATTATTTTATTCATTATTTAGTGATGCAAAAAATAATTCGTGCCAAGGAACCTAGTCATCTTAGACAATAGGATTCTAGAGTTCAAACTTATCACATTAAGTGAAGTAAGTGACATTGCCCTTCACATACTCCTTGTTACAGCCTGGCTCTGGGGATTCTAAAAATGGAGAGCTAATATATTAGGTTATGAAGGTTTCTTTCGGGTGACATATTAAAGTCATCATTATGAAAACCTTCAATTCATATACTAATAATCTATTGAACATTTATAGATTGTGCTGTTAAATCTTAAAATAATTCTATTAAATGTATCAGTGTAATATTTAAAATTGTTTACCTTCCTTTTTATGTAGTCAAGTCCCCTTAATGGCTTAGTTCTTCTTTCCCTTTCTATGTGCTTTTATTTTATACTCAGACCATCATATGATAGTCACTCATTCATGCATCTTGAACTCCTGCCACTTATCAATCAAATACAGATGCTTGGAAACCCATAATAACGGAGACCCAATTTCTGCCCACAAGCATTTTGCTTTGTGTACTAACTGTACTGAGAATTTTTTTTTTCAGTTTTTCAAGACAGGGTTTCTCTGTATAGCTCTGGTTGTCCTGGAACTCACTTTGTAGACCAGGCTGGCCTCGAACTCAGAAATCCGTCTGCCCCTGCCTCCGGAGTGCTGGGATTAAAGGCATGCACCACCACACCCAGCTCCTGAGTATTACTGATAAAGGTTAAGAGAATATAGGTCTTCACACATTGAAGTGTACTAGGAGGCACTTAAATGACCTCAGTAAAACCTCAACTTGTGCTTCTCCAGAGACAATTTAGAAAAGCTCTATCAAATGGCCTGAATACAGGGACTGCTTAATTTTATTAGTGGTGGATTCAGTTTCCCTTCTGCCCTCTATGGGTTCTAATAAGAAGTCTGGCTGGGTGTGGTGGTGTATGCCTTTAACTCCAGCACTTGGTAGGCAGAGGCAGGTGGTTCAGTCTGAGGCCAGCCTGCTCTACAGAGTGGAATTACAAAACAGCCAGGGCGACACAGAGAAACCAAAAAAGAAGAAAAGGAAACAGTCTGTATTTATTGCAATAATGGTTTCTACATATGTAATAAATTGTTTTTATGTAACTTTTCTCAAGACCTTGTTTCTTCTCTATATGATTATCATGTGTTTGAACTTGATTTTTTTTGAATTTATTTATTTTTTGGTTCTTTGATCTTCTTAATGCTTTAAATTGGTTTTTTGCTTTGTTTCTATTACATGTGAGGACTTGGAGAAATCATTTGTTCAAATTTGTTTACAGCCTCACTATCACAGAGTTTTTATTGACTTTTTCAGTTTTTGGTTGAATATTTGAAACTTGTGTATTTCTATCCATTTTGAGTATATGTACCTTGGCCTTATGAAATATAATTGTAATAACTACTTACACTCTTAAATGCCTTTGTCACTGTCATGATAGCACAGCCACCAACTTTCTCCATACATACATACATACGCACATGTGTACATACAGATACACATAGATACACTGGCTCTCAGCACAAACTAAGAATAGAATGAGAAAGGGTTATAAGGTTTCCCTTCCCGTTCCTGAAAGCATAGGGGCCTTAATTCCCAGGAGCTTCTCTTGGGGTTTTCATTTTCTCCTTCTCATCTCTGTGCAGGCAGCTCAAGGCTCACTCTCAAAGTTATAAGAAAGAGAACAAAACCAAAGACAAACCATACTCAGGAACTCACCCCTCAGTGAGTCATATGTGAGAACTGGCACTCTTCCTCATTTAGAGAGAGAGAGAGAGAGATAGTTTACAGTTATGAATAGGATGTGAGTTAGGTAGAAATGAATTCATCCCCTTAAAAATAGTACTAGAAATTCTACAGTTTTAAATAATTTGCAGACCAGTAGCTAGGGCCTTGTATTCTGAAAACCTTACTACATGATTTCCTGCAGAAGTCATAGGATACTGTCTTTACATAAGTGAGCGTGGGTCGCTTGAGTAGATCCTAATGAATAACTATTCCCAGGAAACTGTCAGCATCAGACTAGATTCTCAGTGTCACACTATGGCTGCTGCCCAAATATGCAGAGGTAGCAGTGCTGGTTTCTCTAGTTTATTAGAGCTTGTTTTTATAAAGATTCATGTGGAAAAGGAAGCACTGTGAAACTGTCTTCGTTGCCAATCTACCTTCCACAGAATGTATGACTTACATATTTGCATACACACATGTGTATATGTATGCATAATATACATATGTACTTACATGTATATGTACATATACATGAAATATAAAATTTGTTAGATTCTAACCAGAATATGTGGCAAGTAAAATCTACTACTTAAGCACATCTAATTTATAAACTTAAAGTTAGATATAAATTGTAACACTTATCATAGTAATCATATAAATTATTTTATTAGTAAAGTATAATTTCTAATTTGTACTACATAGTGATCCCAAATTATACTACTTCAATTAATTTTCAATATGGCCCAAGTAAATAATATATTTGTAAGTTGTATTTTTAAAGATTTTAATTATTAAAGTATATATTGAGAGCCTTTTTTATGCTCTTCCTACCTAGAACAACCTCTAGTAGAAATGAGGTCTCTGCCAATACTTTTATCTGTAACAGCTGTAGTATTGGCAATTCTCATTTAAATAAAGATGTATGTAGTTGTTTTCAACATAATCATATTAGTTGTATTTATAAATATTTTAAATGATATTTGTTTTATTTAAGATAATAAAGTCCAGATTTTAAATTGCCTCATAACTTGACTGTGTACCCTAAGGCAACTTCAAATTATCATTCTCCTTATTTGTTTGGGAATTTTACTGTTTGGTTTTGAAGAAACAAGTGTGCCATCTGGTACCTTGTGAATGAGTTCAACCATTCTAAGGGAATTATACAACCCCATCTTCATTAGTGCACAGTTAGACCAGCATCTTCTTTCTCAGAAATATGTGCTAAGACATAACGAGCCAAATGAAAAGAGCTCCTTTGCCCACTCAGAATTTCTGTACTGATAATAACTTTTCAAGTATCAGATAAATTATAATAGAAAATTTAAAGTTTATTGGAAAGTATACTGAGAAAAAGCAAAGTGTGTTAACACTTTGTTGGATGATAATCTCAAAGACACAATGTATGTAGCATTGGATAATTTTCTGTATTTTAAAGTGCTGTAAATATTAGGTAATATTAAGTAGAGGCCTAGAGCACTAGAATTATTGATAATCTGTACTGATTTCTAATCCCCGTTCTGCTCCTTATAGCTGTGAATGGCTGTAAGCAAATGAATCTTAATCTCTCTAAGCTCTTGTTTCTCTATCTGTGACATGGGGGTGATACTGGTGGCTGCTCCTTGGGGCTGTCAGGAGGAGCAGACAAGGTGTATATGAAGTCTTTAGTTCATTGTGTGGCACAGAGCTTAATACATGTTAATGCTACTGCGGCTGCTTTTATTATTTTTGTTACTAACTTTAAGTCTATTTAAAATAGTAACTAATTGGCTTAAAAATATTCGTATGTCTCAGTGTCGTTAAAACTATTGTGCAACTTGAAATGTTTCAATTACATCAGTTGGCTGGATTACCATTTCAATAGGACTACAGAAAATGTGCCAAGGACATTTGAGTAAATCAACAGTTGAAAAATCATAAACTAGTTTCTTACACCTCATAAATCTTATCTTGATTTCATTGAGGCATTATGGCTTTATGAAAAGGATTGAATTACATATGTCTTTAGAATATAAGGTTGTTAATGTCTCTAGAAAGGCTTAAAATTAACTTTTGACTTTAGTGTCATAAGGATCGCAATTTGAACGCTGATCTGAAAATTTAGCTTCTAGGAACATTTCTTGCTGGTCTGTGACATGCAATGACACTGGTTCACACACATTGGCAAATAAATTGATCAATTAAATGCATCCCTCAGATAGAAAGATAGTGAAAAATATATTTCTCATGACCCAGCCATTAAGGAGAGTTTGGGTTTTTTTTGATGAAATATATTGAAAAGAAAATCACAAAACTTGACTTTTTATCTGATGCCCAGGCTCTTTCACACAGCAGTTAGATTTTTGATGATTTAATTTCCTTTATATATAAAAGTGATACAGTGATATCTGTTCTGTATACTTTTGTACATTTTAATATTTGCTTAAAATAAGGATATTTACAGTTAGAATTAAGTTCATCTTCTTTGTATATATAATTATCTTTTATTAAATAGGAGGGTAAGCACCTCTGTTAAATTGCACCAAATTTTACTCAAATGTTACCCTGTAAAATGTAACTCATGCTATAATTTAACATAAAACCAGCCAAATAGGAAAAATATTTAGAAAATTATTTAGAGCAAAGCCAGGCAAAATGAAAAAGTCAAAAGAAATGCAGGAGTTGTCATTACACACACTATCCTCTGATGAGAGAGAAATACATTGAGTTGTCATTACATACTCTGTCCTCTGATGAGTGTCATTAAGTAGAAAGAACCAACTTTCTTCCAGCAAGATGTGGAAGATTCAGTTTTAAATGTAAGAATCAAATGTTGGCTTAGATTTCAAAACCTACTTTTAATAAGGGTTCTTAAATGCTTTAACCTCCCTTCTAGGAAGTGAACCTGATTAGAAATAATTCTTTGGACCAAATCCAATCTGCATTATCAGGAAATCAGCAGTTCAGTTCACAGGAGTTAGCAGTGGTAGCTTGATCCACTCACAAGCACCATTCACAAATCCACAGTGGCAGGTCGATCCAGAAGAAACCACAAGGCCACTGTATCCTATTTAGAAGTAGAGTCAGGATAGCAAACACAAATGAGCAGCAGTGACACAACCCAGCATAAACAGCCAGGCCTCCATTGAATTGGCACAAGTCTGCAGGGATGACCAGGGACGGCAGGAGAAATTCTCTGCCATGCCTCTCTCAAGGAAGTGAAGATCACCAAAGATTAAGGCATGAGATCAATGAAGTGTTGCAAAGCTAGCTATGTAAGCCAGCTGTCATTATCCATTGAGTCCTATTTATACTCCCTCCAAACATCACATGTCCTCCCACAGATCTTGCCTTGGCAAAACTCCATGTGAATCTGTATCAGCTGACATATCCAGAAACTTCCCCTTCACTCTGCCAAACAGCCCAAGTCCAAGGAAGTGGCAAGAAACTACCAGAACACCACCAGAAGTTTTTTGGTGCATTTCTTTCTATAAAGTCATGACAAACAGTGACCAGAGAGGAATGGCAAAGCATACCAGTATGATCCAGCATCATATAATGTATGCTGTTGGGTTATATTCATATTTCTTCTTAACCTCATATAGTCTTGCTTCGTATTTGCCTTAGCAAAACATCTTTTTACCTGTGTCCACCTCAGGAAAACTTTCTTTCATATGTCTTCTTTAGCAAGGCATCCTTTCACCTTTGTGTACCAGCAAAACATCAGTTGACATAACTGACTTTCCAAAGAAACCAGAAGTTTCTACTTCAACCAAGGACACTTTAATCCTGTCTCTCTATATACTCATTTTGTAGGATTCAGAAGAGCAGAGCATGAGCAAGAGAATGGTTACGTGTCTGCAGATGCTAGATAGCAAAATGAGCCGCATCTCACCTGGGGTCCGGGCAGCTCAGAATTAGATTCCTAGTCATTTTCTGTCCAGACATTGAATTATTTTAACATATGCTTGACCTCCATCCTTCATAATTTAATTTTCAGATATTATAGGCCCCTCATAGACTATATTAGATTCTGTGGCTTTTTAAAATTAACAAAAAAGGCTAATTATTTAAACTATAAATCATAAAATAAATATAAATGAGCATAAAAAGCTTACATATTATACATTTCTCTTTTTCATGCCCAGTGGTCAGATGCCTGGTCTTTCAATTGCAAGGGCTTACACTCCATACACTGTGAAAGCCAGATACAGCTGTAGCCTCATACTGGCCTCCCTTGGAGCTTCACCATCTTCAGTTTTATAGAGCACTATATGGGTCCAGTATATAGTACCTCCACATTTCTACTCATTAAATTATCTACAAGCTCTATTGATAAATAAACACTCCTTTTCTAAAGATTTGTTTATGTGTATGAGTGTTTTGCCTTCATGTATGTAGATGTACCACATGCATGTCTGGTGCTCATAGACTAGAAAAGGGCACCAGTTCTCTGGAACTTGAGTTTCAAACACTTGTGAGCCACCATGTGGATTATGGAAGCCACCCTGCTTCCCTGAACAGCAATGGTCTTAAATACTGCCCAGTCTCTCCAGCCATATGTGCATCCATTCTTACCTGGGCCTAAAAAATTTTTAGCAAAGAAATTGTCTTTTCTCAAGAATTCAGAAAAGTGTGATGGTTGTGGGGTCCCTGGGTCCCCCAGAAAAGGAATCTTTTAATTGTACCACAACTAATATCACATCTAAAGTATTTGATCATACTGCACTTTGACTAGCTGTGAAGCCTGCTTCATCTTCCTTTGGACCCTGATATAGTGAGCCTCTTGTGAGGCTATGCCAGTGCCTGGCAAATAGAGAAGTGGATGCTCACAGACATATATTGGATGGAACATAGGGCCCCTAAAGAAGTAGCTAGAGAAAGTATCTGTCACATAATAATCAAAACACCAAGTGCATTAAACAAAGAAAGAATATTAAAAGCAGTAAGGAAAAAGGTCAAGTAATATATAAAGGCAAACCCATCAGAATTATACCATATTTCTCAACAGAGACTATGAAAGCTAGAAGATCCTGGGCAGATGTCATACAGACCCTAAGAGAACACAAATGCCAGCCCAGGCTACTATACCCATCAAAACTCTCACTTACCATAGACAGAGAAAACAAAATATTCCATGAGAAAACCAAATTTACATAATATCTTTCTACAAATCCAGCCCTACAAAGGATAACAGATGGACAACACCAACACAAGGAGGGAAACTACACCCTAGAAAAAGCAAGAGTACTTTCTTCTAATACATATACGGCTAGAGACATGAGCTCTGGGGGTTCTGATTAGTTCATATTGTTGTTCCATCTATAGGGTTGCAGACCCCTACAGCTCTTGGGTACTCTCTCTAGCTCCTACATTGGGGACCCTGTGTTCTGCCCTATAGATGATTGTGAGCATCCACTTCTGTATTTGTCAGGGTCTGTCAAAGCTTCCCAGGAGACAGCAATATCCTGTTGGTGTATGCAGTAGGGTCTGCATTTGGTGGCTGATTATGTGATGGACCACCCGGGTGGGGCACTCTCTGGATGGTCCATCCTTTCATTTTAGCTCCAAACTTTGTCTCTGCACCTCCTTCCATGTATATTTTATTCCCTATTATAAGGAGGAATGAAGTATCCATGCGTTGGTCTTTCTTGATTTTCTTGTGTTTTGGAAATTGTATCTTGGGTATTCTAGGTTTCTGGTATTCTAGGTATCCGCTTATCAGTGAGTGCATATTAAGTGACTTCTTTTGTGATTGGGTTATCTCAATCAGGATGATATCCTCCAGATACATCCATTTGCTCAAGAATTTCATAAATTCATTGTTTTTAATAGCTGAGCAGTACTCCATTGTGTAAATGTACCACATTTTCTATATCCATTCCTCTGTTGAGGGACATCTGGGTTCTTTCCAGCTTCTGGCTATTATAAATAAGGCTGCTATGAACATAGTGGAGCATTCCTTGTTACCAGTTGGAATATCTTCTGGGTATATGCCCATTAGAGGTATTGCTGGATCTTTCGGTAGTACTATGTCCAGTTTTCTGAGAAACCACCAGACTGATTTCTAGAGTGGTTGTACCAGCTTGCAATCCCACCAGCAATGAAGGAGTGTTCCTCTTTCTCCACATGCTCACCAGCATCTGCTGCCACTTGAATTTTTGATCTTAGCCATTCTGACTGGTGTGATGTGGAATCTCAGGGTTGTTTTGATTTGCATTTCTCTGATGATTAAGGATTTTGAACATTTTTTAAGATGCTTCTCAGTTGAGAATTCTTTGTTTAGCTCAAAAATACTCAATAAAATCCGCACAAACCGAATCCAAGAACACATCAAAACGATCATCATGACCAAGTAGGCTTCATCCCAGGGATGCAGGGTTGGTTTAATATACGGAAATCCATCAATGTAATCCACTATATAAACAAACTCAAAGACAAAAAACACATGATCATCTCGTTAGATGATGAGAAAGCATTCGACAAAATCCAGCACCCATTCATGATAAAAGTCATGGAAAGATCGGGGATTCAAGGCCCATACCTAAACATAATAAAAGCAATATATAGCAAACCAGTAGCCAACATCAAAGTAAATGGAGAGAAGCTGGAAGCAATCAGGGACTAGACAAGGCTGCCCACTTTCTCCCTACCTATTCAATATAGTACTTAAAGTCCTAGCCAGAGCAATTCGACAACGAAAAAAGATCAAGGGGATACAAATTGGAAAGGAAGAAGTCAAAATATCACTATTTGCAGATGATATGATAGTATATATAAGTGAACCTAAAGATTCCACCAGAGAACTCCTAAACCTGATAAACAGCTTCACCGCAGTAGCTGGATATAAAATTGACTCAAACAAATCAGTGGCCTTTCTCTACACAAAAGATAAACACGATGAGAAAGAAATTAGGGAAATAACACCCTTCACAATAGTCACAAATAATATAAAATACCTTGGTGTGACCTTAACGAAGGAAGTGAAAGATCTGTATGACAACAACTTCAAGTCTCTGAAGAAAGAAATTGAAGAAGATCTCAGAAGATGGAAAGATCTCCCATGCTGATGGATTAGCAGGATTAATATAGTCAAAATGGCAATCTTGCCGAAAGCCATCTACAGATTCAATGCAATCCCCATCAAAATTCCAACTCAATTCTTCACTGAGATAGAAAGGGCAATTTGCAAATTCATCTGGAATAATAAAAAACCTAGGATAGCAAAAACTATCCTCAACAATAAAAGAACCTCTGGTGGAATCACCATGCCTGACCTCAAACTATACTACAGAGAAATTGTGATAAAACTGCATGGTGTTGGTATAACAACAGACAGGTAGACGAATGGAATAGAATTGAAGACCCAGAAATGAACCCACACACATTTGGTCACCTTATCTTTGACAAGGGAGCTAAAAGTATCCAGTGGAAAAAAGACAGCATTTTCACCAAATGGTGCTGCCACAACTGGCGGTCAACATTTAGAAGAATGTGAATTGATCCATTCCTATCTCCTTGTATAAGCTCAAGTCTAAGTGGATCAAAGACCTCCACATTAAACAAGAGACACTGAAATTCATAGGGGAGAAAGTGGGGAAAACCCTTGAAGATGTGGGTACAGGGGTAAAATTCCTAAGCAGAACACCAATAGCCTGTGCTGTAAGATCACAAATCGACAAATGGGACCTTATCAAACTGCAAAGCTTCTGTAGAGCAAAAGATACTGTCAATAAGACAAAAAGGCCACCAATGGATTGGGAAAGAATTTTTACCAATCCTAAATCTGATAGGAGGCTAATATCCAATATTTACAAAGAGCTAAGATGCTGAACTCCAGAAATTCAAATAACCCCATTAAAAAATGGGGTACAGAGCCAATTCCTCACTCTTTCCTTTAAAAGACCCCTACTGTTACCACTCAGAGAGGAACTCCCCTGCCCTGTGTTTTGAAAGGAGTTCGTCCTCAGCTAGCTGATAATAAACCCCCTGCAGTATGCATCATGTGGTTTCTCTTGAGTTTTGGGTAGCCAGCTCTTCCTGGGACTTGAGTGGCCCTGTTTCTGGGGGTCTTACAGTGCTACCTGCCCTCTGTATATCTGAGTGGAACCTGTCCTTCCTGTGATCCCAGTTGGGTCAGAACTCCTCAGAGTCAATCTGTCTCTGTGATCCTGTGATTCTGGGATCCTGTCATTCTGAGATCCTGGGTGTGTCAGAGCTCCTAGGAGTCAAGCTGCCTCTGGGACCCTGAGATCCATCCGGGTGTGATCAAGCTCCTGGGATCCTGTATTCCTGTGTTCTGTGATCCTGTGCATGTCAAAGCACTTGGGAGTGGAGATTCCTCTGGGTGATGTTTGACTGGCTGCATAGTTTGTGCCCAAGGTCTGCTCAGGGCACCAGCCCAGACCAGGACGAACCTGTGTCACTGGTCAGGCAGAGTTCCTGTGTGCCTAGGTTCTGCTGATCCCAGTTACTCCCAGTGTTGGGACAGATGTTATGTCCTCCTTATCTTTGATCCTGTGATCCTGGGCATGTTAGAGCGCCTAGGAGTGGAGCTTCCTCTGGGTGTTATAGGACTAGCTACAGGAGTTTGCACCCAAGGTCTGCTTAGGGAAGAACCCAGACCAGAAGGCAGCTTTTTAAAATTCAAAATTCATTACTCATAAAGTGTATTAAGGGTATGATTCATCTAAAGTGCTTGCTGCTCTTTCAGAGGGCCAGGGTTCTGTTTCCAGCACCCATATTAGACAGCAGTAACTACAGACAGCTCTGTGAAATCCAGTGCCTTCTTTCAGCATCCACAGGCATGCATACACACATATAAAGAAGTAAGTGAGAGTGGGTGGATTGGTAAGCAGTGGAGAGAGGAGGAGATAGGGGTTTTCAGAGGGGAAACCAGGAAAGGGAGATAACTTTTGAAATGTAAATAAAGAAAATATCTAAGCTGGGCAGTGGTGGTGCATGCCTTTAATCCCAGCACTTGGGAAGCAGAGGCAGGCAGATTTCTGAGTTTGAGGCCAGTCTGGTCTAAAGAGTGAGTTCTAGGACAGCCACGGCTCCACAGAGAAACCCCTGTCTCGAAAAACCAGAAAAAAACAACAACAACAACAAAACAACAACAACAAAAAGAAAATATCTAGTAAAAAAGAGAGAGAAGAAAGTAAGAGGTAAGTGGGTGGGTGGGTGGATGGAAGTGTTAAGTTTTCATCTCTGATGAGTAGCATTTCAAAGTGCCTATGTACAGTACTCCTCATCTGTTCAATGCCATGTCATTCTCAAAGGAGGAAACAACACCAAGATCTGTGGCAAAAAGAAACATGTTTCCTCTTAAGACCTATGTAAAAATTCAACTCTGTTGTGATAGAAATATACCTTCCATCCTCTGGTGGGACAAAGCAGAATAACCATTAAAGCTTTTAAAATGGTATTCAGCAGTTTATGTGAGCTTGGCAAACATTCTTTATAAGTAGCAGATTTCAAAGAGCTTTTGGGTATTTTTACATCTATTTTGAATTGTCTTGTGTCATATTTTATACAATTCAAATATTAACCAAAAATATATTTATCGTGACTATTAGTAATTAAAAATAACACCAGCATTTTCCAAGATGGCTGTAGTCAGCTTCAGGGGAAACATTTCCAGTAAACTAAGGAAGTAAGAGTTTCTTTGAAAGAATGCAAAGCCATCTTCTAGCACAGACAAGACTGTGTTTAACATTCTGAAGGTCATGGTTCTGATTAACCTGTGGCTGGCTTTTGAGATTTTCATAGATATTAAAAGGAGGCTTTCTGAATTGTTCTCTTTGGATATTTTGAAACGATAGAAAAAAGATTTTTCTTTTGCAAGTGTTCTCAAAAGGAAAATAAATGTTACAAGTTTGTCCCTCTTTGAAGTGAGTTCTCATCATGAGTAAACATGTGCCTGTGAGCACTTAGTCCACCTTTCTCATTTCCCACCCACGGCATCTCATAAAGAACAACTTTCCCTGCTTTCTTAGGCTTAGCAACACGAGGTAAATGCAGTCATGAACACCAGCAGTTTATCATTTGAGAGCTTCCAGTACTTGAGTAACCAAGTGCTTATTACATATGCATCAGCCTGGGGGGAGCCTCCACTGTGAAACAGCTGTCTCTGACTGTCACTGTGTTTATATGATCTTTACAAGCTCCTTTAATCTTAGTTCATCGGCTGCTTTCCCAGGTATGTGGACCTTGAAAAATGTGTAGTGCACATCTCAGTGTCTAGTCCTGAAGATAGAACTTAGGAGAAACTAAATTGACGACAGCACTCAGTATGTCTAGACATCCTCTTCATCATGAGTCCTTAGAGCATGATCTGACTTAGAGTTAGACATTGCTCAAGAATTCACAGATAACTTTCTGCTGAGGCTCAGAGAGGACATAACATGAGTCCTATTCTACACTCAGTAGCCATCAACTCTAAAGTTACATGCTTTTGATATTTATAAGTTCACTTATTCTGCCAACCTTATAAGTCCATGAACACTTTTAAACCTAGTTATACAAATGTTTCGTTAAGAAGTAGCTGCCAAAGTGCTGGCTTCCTAGGCTAGATTTCCTAGGTTTTTATAGTTGCTTTAATTTCTAATTCTGGCTCTGCGCTTATTCTACTTTGTTGGTTTACATCTCCCTGCCTACTTAAGACTCTGAAATTGCCCAGAGCTGCTTTCTTGCCAGAGTTTAAGACGGCTAGACCCTCCACCTTCTGCCCTTAGAGGCACTACAGTAAACCTTCGCAGCCTAGAAAACATGCAGACACATTTTCAGAACTAGTATTCCTTTTCTAATCCTGTTACCTTTTGAACTTCTTTGATAAAGAATCCAACTTTGTCCACTGTCCTGAATAACTTATAGTTCCTTGTATCAGCATGTGCTTAAGCTTGTCTCATAAACAAACAATCATCTCCAAATAAATAAATAAATAAATAGTAAATAGCCAGATGTGCAGTGTTGTGTTGAGTGCTGCTAATCCCAGCGATCAGGCCAGTCTGTTCTACCTAGTACTTGAATAGTCCACGCTATGACCCCAACTGAGGAGAGGAGAGAGAGGGAGCATTATGTATATGAGAGGGGGGGATAATTTTTTTATTCACTAAACCTATTTCCTGTTTTTCTGATTTACTGAGTACTTTGAGGCTTTCTATAGTGGTGTGTGAAATACTCTTGTTTTGTAGCCGTGGCATAGTGTTTATAGTGCTGTCACAAATTATTTTATTTTCCTTTAAGTGGATATTTGGTTTTCCCTGAATTTTTATTGCTTCAGATTATCATGGAGTCGACTTCCTTGAATATTAATCTATGTGTTTTTAAATGTTTCTGTAAAAGTGTAGAGAACTACATATGTCACATCTGATTCCAAAGGCATGAATATTTAAAGATTGGATGAAAAATTCTTTGGGGTCTCCCCTGTCTATACAAAAGCACTGCGTGATCAGTCACATCTACCACATGTGGGAGTAGCCGTTTCCCCTCCATCCCCACCCTTACCATATCAGTGATCTTTTGTCTACTTCAATTAATGAAGAATTGTTTTATCTCATCTGTCTCAGCAGACAGTAAAGATGTGTAGACCTGCCTGCTTATCTTAAACACGCTTCAGAAGAATTAAACAGTGAAGAATTAAAATGGCAAACAGATTCATAATTACCTAAAAATAAATATTTGAAAGTTAATCTTTTTTTCCTACATCTGTTAAATGATGTATGCACACACAAAGCATTACAATACAGTTGAAAGACAGCTAACATACATTGGTTCCTAGAAGTCAGTTAGAAAAGAACCCTGTAGATAAACTGATTTTCAGTAGGTGTAAATGTGTACACATGTATCCATTTGGGGGAAATTAATTTCTAAATTTGGTTTTCTGCCTCAAATGATTTCACATTTAAAACCTCCAGAAAGGCCTCCAGTATTAGAGGAGTGCATACCTCCTCCCCGACCATGAAAACAGCATTCAGTTTGCCTAGTGCAGGCCCAGCTTAGTCTATAAGGATTTCTGCTTGGAACTCTGATTGGTGACTGCTGAGACCTGGCATACTATCTGCTCACTTTCCAGACATGGATGCCATCTGTCCTGTCACTGTCGAATGTGTTAAAAACTTGCTGTCTGACTGCTTTTCATGACTTCCTGTCACTGTCAGCTTGACTGTGATTTAGTGTTGGTTAATATATTACCTTCTCACGGTCTATGTTGTCCTGCTACTCAGAATTCTGACTTCTAGAAAGCATAGAAAATGAACTGCAGCTATTAGATACTATAAGTAAAATAAATGTCCAGCTTTCTGCAAATTGGACAGTACACTTGTGCTTCCTGTGAGTTGTTTTCTTCCACGTTGTTCTGTACCTCGAATTCATGTTTCAGTAGCAGTTTCATAGATTTCCACTCACTATGAGTCTGTTGCTTTTCTCTGTTAGCTCAGCATAGTCACTGCCTGATTATTTTTTCTTCAAAGTGAAAAATGTCTACTTATCTACATCTATCAGGAAGTATTTACTTGATAAGATCACTTTTGATGACATATAGAGAGGTAATACTCTAAGAAGGGACAGTCGGGTCCTGGTAGCTTGCATAGCTCCTGCAAACCGACTTAAGGCTTCAAGCAACGTCAGGTTATCATGTTTTCATAAGAGCTGGCTGTTGTATTTGTAAGAGAGAATAATGTATTATTACTGTAGGGGGGCCTACTCCACATATCCCACTGCTTTAAAGTCACCGGTCAGAAGAGGGAAGCATCCACCAGCTTAGTGTTTGATCTTTACCACATACTCTGAACGTCACAACCAATCGCTTTCAGTATTCGCTTTGAAATAACATAAAGGTTCGTATGTGCCAAATTTTATAAGGATCGCATGATAAGGTCAAGAAACACAAATTCCAAGGCAGAATTTATATGCCCAGTTCACATATGACAGTAATACTATATAACCATATGTTGAATATAATATACTGTATGTAAATGCTACGCTTGAAAGTAAGCCAGTCAATAAAGCCTAAAATAAATAATGCTTTAGCAACACATTTCAGATAGTCTGAAAATCGGATAGATAGGTTCTATGGCAAGAACATCCCTAATAAAATGGCATTTAAAGTACATTAAAACAGAATAAAACAATCATGAAACCGAAGGAAAACTGGATATTGAGATTTTTAAAGCCTATTACATTATTTACCAACATACAGCATTCATTTTTACTTAAAGTTATATAAATAAAAAACTATAGTTTTCCAAACCTTTAAAAGCAAATTCTTTGACATTAATATAATCCAAATTATTTTTTAATTTCCATTAAAGTTTTAATGAATTCAATTTATACAAGATCCTGATATACACAAGACAAAGTACTAGGTAATTATCAAAGAGAACAAAAGCTGTGAGTACAATTCCAAATTATTCTTAAAGGATACATAATGTTCTGCAGAAAAATTTGAAATACATAATATAAAATGAAAAAAAAAGTCAAAATAGAAAAAAGCCTGAAGTTTTATTCATAATTAGAACTTGTAAAAGATTGACCAAACTTTATCATTCTAGAAGGTTCTGGAAAGCTACTGACAACAACTTCAAAAGCTTAGCAGTAAAAGCTGATTATAGTGTCAGAAAAACTCTGAAACAGATCAGATGAACCCTGGAATAGCTCTGACCTACTGCCTCTTTTGGAGATTTCTGAGCCTTAAGCCTCTTTTTTAAGCTGACAAGCTTGACACTTTCTTCCCTTTGTTTCCAGTATTGTGTGTAAAGTAAGATCTAACCATTCAACTGTCAGTGCCTTGCAGCTCAGCATTCAAGCCTTACCTTCAAACAAGGACAGTGTTCCTTCATTTGAAATTACTTTGGTCTAGTTCTGGTTTACCATCCCACCTTGAACACTTAGCTTACCCTGTTTGATACATATGTATACATATGTATACACCACATATGTGCAATTAAAGGAAGTAATGACATCTACATAAAACAGTTGAACCTTCCTTTGATCTTGTTTATTCATACAGAGTCATATACCAAACTGAGATGTTTGTGGTGTGATCAGTGTTTTTCATTTTAATTTCGTTACTTAGATCCTGGGAAGACTCTGCCTGAAGCTTCTGACTATAACATCGTGTGGCTGCAGACTGTGCCTGGAGAGACAGACAGCAAAAGTGGGATCCCACCTTCTCTCGTCACACTACACATCAAAGACTTTCTTAATGGACCAGGTATGGAATCATAATCGAGTCCCTTTCTTCCCTGTGTGAACATAGAAACATGCCTATCAGATCTGTCAATAAGGTTGACTCCCTTGCCACACAGTGAATAGTTGGCCTGTTTTTCAGAAGTGTACTCTCTTTAGACTTCCCATCCTAAAGATCAGAAAGCAAATGTGAATTTGAGTGAGCAGCTATGTCCTTAATGACAGAAAGTGCCTACCTATTAAGGAATAGTTGTTTGGAAACTAAAGAACTTGTATGCTATTGTTGCTTTTTCTCTTAATCATCTAGTGCTCTTAAAGGAATTGTTAAAATTTTCTTTTCAGTTTCTTACTGTTTGTGGATGATGAATAAGATCATATATAAAGGAGCATGCCTATAAGCCCACTTAACTTCAAATGCATCAAGGGTTTTGAGATACAGTAAGCACCAAGTTTTAGTTAGATAGCTTAATATCAAATCTTCACGTATTTCCAAAGAGTCAAGGGTTAGCTACTGTTAATCTCCCTTTCTATAAATAAGGAGACTAAGACTGAAACATGAAGAGAATTAGCTGGGTAGATGAACTATTCAAACAGTTGGTCTTCCATTGGACAAGGCTAATCAGCATGGCTAGGTAAGAGTTTCCTTCTCTATCTTCTTCTACTCTTACAGGCTCCCTTTTAACCCCTTCATCTACTTGCTCTCTTTTGTTCTGGCCCCTTTGATGTGGTCTTTGCTATCTGCTTACTAGAACTGACTGTATTTAATTACACTTTTGTTATACTCACAGGGCTTCAGAATGTATTTGTTGTCAAAGGAATATTGGTTTCTTCATAAGAATTTTAAAACAAGGATATCAAACTGTGCTTAAATCTCCAGTAACAATTAAAAGGGGGGAACTTTTGGTAAGAGACACTACTCCTATTAAAAAGGAGGGACTTTTGGTAAGAGACACTACCCTATTCAGACGGTGCTGTATGTGTGTGCTGAAGCCTGGCAGTCATTTCTGCATAATGGTAACTAAAGGTGAAAGCCAGTCCTAATGTCTGAACTGAGTTAACCCTGGAACTTCCTTGCTGGTTTCATGGGCCCCGTTCTGCAGCACATCTCTCCAGTGCTAGTATGAAGAACTGATTGTGCTCATAGTAAATATGTAGATGTGATCTTGGGAACTGACAAGAAAAGGGAAAGCTTGTGGCTGGGTAAAGTCTTAAAGGCGATGGACTGCTGGAGTGTGAATCCTACCTCCTAGTAAATGAGAAATACCAGATTTTATTGAATCCAAACACAATCAATTGTAGGGGGAAAAATAACGTTTTATGTCCCACTAAGGAGAAAGTAAAGAACATCTGCCATTGAGCCTGTAGTGCCTGTTTCCGCTTATTCCAACAGTTGCTGGGTATTTCCTGACTACAGAGCTGTTCCCTTAAAGGCCCAATGTGCTAGCACAGAGAAGGTAACATGAGATCAGCTGCTAGAGCAGAAACAGGCATTTGGGGCTACTTCTTGCTTCTCACTTATGTTCAGTTTTCCTTTTAGGCGGCCTTTCAGTTTCATCTTACAATTCAGATTATTGATTGGTCTGTTTGTTTGTTTATCTTTTATTAAGAGAAGCTTATTTGGAATTGTTTGTCAGCTCTGACATTTCTTCTAAAACACTAGCCTAACAACTGAACTGTTTCACAATTTACTGAGACAAAATCTTGTTTGCAGTGGACAATGTCGGCTCCAGCTCACACGTAGGTAGTAACCCACTGAAATATTTCATTTCTTTCACTGCCTTGCCCGTTTGTCTCATCACAATTAAGAGTTCACAAAGCTGTAGCAAGTAGTAGGATTAATTAGAGGAAAATCACAAGGCACATTAAAAACCTATACACATAGAAAGAACACATTGTGGTGTAGATATTGGCGAGTCATAAGATTATAGCATTTGGGGTTTAGTTGTACTGTTATTAGTTAGTGGACTGCTAAGAGGACCAAGATATGTGCTAGGACTAGGTGACAACTGCAGTTTAGAATTTCTTTGCTTTCAAAGAAGTAGCATCACAGATAAGACAAGTAAAGCAAATACTACTTCTAATTTTATTGGCAACATCAGTGGTAGCATTAAAATTTTTTTGCAGTTAGGTTTTTAAATCTGTGTGCACATCAGTCATTACCAAAGAACGCTCCCTGCTACATCTCTAAGCTGTGTATTTCTGTTTCTTTTTTGCTTGTTTTCTGGGCTAGGTTATGGTAATGGTAAAAATTAGGGTCCTGAAGTGTAGAGAGAAAACTGATTGTAAGTGTCTACCCTGTAAATTCCCTCAAAAGATATAAACATAGTTGCTCTTCGATTTAGCCTTTCAGATCCATTTTGAGGCTTGTTTTCTCTCGGTAAGATGGCTGTTCTTTAGCCTATACTGTCCTTTAGCATTTAAATTTGTAAAAATGATTCTGAGTTGTTGAGTGTCCCTTTATTTTTGTGTATTCTTTTAATAGTACCTTAGGCATATGATAGGTCCGATCCTCCACATCACAAGCTCCTTTAAGGTCTTCCAAGCCCCACCTCCTTCCTCAAAGGTAAACAGTGCCCATTAGCAAGGTCAGTGGCTTGGTGAGACCCATGAAACAGCAGCTACCACAAACTCTGGAACGGTATTTCCAGCAGGTGAGAGATTAGTTGGAACAAATTGGAGCCATTGCAGTTGAGCTCTCTTGGTTTCTTTCAACTTGTTTTTAAAATGTCGTCATTTTAGTACACAATCTAAGCCCCTCGGAACAGTCCAGAGCAGGTTAATTTGAATCGTATGATGTGTCACTGCCCTCCGCTGACATGAGCTCTATTCCATGTGTGAAGCCATAATAAATCCATTCTCAACCGAAGAAAATTCCCTGTGAGAAGGTGAACTAATCCGGGCCTCACACTGGCATGTTAGCCTCTGTAATTGAAAGCAGGGCCACCTGTTCCCAGGATAGTTAGCCTACAGAGAAAAAAAAATAGTGTTAGATCAGATATTTCTTATATTGAAAAACCACTTATTCTTTTTGCAAACTCACACTCAGCTGTGAAGTGTTCACTGTGACATCACACACAAATGTAGGAATGTGCTTATGTGAGCCCAGATTAAAGTTTGTTAACATAGCCATTCTTTACTTTGAAATGATTTTTTTTTTTTAATTTAACCATAGCTGACATGTGAGCAGACCTGGTCAGGATGCAGACTTTTCTAATTAACTCAAGGTCATTTGTAAAGACATGTGGCTCCTGGGATTTTTTTCCACTGATCTTTTGCACAAAAATTTCTTAATCATTGTCACTTTAGCCATGAAGTGACATCTAAGTGACAACAAAGTGTCAAAGTGGGACACCATCCCTGAGTAGGTCTGGTTTATTGTGCAATGTATAATTAACATACTTCATTCATCATATCCTTGAAGTAACAAGATTATATCAAACTCCGGTTCTGAAGTGGCTGCCTTTCTTATTGTCTGTTGTACATTGGGTTAGCGTAGAAACAGCTACTAAAACAGCTCTGGTGGCGCACGCCTTTAATCCCAGCACTCGGGAGGCAGAGGCAGGCGAATTTCTGAGTTCGAGGCCAGCCTGGTCTACAAAGTGAGTTCCAGGACAGCCAGGGCTATACAGAGAAACCCTGTCTCGAAAAACCAAAAAAAAAAAAAAAAAAAAAAAAAAAGAGTTTCTTGTTGAATTTCTCCTGTATAACATGTTCATTCATTTTCCCATTTAGTTTTCAGTTTTTCTCACTCCACATGGGTGTGTATGTGCCTGCATGCCTTTACTTGTTTTTAACCCTATTTCTCTTCCTCTCCTTCCTCTTCCTCCTCCTTCCTTCCTTTATTTCTTCCCTTTTCCTTCCATCTCCTTCTTCCTCTTCCTCCTCTCACATATTACATCCAGACCACAATTTCTCCTCCTTCCACTTCTCCCAGTCCCCACCACCTCTCCCCTCCTCACAGGGATATCAACCAAACATGACATAACAAGTTACAATAAGACTAGACACAAACCTTCATATCAATATTAAATCAGGCAACCCAGTAGGAGGAAAAGGGCCCCAAGAGAAGATGCAAGAGTCTAATATACTCTCATTCCCACTGTTAGGACTTCTACAAGAACACCAAACTCCATACCTTAACATATATGCAGAGAACCCAGCTCAGACCCATGCAGACTCTGTGATTGTTGCTTCAGTCTCTGTGAGTCCTTATGAGCCCTGCTTAGTTGATTCTCTGGGCTGTGTTCCTTTGTGTCCTTGGCCCCTCTGCCTCCTATATTCCTTCTCTCCCCATCTTCCACTGAATTACCCTGAGCACCACCTAATGTTTGATATGGGTCTATGGAACAGATGTTCCCTTCAGTTGCTGGATAAATCCATGCTATTGATGACTGGGCTAGGCACTGATATATTTGTATAGCAGAATATAATTAAGAATCATGTCATTGACTTTTTTTGAGGTTGTATCAGCTCCCTCATAGCACGAGCTTCAAGTATGACCAGTCTTGGTTGGCCAGCTTCCACAAGTTCTATGGGACCATTATCCCAGCATATCTTCCAGATAGGGCAGATTGTAGCTTGAAGGTTTTGTAGCTCGATTGGTTTCCCAATCCCACCACCAGAAGGAAGCCTTGCCTAATTATAGAAGATGGTCAGTTCAGGTTCCATGTCTCCTCCCATTATTACTAGGAGTCCTAACTCAGGTCATCCACATAGATTTCAGGGAGTTTCCACTGCACTAGGTCCCATATCACCCCCTAATACTCTCCAACTCCAGTTGTCTCTCCCAGCACACTCCTGCTACCCCCACTTGATCCCTCCTGTTCTCATCCCCATGGACCCCCAGTCCAACATCAAAATCTGTTCTATTTCCCCTTCCCAGGTAGATTTATACATTTCCCTCTTGAGCCTTTCTTGTTAAGTAACAGTCTCTCAGGGTCTGTAGATTGTAGCATGATTATCTTTTTTAGAGTCAGAATAAAAAATCATAATCCTGTTTCTCTTACTGTATCATATACAGTAAGAGAAATATATGTCTGTGGTTTTGCTGGCTTTAATAATTTTATTTGCTGGTTTTAAAAGCTTCCTAAACATCCTAAACTATTCCATTTCTGCAAACCCATTTGATTTGAATTAACTTGTGTACTTAAGTTCTTTAAAGTGGTAAGATAACACCTAGGGACAGTAATGCACCATTCAGATAGATTTTATATGGATGTAAAGTAGTAATTTTAAGGTTTAAGTCCCAAATATCTGTGTATATAAATACATGTGTATAAATATATTATGTTCATATAATATGTATATATAAATTATTACATGAATATGCTTATATATAAATATATGTATGGATATGTATAAATGTATGTGTATATGAATATATGTGGCTCCTTGCTGTCATCGCCAGCACTGGGCCACCTTGGGTGCAAAATCAGTGAACAGTCCCACGGTCCCCAGAGGACTCTCCACCTCCCCAGGTACCCTAGCACACCCAGGATCTTAGGATCACTGGTGAGTGGAAGACAGGGGCCAGCAGGAGCAGGGACACAGAAACCCCACCCAACCAATGGCTCAGATTCCTTCCAATCAGCGCTGGTCTACCTTGGTTTCGAACTTAGGGGACAGCCCCACCTTCTCCAGAGGAGGTACCACTTTCAGGCACTCTAACACGCCCAGGATCTAAAGATCCCACCAGGAGCGTGGTCACACCAGTTTCTCAGAGGAAGCTTGACTGCCAAGAACTCTAACACACCCAGACTCTCAGGATCACAAGATCCTGGAATCATAGGATCACAGAGAAATCTGGGCTCTGAGGAGTTCTGACTCAACCCAGATTATAGGAAAAGCAGGCTCTAATCAGATATATTGAGGGCAGGTAGCACTTGAGATAATCTTGGCAGGAGGCAAACATAAGAATAGAAGCATCAGAAACCAAGGTGACTTGGCAACATCAGAACCTAGTTCTCCCACCATAGTAAGTCCTGAATACACCATCACACCAGAAAATCAAGAAATGCATCCAAAGTCACTTCTCATGATGATGATGGAGGATTATGAGAAGAAATACAGGAAAACACAGGTAACAGGTAGACCCCCTTAAAGAAGAAACCCAAAACTCTTTAAAGAATTACAGGAAAAAACATCCAAACAGATGAAAGAATTGAACAAAACCATGCAGGAAGTAGAAACAATAAAGAAATCACAAAGGAAGACAACTCTGGAGATAGAAAAACCTAGGAAAAAAGTCAGGAGCCATAGATGCAAGCATCACCAACAGAATATATGAGATAGAACAGAGAATCTCAGGTACAGAAGATACCATAGAAAACTTTGACACAACAATCAAACAAAATGTGAAATGCAAAAAGATCCTAATCCAAAACATCCAGGAAATCCAGGACACAATGAAAAGATCAAACCTAAAGACAATAGGTATAGAAGAGAAGGAAGATTTTCAACTTAAAGGGCCAGAAGATATCTTCAACAAAATTATAGAAGAAAACGTCCCCAACCGAAAGAAAGACATGCCCATGAACATACAAGAAGCCTACAGAACTCCAAATAGTTTAGACCAGAAAAGAAATTCCTCCCGTCACATAATAATCAAAATGCAAAATGCACAAAACAAAGAATATTAAAAGCAGTAAGGGAAAAGGGTCAAGTAACATATAAAAGCAGACCTATCAAAATTACACCAGACTTGTCCCCAGAGACTATGAAAGCCAGAAGATCCTGGGCAGATGTCATACAGACCCTAAGAGAACACAAATGCCAGCCCAGACTACTATACCCAGCAAAACTCTCAATTACCATAGATGGAAAACCAAGGTATTCCATGACAAAACCAAATTTATGCAATATCTTTCCACAAATCCAGCCCTTCCAAGGATAATAAAGGGAAAACTCTTACATAAGGAGGGAAATGATGCCCTAGAAAAAGCAAGAAAGTAATCTTCTTTCAACAAACCCAAAAGAAGATAGCCACATGACCAGAATTCCAACTTAACAACAATAATAACAGGAGGCAACAATGACTTTTCCTTAATATCTCTTAATATCAGTGGACTCATTTCCCCAATAAAGAAACATAAACTAACAGACTGGTTACGTAAACAGGACCCAACATTTTGCTGCATACAGGAAACCCACCTCAGATGCAAAGACAGACACTACCTCAGAGTAAAAGGCTAGAAAACAATTTTCAAAGCAAATGGTCCCAAGAAACAAGGTGGAGTAGCCATTCTAATATCTAATAAAATCAACTTCCAACCTAAAGTTATCAAACAAGAAAAGGAAAGGGACTTCATACTCATCAAAGGTAAAATCTTCCAAGATGAACTCTGAATTGTGAACATCTATGCTCCAAATGCAATGGCATCCATATTCATTAAAGAAACTTTAGTAAAGCTCAAAGCACAAATTGCACAGCACACAATAATAGTGTAAAACTTTAACACCCCACTCTCATCAGTGGACAGATCCTGGAAACAGAAACTAAACAGAGACACAATGACACTAACAGAGGTTATGAAACAAATGGATTTAACAGATATGTATACAACATGTTATCCTAAAACAAAAGTATATACCTTCTTCTCAGCACCTGATGGTACCTTTTCCAAAATTGACCATATAATCGTTCACAAAACAGGCCTCAACAGATGCAAAAATATAGAAATAATCCCATGCTTCCTATCACATCATCACTGACTAAGGCTGACCTTCAATAAAAACATAAATAATAGAGAGCCCACATACACGTGGAAGCAGAGCAACACTCTACTCAATGATAACTTTGTCAAGGAAGAAATAAATTAAGGACTTTTTAGAGTTGAATGAAAATGAATGCACAATATACCCAAACTAATGGGATACAGTGAAAGCAGTCCTAAGAGGAAAACACATAGCTCTGAGTGCCTCTAAATAGAAACTAGAGATAGCATACACTAGCAGCTTGACAGCACACTTAAAAGCTCTAGAACAAAAAGGAAGCAAATTCAGCCAGGAGGAATAGACAGCAGAAAGTAATAAAACTCAGGGTTGAAATCATCCAAGTGGATACAAAAAGGACTGTACAAAGAATCAATCAAATCAGGAGCTGGTTCTTTGAGAAAATCAACAAGATAGATAAAACCTTAGCCAAACTAACTAGAGGGTACAGGGACAGTATTCTAATTAACAAAATCAAAAATGAAAAGGAAGACATAACAACAGAACCCGAGGAAATCCAAAAAAAAAAAAAATCATCATATCCTACTAAAAAAGCCTATACTCAACAAAACTGGAAAATCTAGATAAAATGGACAATTTTCTAGGCAGATACCAAATACCAAAGTTAAATCAGGAACAGATTATGATCTAAACAGACCCATATCCCCTAAACAAATAGAAACAGTCATTAATAGTCTCCCAACCAAAAAAAGCCCAGGACCAGATGGGTTTCGTGCATAATTCTATCAGACATTCAAAAAAGACCTAATTCCAATACTCTTCCAACTATTCTACAAAATAGAAACAGAAGGTACTCTACCCAATTCGTTCTATGAAGCAACAATTACTCTAATACCTAAATGACATTAAAGACCCAACAATGGCCTTTGATCCCAGCACTTGGAAGGCAGAAGCAAGAAACTTTCTGAGTTCAAGGCCAGCCTGGTCTACAGAGTTCATTCCAGGACAGCCAGGCTGGCCTTGAAATCAGAGATCTAACTACCTCTGCCTCTCAAGTGCTGAGCTGCCTTATCTGCCAAAATGAGCCATTTTTAACAAGAGAGATTCATTTTTGAAAGCTGCATCCATGTAAGCAATTTTCTACATCCCCTACCACCCCCATGTACTTCCGTCCCAACTTCATGTCCAGTCAGTGCTATCCATGTGTGCAGGGGCTTGGAATTGTCCAGTGAGCACAGTCAGCCTACCAATGCTCCTGCCAAAGGAAATGTGAATCTTTCCCCAGAAAACATCAACTGCCGTTCACTCCTTTGCTGGGAGTGTAGGCATCGGGAGCCTCTCCCCATTTCTTTCTAGAATACTCACTCTTAATAACATGGAGATCTTGTCTAGGTACAAACAGTGGCGAGTTCCTGTGTGTAATAGTCATGTGTGGAGGCCAGTGTGTCACGGTGCTCCTCCCCACCCTCTCACCCTTACATTTTCTCCACCCCTCTTCTTTTAATGTCTCTAAACAAGGGGAAGGCTTGACAGATGCTCCAGTCTGTGACTGAGCATTCATAGTGGTTTATTTTCTGCATGTTGAATAGTGATGCCTCCCTGCATTAACTACTACCCTCTTCAGTAAGAAGTTTTGCTAACCAAGTTAAGAGCAGCACAAGTCTATAGATGTAAACATGAATATTTAGAAGGGAGCTTGACAATATGGCTATTTAGCAAAATCACATAAATACTTTCTTCCTTAGGCCTAGAATTTCCCTAGCCATGATTTGGTTTGTTTGTTTGTTTGTTTGTTTGTTTTTATTTTTTGTTCCTGTTTTTTACTGTGTTTGTAGTATCAGGCATGAATTTCCTCCTCCAAAGCAGACCTCAAATCTAATCAAGAGAGAGTTTATTATTCCCATAAAGAGTCTTTGACTACTGTACCAGTAGGTATGTGTTGTTTATATGATGGGTCATTGTTGTAGTCTATAGAATCCAACATGGGTAAGGCCACTGGTGTCTTTTCTCATCCAGTAACCAGGAGAGCACTCTAGAGCTCTGTGATAATTTACCTGCAGGGATACAGTGTTATAGTCAGTTCACAATTGATTTTTCTGTGTCCTGCATCAGAAGTTGTTGGTGTCTTTAGAAGTAGGATCTTACGATCTAGTTATGATGGGCAGTGAAGAGCAATGGTAGTCATTGTTTTTTTACGGTATTTCTGGGGCCTCCCTGATGACAACTCATAATGAAGGGAACATGTGCATGGCATTGAGATACTCATTTACTAACTCATGTCTCCTGAGAACAACATTGTTCACCCATGAGAGAACCTCTGTTCAAACTCCCAATTTTTAAATCCATGCCTTGATTATCTTGTTAGAATTCATGTTCCTCATACAGCCTTAATATTGATTAGTCTATTCCCTGCCCTACATTTATCTGGTCCCCCTGACCCCCAACTCCTGAAAGAACCCCCAAGAGAGGAGAGAGACCCTCACTCAAGTCTCAGGATGACATGACCCACCAAGAACTCAGGAGAGACCTGTCCTTGCTGCAATTGCATGAGTTTTATTGACAGGAACCAGCGCACTGGGGTCGACTTGTATCCCACGCAGTGGTAGAGGAGTTTGGCCCCCGAGTAGCTGGGAAAGGGGTTATTTAAAGGAAAAAAAACACAACCCAAGGGGTAGGGAGGACGTTATTGGAAAATGCCAAAAATACCAGTGAAAAATCACAAGGGGGTACTAAAAATCACAAGGGGAAATTCCCTGCTTCTCAAGATTGTACTCTGGATTTTAATCCAGCTTTTGTGGTCGGCCAGTTCCTAGAACAGGGAACCGGCTAACGTACATTCTTGGTGCTAGGGGGTCTAAATTTTTCCTGGTCTTTCACTCCCACCCCCTCCTTTAGTTCCAGGTAGTTTCCTCTTCCCAGTTCTTTAATATCACACCTGTTGTTTTTTTGTTTGAGTTTTTTTTTTTTCTCCTTTTAGTATAATTCTTCCTTGGGCTGGCAATGAATGCATTTGGAAGGTGCCTAGTAGATTACAGGTGAGAGGAAAGAAGTGAAGGGAAATACTGGGGTCAAAAAGGTTCAAGCAGATAATAGTGATGGGCAAAGGCAAAGAAGGGAAGGGCTAACCAGAATTGTGTATATGTACATGACTTTTAAATAAACCTTTTACCTTTTTATTTCAAGAAATTGCTTTTAGTGCCAAATTTTCTTGTATGGAATCAGTAATGCACATGAGAGGGAAGGAGAGGAGTATAAATCCTCTTTGAAGGGCTCCCAGTAGTTCTCTGCTAGGTAGATCAGTAATAGGACCTCAAAAGTGCAGACACTTCTTGTGGGGATGCTGAGGTAATACTCAGCAGCAGTGAGGTCAGTGTGGGGCAGTCATTGTGTCAGAACTTATTTCCCTATGAAAGAGATGAGAGCTGCTTGGGCACAGGGTGGAGCCTAGGGAGGAAGAAAAGAAACAGAAACCAGCTTCTGACTCCTGCTTACACATCTCTTCTCTGACTTACTGGATCCTGCAGCTTCCCAGGAGCACAGCCTTCTTGTCTCTGGACAGTAACCTCGGCTACATCTTTTATATGATCAACTTACTAAAGTCCCACCGTAGTTTTGACTTATTATCCAATTCTAAGACTGCCTCTCCATCTGCCTAGTGAGTAAGGGAGCACACTCTCTTCTACAAGCCACTGTTCTCCCTTCCTCTTGCTCTTCCCTTCCCTGCCTGTGGTTTTAAATTTTCTTTAAAACTGCTATTGCTGAGGGCATTGTTACTGTGTCCTCTCACCACTGAGTTATTATCTCTCATTCATTATTCTTTGATTCAAGTCCTTTGAAGGGGCCTGCACTGTGCTTACTGCTTCCCTGGGCAGGCTTGCACCATGTTCCCTCATGGGCAGCTTCAGAGCAGCCTTCCTCTGAATCTCCCTTCACTTCACAGTTTCTTCCCTTGTCTTACATTAGCCTCTCTGGCCAGGTTCAGGAATCTTGGCCTCCTTCCACTTCCCTGTTTATCAATCAAAACTTGCCTCTCCCTGCCCTCTTTGCCCCTTCCTCTGTGGTTTCTAATATAAATTGGGTTTTGTTTGTTTATTATTTAATTTGATTCCTATTTGCTTGTTTAAGTGAGACTGTTGTAGGAGCTTTTGTGACATTCTGTCTGGATGCAAATGTTATCTAATGAGATCTTTGTATGATTTTTGCAGTCACTGATCCTCAATGCCTAAATTCTTGAGAGGTTATAAATACCAGTTTCCTAGTTCTTGCATTTCTATTTGATATATTTATTAGCTGTCATAGTGTTATAAGGAAAAATAGTCTCTCACCTACTGTTTGTTTACTTTGTAGTATCTGTCATCAAAAAGCAGAATAATTCATTTTCCTTACTTATCCATTTCAGAAATATCTCTCTCATCCCAATGATGAACAATTTGATGTCATTGCATATTAATTTAAACCAACTCCTTTTAATGATGTTCAGATCATCACTTTAGACAGTAAAAGCCTTTCTTGATGCTTTGACTCCTGATATGCATTCTCTCAGGGATCCATGTTTTTGCTTCCCCATGTGCTCTTAATTCCACCCAACCACCCCAGCAACTCTGTCCATTGCAGTCTGCTTGCTTCCTCTGGTTCTGGGCCCTGGCCTGTGCACTGGCTCTGATCCCAGTGACTCTGTGCCCTGTGCACTCTGATCCCAGTGACTCTGTGCCCTGTGCACTCTGATCCCAGTGACTCTGCCCTGGCCTGTGCACTCACTCTGATCCTAGTGACTCTGCCCTGGCCTGTGTACTCACTCTGATCCCAGTGACTCTGTGCCCTGTACACTCACTCTAATCCCAGTGACTCTGTGCTCTGTGCACTCACTCTGATCCCAGTGACTCTGCCCTGGCCTGTGCACTCACTCTGATCCCAGTGACTGCTCTTTTTTCACAAGCAGCTTGATAACAGAAACTTCACTAAGTTTACCTCAAAGCAGTGGCTCTCTCCAGAAGCTCTATGCATTGTGTCCCAAGAATGTGAATCACCATTGAGAAGAACAAAAGAAACAAGAAGTAGGCACCAAAGAAACTGCAAACATTCCTGGAGCACAGGATGTGTTTAGCCTCAGATTAGTTTCTTTTCTTGCCACAGTGACAGAACACCTGACACTGACAGGCTAAGTTCAGGAAGGAGAGATTTACCTTGGCTGGTGGTCTGAGCATATGGTCTGTCTGGCCAGGCTAGCATGACTTCAGGAGCAGCTCCTGTCTGTAGTGTTAGGAGGCTGTGACTTCCTCTTTTCCCTTCTTATTCCCTGTAAACTCCATCCCCCACCCTGTCTATGGAGAGTGCTGCTCACATCTGCAGCATTTCTCTACACATTCTTCTCACCCCTCAGTTAAACCTCCCCAGAAACACCCTCGTGGAAGCTCCCCAGAGTGTACAGCAGTAGGCCTCCAATTGGATATACAACCCAAATTATCAATCAAGCCTTGTATAGGTACTTCCTTGATGAGAGATGCTCACTAAATGAGTTTAATGCAATTCATTCATGGTAGAAAACTAGTGCAATCATCTTCTCATTGTAACTTCTATGCCTTGGTTTGAGGTAGGACAAGGAAACATCTAACAAGTCAGTGCTTGGTTATAAAGATGTATAGCTAAATAATTATCACAATAGTGGGAATGCCAGCTCACAATGAAAGCACCAAAGAGCCCTACTGATGATTCAAGTTGAGATGGCCAGCATCATGGAGAGCAGAACATACCCAGCCCCACTTTTACTGAAGCCCTCAGGTCTGCCATTGCTAAAGACCTTGATGTCGTACCTTCAGTGAGAACACACTAATCTCACTGCAGTCAGCAGCTTTCTAGGTTTCCAGGTCTTGTTACTCTGACTACCCAATCTCCATTGTCCACTGTCTTTAAGATTATGTTTTTTTGAATGCTGTATCAAAAATCAGAATTTGAATTATTGAGTGAGAATGTATGTGACGACCCAATAATAAGAGGAAAAGGCATCTTATTGTAAAGATTTTTTTGAAATTATGCAGGAAGTCAAGCTGGATGATACATTTGTTAGTTCTTAGCCCTGTGGTAGGACTGGGCACAGCCACCCAGGTGCACTGGTTTTCAACTGAGCTTTACTTGTCTGAAATAAAATAGTATCTTTTCCAAATAAAATTCCAAAGGAAGAAACACTTAGCAAAGAAGCTTTCCTTCATAGATGTTATGATTTGAGTATAACAAGCCATATTGAACCCATTGGGGTTTTGGTAAGAGATTTCATAATACATCATAAATGTAAGTAATATGATGACTAATGCTTCAAGTCAAGTTGGAACATTTTAAATGAGAAAATAGCTGGAACCATTTTCAGGAAACTTTCCAGTTGATGTTTGGTCCCCCACAAGGTGTGCATTACCATCAACTGAGGAGAATCACCTCTGGGGCTTGAATTCCCACTCTGTTTTCATTACTGCAATATGATTCTTCCCCTTTCCCTATGAGGTCACCTTGTAGGGTGTAGCTGCATGAAATAACTGCAGGGTCTCTGTGACAGGCTAGTCTCAATCAGTCTGCTTCCTGGTAGCTCTTCAGAAAGTTTGGAAGGGTAATTAGGATCTAATAATTGACAGCCTCAGGTTTATTTAGTAACTTAAGGATACAAAATATGTTCCAGGCTTGGTAAGAAACTGAATCTGCAGACAAGATGACTCAGCTGGGACATTCTATTGCTACATTTTCTTAAAATCTAAACTTTGAAAATAGTTTATTACAGTTCAGTAAAAATTATGAAAAAATTCAAAACCCTCAAGGCCAAGATTCTGAGAATTGGACAAAAGGTCACATTCACAGTCTGGCTGATTCTAGCTCTGTTTGTAGTTCTTGAACAATATTGTTCTGGATAATCCTCCTCTGTATCTCCATCAAAAACACTTCTGAGTCTGTCTCCATCAGAAACACCCTTTCATGTCTGTATTTTAGTGATGAGGTTACTTTATTTCATCAATTTGAATAGGAAGAGTGGATGGCTCATTCTGTAGTGAGGTTCCAGTTCCTTAGTGGACCTGCTACTCGGAAAGGCACAGTGCCGTGGATAGTCATCTCACAATGCTTTTCTTCTTTCCACCTCTGCCCAGTGTGCCTCAGGGGCCTGCCCCAAGAATAGTATCTACATGCACAATAGCATATACTTTTCAAGCAGGGTCAAGGGACTCTGGTAGCCGAAAGGCATTGTGCACTGCAATTAAACATAAATTTTCAAACATGAATAATTTTAGTGTTTTAAATGCCTCCCTGTTTCTTCTTGGAAAGCTAGCACTATCATTATCTTTTGCTATGTCTAGATCTTTAGAATTTCAGGCTCCCTAAAAACTTTCATCAGTTGTATTCAGTACCAGGAGGGTTTACTTGTGACGCCAAATTTGTCATCATCCAGAGATTCAAGATCTGGCATATACAGAACAGCTTGGACATAACTCCACAGGAACAAAACCAGTGCTTTAGGGCCAGCAAGCTCTTGCAGTCATCACACATTGCGGTATGACAGAAATCAGCATTAAATCACACTTCACACTCAGGATACACAATTGATGCCTAAGAAACAGAAGCAAACCCTGAAATTATTTTCATATTCTGAGGAATCTGTGCTTCTGACTTCACTGAGACTTTAAGAGATTCCCTGTGTAAGGAAGCATACCCATGACCCTGCTCAGAGAGTCCTGCTTCTACCCTGTATTAAGGTCCAGCTGACCATGTATGCAGTGCTAATCTCCTGGAACATCTTATAAGGCATAAGAAAGGAAGCTGTACTTGCCTTCTCACTTTTGTACTATTATTTTTTAATAAATTCCGTAGTCCATCCTTTCATCTGCTTAAGGAAATGATTCTCATTTCTGAGCATTCAAGAGTTATATTCAGTAAAATAAGGTCAATAATACAACTCAGATGCATGTATAGTTGAATATTGCCAAAATGACTACATTTTTGGTATACATTTCATTTTCTGAATTAATCGGAATTTGAATTCTACTGATTAACAAGAGCCTGCATTTCAAATATATTTTACAATATGATCACAATGTGTGAAAGACTGTGCTTATTTAAGATCCCACCAAAGTGACCTGTGCTCTGAGTTTCACTAAGCAGTCTTAGGTTTAAAGCCCCTCATTTTCATCTGTTGCACCCTTTGATCTTACTAAATTTAATAGTGGCTCTATGGTTCTGCTAACATTTAGAAATGATATTCCATAATTCTCAGATTCTGAAAAGGGGCCACTTATAGCTTATGGTTCAGAATCAGTGTTGGGTTGGATTACTGTACAAACTCTGGGAAGAGGAGAAGATTAGCTTGAAAACCACCTTCAGGAGGCACTGTATAGAAGGAGTCAGACTCAGTGTGCAGTACACTTACCCTCGGGTCTAACATGGACTTCTCCTACCTCCCAAAGCCATAAGCTCATTTAAACCCCTTTTATTAGCTCGGATAATGAGACAGAGGGAATAAATCTATCCTGATACCTATCCGATGCTCATTAGTCATTGAACTATTTTTTTCATTAATGTGCAACAAAATTGCCTTTTTGTCTTACAGGTCCATGAAGTTTAGTAAGACATAACCATGTAGCCCTCTTACACAGAGCTACATACTCCTCTTACCACTACATATTATACAGCCATTCTCTTATGTTACCTTTTATGCATTATACATAATATTTTAATAAATTTAATTTTGGAATTTTATTTATTAAATTTAAGACTTAATAAATTTTGATTTACTTTATGCTTTTTTAAAACCTATGAATCATGACTTTTTGTACCATCTACAGGGAGATTTTCTAACATTAAACCTCATTATTAAATCTATTACTAATTTTAAGCTAGTTTTTTTAATGTGGTTGAGGTTAAAGTTCTCTTTTCTTTTTTTTTTTTTTTCTTCGAGACAGGGTTTCTCTGTATAGCCCTGGCTGTCCTGGAACTCACTTTGTAGACCAGGCTGGCCTCGAACTCAGAAATCCGCCTGCCTCTGCCTCCTGAATGCTGGGATTAAAGGCATGTGCCACCACGCCCGGCTCTCTTTTCTTTTTATATACATATCTAACAATATTTGATGATAAAACTCTTTCTTCCATTTAAATGCTGTTTTCTCTTTTTTAGAAATCATTTGGCAATATTTGTACCTTCTCTGTATTCTGTTATGATCATTGAAGCACACATATACACCATTCCAGTCTATCTCTGCATGTGTGTCTGTTTGTGTGTATATGCTTGAGTGTATGCTGGTTATGCGTGCAGTACATGTGGAGGTCACAAGTGTCTTCCTCAATCACTCCCCACATATTTTTTTTCTATGACAATGTTTGTCACAGAACCTGGACTTTGCCAATTCAGCTATACTAGACAGCCAGCATACTAGACAGACAGGATTCTTCTGTATGGAGACTACAGGTATGCACTGCCACAACCAGCTTTTTGACATGAGTGCTAGGGGTCATTCTTACCTAGGCTGGCTAGTTCTGGAGATCTGCCTGTTCCTGCATTTCATTGTTAAGGTTATGGACACACATAGTCATGCCCAGCTTTTCATGTTAGATTTCAGCATAGAACAATCATGTCATCTACAAAGAAGCATGCTTTTACTTTTTCCCTTTCCAGACTGCATACCTTTTCTTTTGATCCCCTTATTTTGACTATAGTTTCCCATATGATATACTATGAATGGTCATCCTTACCTATTCCTGATCTCATGGAGAACATTTCATCTTTCATATAATGCTAGCTGGAGACATACTGTATATAACATTTATCAGAGTAAAATACTACAAGCTTAGCAGTTCTTATTTTGTGTAGATACTGGATTTATCCAACTTTTCTTCATCAATTGTTCTTTTTCTCTAAGATATTAATAATTTAATATTAGATAATCCAACAGTGCAGTTCCAGAATAAACCTTCCTTGGTTGTAGATTTTTTAAAAATGTTTTATTAACGTGTGTGTGTGTGTGTGTGTGTGTGTGTGTGTGTGTGATGCACATGTACATCTGGATGTCAGAGAACACCTTGCAGGAGTCACCTCTCTTTGTCAGGGTTGACAGAATTTGTTTTTACCCACTAAGCCATCTTGCTGGCCCTTGAATGTGGGGTTTTATGTCTCTGGTGCTGAGAGATGTTGGTATGAGTTTCTTATACTGTCACAGGTTTTTGAAATTCCTAAGCAAATGGATGGATCTGGAGGGTATCATCCTGAGTGAGGTAACTCAATCACAAAAGAACTCACATAACATGTACTCACTGATAAGTGGATATTAGCCCAGAAACCTAGATTACCCAAGATACAATTTGCTAAACACATGAAACTCAAGAAGAATGAAGATCAAAGGGTGGACTCTTCACCCCTTCCTAGAATTAGGAACAAAGCACACATTGAAGGAGTTACAGAGATCAAGTGTGGAGCTGAAACAAAAGGATGGACCAACCAGTGACTGCTGCAGCCGGGGATCCATCCCATAATCAACCACCAAACACAGACACTATTGCATATGCCAGCAAGATATTGCTGAAAGGGCCCTGATATAGCTATCTCGTGTGAGGCTATACCAGTGCCTAGCAAACACAGAAGTGGATGCTCACAGTCAGCTATTAGATGGAACACAGGGTTTCCAAGGGAGGAGCTAGAGAAAGTACCCAAAGAGCTTAAGGGGTCTCCAACCCTATAGGTGGAAGAACAATATGAACTAACTAGTACCCCCAGAGCTCATGTCTCTAGCTGCATATGTAGCAGAAGATGGCCTAATTGGCCATCATTGGGAAGAGAGGCCCTTTGTTCATGCAAACTTTATATGCCCCAGTTCAGGGGAACGCCAGGGCCAAGATGTGGGAGTGGGTGGGTAGGGGAGCAGGGCAGGGGATGAGGGAGGGTTTAGGGGACTTTCGGGATAACATTTGAAATGTAAATGAAGAAAATATCTAATAAAAATGGAAAAAAATGGAAAAAATAAAAGAATGATGGTTACATAAAATCACTTCAGGAATGGCCTCTCTTTTGTTTTCTGGAACACAGAAAAAAAGGAGTTTCCCATAGTCCTTCTGGAACCTAGAATACAAGTGTTACCCCTATGCCCCTCTGTCTGCACATGACAGTCATGTCTGGATTTGAAGCTGCTGCTCTTCCAAGCCAATGGTGAAGGGAGAGTCTAAGAACATACCCTCAGCCCCACAGAGATCTGCCTGCCTCTGCCTCCTGAATGCTGGGATTAAAGAAGTACACCACTAGGCCTGCCTTGAATTCTATATTGATTTTTTTTTTCTTCTGTTTACCTGTGTTTTTCAGAATCTTCAAAATAGCTGTCCCTGCAGATTTTTTAGTTGTAATCTTTCCAGTGGAGAGAGAGAGTTCCATTGTCTCTGGGTTCCTGAAACAATGTTTGAAACAACAGAAGGAAAAGCACATTATGTACTTCAAGGCATGTTTAATAACTGCTCTAGGGAGTAAAATTGGATAAAACAAACTGAAACCAATTTTGCTAGACCTAGAAACTTTATGTTCACACTGGGGCATGGATTGTCAAATGTAGGTAAACAGCCATATGGAATTCATATTTTTATTGATACATAACAAATACAACAAATGTGAATTTAGTCTCTCACAATACTGCAGTTGTGCCTAGGATAGGTTCATCTGGTTGTCTGTGAAAATGTGTGTCTGTTTGGGATCAGCAGTGTGTGGAGACTTGTGAAGAGCACCTGCTTCTGAACCACTCCAGTTGTTCCTATTTGTAGGATGGACATCCCAGTACCAGGGTGACTGTTGTCCAACTAAAGGGCACATATTTCTTCTCACCTGTTTCATGCTTCGCGTTTCTTTCCCTTTCGTCTCCTGCATGTGTTCTTCCAAAGGCACAGATGATTGATTATATTGAGGCCTAATTCAGTGTACTAAGGATGAAGGTGTGCAGTTGGGATCTTTTTAACTAGTAGGAGATAGAACTCGTGTAAAGACAGTTTGCAGACATAGAACACGGAGGAGGAACACAGGCTTCACCTTGTGAATGAACTTCTTAAAGAAAATTCTGAGCATTATTTGAACATTAGTGTTTAGACAGACATAACAGATATATATTACACACATTGAACAAATGCCTAGTGTTGTGACATAGTATGGAATGGTAGCAGTGGGCACTATAAACTGAACCTTTACAGGTGAGACAGACAAGCTACAGCTTAAAGGCAAGACTTTTATTTTTCTATCATAAGGAAGTTAGCTTTTTATATTATAAATGAATAGGCATTAGTAAAGAGTTAATTATTAGCCAGAGGTAAATGTCATAACCTGTGCAGCTTGGGTCCTGAAATCCTGACCAGGAAAGGAGAAGGGGTTAAGGAAGTACAGACATATGCAGCAACTCTGGGATTGTCTGGGGTTCTGCCATCACTTCAACCTCGAACCTCGGCATGTTTATTAGGGAGAGGGCAGAGGAATGGTCAGATCATCTCTGTAGACAAGCACTCACAAGGTGCAGATGTGTGGAAGGAAAAAGCTGAAGCTTCTAGTATTTGTACACACTTCATTTTGTTCACAAACACTCATACTTGAACTCACAGGAAGAGCTTTGCCACACCTGTCTTCGACCTGGTCCTTATGTGGAAACACTTTTGCTATTGTTCCGTGGCTCTGAAGCCTTGAATCTTCAACATGGCTTTCACAGAAACGACACAGGGACGCCAAGGCGGGTTCAGAGCAGCTTGCCTTCGCAGCTTCTGCTTTATTCTGCTTCTCTCTCTCTCTCTCTCTCTCTCTCTCTCTCTCTCTCTCTCAAGTTTCACACAGCTGTAGCCGTTCACTCACTCACTCTGGTCTCTCCTACGCTGGTCTCTCTAACGCTGGTCTGGTCTCTCATCTGGTCTCCTCTCATCTGGTCTCTTATCTGGTCTCTCCTATGCTGGTCTCTGGTCTCTGCTACGCTGGTCTCTCTAATGCTGGTTCGTCTCTCCTCATCTAATGCTGCTGTTCTCTGGCCTCTCTCATCTGGGGCTCCCCTCAATTTATACTTCCATTCACTCAGGCCACCTCACACCACCCAATCATAAACACACACGTCCAAGGCAGCATGCAGGATTGGCTGATAGAATGGTATCTCGAGATGTTGCACTAATCTCACGGGGCTTAGCATAGAGCCAGGGCACCATCTTTGGCCCATGTGGCTGCGCCCGCTCCCCACACATTATTCCCTCAGGACTCCACTCACTCAAGTCTTCCTATGCTCCCTACAGGTCCACCCACCAGGATCACACTCAAAACCAATACTGTGGAAATTACCCTATGACTCTGTACTAAAAGAAATACCTAAACAGAGGAATCAGTTAGAAAGGCTTTATAATAGATGAACAAGATCAAAGGCAATGGATATTTTCATTGTGTTTCAGTATACCTGGCAAGTGTTCCACAGTGTCTAGGAAATGCACTGGCAGCTCTGCAAATAGCAACAGTGCTCATAAAAAGGTGGCCAAGAAATAACTTAAGAGCTGCTTCTCAGAAGACAAGTTAGACAGAGTAGCTAGACTTAGGAATAATTTTTATCTGTGTTCTAAGAACACAGAGAGAGCTGAGGGAATGGGGATCCATCTCAAGGTAATTGTGGCCAACTTCCATGTCTGCCTTCCATGAATGTTATACCTATCTGCAGTCTGAGAAAAATGGATCTCGTATGTTCACCAGTTGGCTTAGAGGGCCTAACTGAGCAACCTCCTGGATAAGTGACTAATTTGTTACTACAGGTACAGAAATCATATTTTAGCTTCAAATTTCTTGGTATGAAGCAGCAGCAAGGGGGTGGGGTGGCAGCATACAACTTCATCAACTTTAATCTGATTTGCTAAGGTTGGTTAGTGGTTCTTAAGTGTGTTACTTGCTGTGAAGTCACGGAATATAGAGGTGCACATATAAAGGACTGTGAGGACAGAGCAGGTAAATCAACGATCTGTTTTCCCCACAATATGTATCCTACTACTTTGTGTAAAACTCCAAATTTTGCAAGTCAAAAATATCTTTCAGCAGCATATGTTGCTGATTAACTAAGTATCTAAATGTGGAATGAAGCAGACCTCTGTCTCACACAAGACACAAAGATTAATTCACAGACCATAGAACTAGATGTAAGAGGGAAAACTATAAACCCCTTAAAAGAATCATATGTAGAAACTTTTGTGATCTTAAGTTAAGTAGTATAAGCAAAATAATGGCTCTGTTGGCCTCACAGAAATCAAAATATTCAATGTTGACAAGTTAAAATACTGTGCTAAAAGCTAGTCAAAATAAAGTGAAAAAACAGCCCAACTGAATGGAATAAAGTATTTGCAAATCATGTATCTTATGATAGAGATTTTTTAAAACCTCCAATTAAAAAATCATTGGAGTTAAAAAAAATGAGTGGCTAAGCAGTGATGACACACTCCTTTAATTCCAGCACTTGGGAGGCAGATCTCTCTGAGATCAAGGCCAGCCTGGTCTACAGAGTGAGTTCCAGGACAGCCCCGGCTACACAGAGAAACCCTGTCTGGAAAGGAAAAAAAAATGAGCAGAGTTTGGGAGTACGGAGATGGCTCAGTGGGTAAACCACTTAGTGCACAAATATGAGGACCTGCGTTCAGATCCCCCATGGAGCTTCTCAGCACTAGGACATGGCATCCAACACAGGAGACTCACTCCCTGTGAGAACAGAGTGGAGAATGCAGGCCGACACTGAGCTGCTTGTTCTCTGGTCTCCATACATGAGCCATGGCATGCCTGCCCATCTAGAGTCACATATGTCTGTCTGTCTTGTCTGTCTGTCTGTCTGTCTGCCCCCCCCCACACACACACACACAATGAGCAGAGTATAAATACTCATTTTCTAAGCATTTATACTAAATAGACAAGAAACACATGAGAAAGCATTCAACAAATCAATCATTAGGGAAATCCAATCATGAGCAATCAAAATTAACCTGGATGTACCTCAAGAGGATGTTAATACACAAAGGAAACACTGTACAAAGCATCAAACGTTGTATGGCTCCATTTGTATGCAGCGTCCCTAATCAGCAAGTATGGAAAGACAGCTTGATTGCTGTCTGAGGCTGGGGTGGAGGATAAGCAAGGAATGACTGCTGAGAGCTCTAAGGGTCACTGTCTTGTGTCTAAGTGACACTGGGAGTGACTGGCTGTGATGAGAGTCATATTTTGAACTTAGAATGTGAATATATCAATATGGTGTTTAAAAGATAATTCCTGGACTGATGACCTGGCACACCTGGAAAAGATGGTGTGCACAGTTATGCCTTCTGGACACTTAGTAGGTCATACAGGTGAGGCAAAATGGAAACAAGTGATAAAAGGACAGCTTGACAACTTCTGATATGTGACACATGTAAATGGGAATATGGATGTTAAGAAATTTCTGTAGCCTCAGTAATAGTGTCAGGTCTTGGGCCGCCCCCCCTTGAGCTGGATCCCACTTTGGGCCTGTCACTGGATCTGCTTTTCCTCAGGATCCTCTCCATTTCTTTCTTTGGGAGGGGGGTTGTATTTTTTTTTATTATTTTCTTTATTTACATTTCAAATGCTATCTCGAAAGTTCCCTCTACCCTTCCCCGCCCTACTCCCCTACCCACCCAGTCCCACTTCTTGACCCTGGCATTCCCCTGTACTGGGGCATATAAAGTTTGCAGGACCTAGGGGCCTCTCTTCCCAATGATGGCCAACTAGGCCATCTTCTGCTACATATGCAGCTAGAGACACGAGCTCTGGGGATACTGGTTAGTTCATATTGTTGTTCCACCTATAGGGTTGCGGACTCCTTCAGCTCCTTGGGTACTTTCTCTAGCACCTCCATTGGGGGAACCTGTATTCTATCCAATACATGACTGTGAGCATCTACTTCTATATTTGCCAGGCATTGGCATAGCCTCACATGAGACAGCTATACCGGGTCCTTTCAGCAAAATCTTGGTGGCATGTGCAATAGTGTCTGGGTTTGGTGGCTGATTATGGGATGGATCCCTGGGTGGAGTAGTCTCTGGATGGTCCATCCTTTCGTCTTATCTCCAAACTTTGTCTCTGTAACTCCTTCCATGGGCATTTTGTTCCCTATTCTAAGGAGAAATGAAGTATCCACATGTTGGTCTTCCATTTCTTTCTTTCTTTTTTTTTTTCCAACTTTTATTAGATATTTTCTTCATTTACATTTCAAGTGTTATCCAGAAAGTTCCCTATACCCTCCCCCCTCCCTGTAACTCTTTCATACAGGAACAATTATAGGTCAGAGGTGTGACTGTGGGATGGCAACCCCATCCCTCACTTGATGCCCTGTCTTCCTGCTGGAGGTGGGTTTTTCTTTTTTCTTTTTGGCTAATATCCACTTATTAATGAGTACATACAATACATGTCCTTTTTGGGTCTGAGTTACCTCACTCAGGATGAGCCTGACACTATTACTGAGGCTATGGAACGCTCACAAAAAGGGATCTACCATGACTGCCGGATTTCCAAAGACCCAACAAGCAGCTGAAAGAGTCAGATGCAGTTATTTGCACCCAAACAATGGACAGAAGCAGTTGACCCCTGTTGTTGAATTAGGGAAGTTTGAAAGACGCTGAGGAGGAGAGCAACCCTGTAGGAGGACCAGCAGTCTCAATTAATTTGGACCCCTGAGATCTCTCAAACACTAGACCACCAAGCAGACAGCATCCACCAGCTGATATAAGGTCCCCAACACACACACAGTAGAGGACTGCCAGGTCTGTGTTCATTCAGAAATGAAGTAGCTAACCCTCAAGAGACTGGAGGCCCCGGGGAGTTTAAAAGTTCGGTGGGGTGGGGGTGGGGGCATCCACATGGAGATGGGGTGGGGTCGAGAGGAGGTGTGGGATGTGGAGCAGTCAGATGGTGGATGGGGAGGGGCATGGAATGGAATATGGAGTATAAAATATGAGTTACAAATAAAATTAAATTTAAAAAATTTAAAAGGAAAAAAGCAGTTTTCAATAAAAGAAAAAAATTAGAAAAAACAAAAAGAAATTTCTATTCCATTTATTTTAATAATATACTTCAGTGTTCATCAGTCACAGAATCTCTTCTGGTTATAGCAGCTCATAAAGGAGAAATGAGCACTTCTGCATAAAAGGCAGGAAAAGGGTCAGGAAGGCAGCGTGGTGAGGAGACCCATGCTCTTTGGGATGAGCATTTTGTCTTATACTACTCTGATCCTATGATGGAGCTCTGTTACTTTGGGAGACCAAATGGCAGTTCTGGGTGGGTGCCACACTGGAAAGCCTCCTCCGGGTTGCTGTAGAACCTGAGGGCAGAGGTAGAAACCCCTGTCTGGGTGTGGGCCTTGTATGAGTGGCCAGAAGACCAGGTGGGTAGGCAGCTCAGCTGTGAAGTTCCTTCAGTCAGCTGTGAGAAGAGGGACAAGTGAAAGATGACAGTGCTTTGTACTTGATTTGTATCTAACTGGGGAGCTCCAGTCACCCTTGTTTCCTTTTTCTTGTAGCTGACATCAACTTGGATGTATCAAAGCCTTTGAAAGCAAACTTAAGTTTTACCAAACTAGATCAGATAAATCATTTTTTAAAGAAGATAAAAAAGGCACACATCTCTGCACATAGCAAAGAGACCTCCACCCCGTCAGATTCTATACTGAATATGGAAGAGCCTCCGGTCTCCAAAAATTACCGTGGAAAGTTGTTAAAAACCAAAGTTCACTGTGATGAAGCACAGAAGACATCATTTCAAGAAAACATTTGGAAAGCCATCTCCTGCTTTCAAAAAGTTTCTATCCATACTACCCAAATAGTGGTATCCATGGAAACTGTCCCGCACCCTCATAAGCCCTGTGTGTTAGCATCGCTGTCAAACCTCAATGGAAGCCTTAATATCAAAGCAGCACAAAAAGTACCTGGTAAGTTACAGAAAGAGGGGTGGGATGGAATGGAGGGAGGAGGAGGAAACACCCTTTGTGCATGTGAAAAATGTAGTGTTTTAAGGACTTAGGAGTCATTAGAGAAGCGAACAGTTCTAGCTTGTGAAATGTTTTCAAGAGCTGCTGGTTTGGTTTGGTTTGGTTTGGTTTGGTTTGGTTTGGTTTGGTTTGGTTTGGTTTGGGGCTATTGTCATTCTGTTTAAGGTTGATTGTCTGTTTAAACAAATCTGTGAGTCAGGGTATTTCCTAGCTCTACACTGCTCCTATCCATGTCTTGAGACACGTTCCTGCAGCTGTCTTTGGAACTGTTGGTTCCTAAGTTCCTTTTAGCTGAAGTGGCTGTGCTAGCACAGCATCAAGTTGAGCTTTGCATGCCTTCGAACGGTGTTTCCACAGTGCAGTCTGTGGAACAAGCACAGCAGATCACCTGAGACCTTACTGGGAGTGTGTGTACAAGACCCCCAACCCAGCTTATGAATCAGACTCTCTGGGCACAGAGCCCAATGATGTGAATTTGATCAGACTTGCAGGTGATTCTAATGCAGTACATCGCATCGCTGGGAACCATTTATTTTCAAAAGAAAAATTGCCATGGTGGCAGATATGCTCTACAAAGTGCCAAGCCGAAGCTGAAGTCTGGGAGAGTATCACTGAGGTGCTGTGTCAGGCAGACCACGCCTGGCCGGGGAAAAACTGAAACTGTAGAGGAGCATAGAGCTAACTGGCCATGACATCTCCATTTTTCTCCTTTGCCACTATGACTAAGTAGTAGCTTTTCCACAATGAATCAGAGAGGGTGGGCACAAAGTGTGTGAGGAGAAAAGTCAACACAGGCAGGAAATAACCATTTCAGCCACAGAATCTGCTACTGGGAAAGCTGATAGGCAAGTGCAGAAGTGTCACTCTAGAACAGAAGTCTCAAGAGGAAACCATATATTTTCCCACAATCCTGTGGGAACGTGTCCTTTTCCATGGCCCTGTATGGAGGAGGGTTGTGGACTGATTTTTGTCAGTTCCTAAGCTGTGTACTAAAAAGTAATTGTCAGCTGGAGACTAATTGTAATTTAGTTCTAGAGAGCCAGTTTGAGCACAGTGTTTTGGTTTTAACTTTAATAGTTGTATAATAATAACATTAGGCCAAAATATAGATGATGTCCTTCCTCTCTGAAATATATGTAATCAAGCCAGCTAAAAGCCAGCTTTTTTTCTTCCTTTGTTGCATTTAAAGTCAGAAATGAAAAATGAAGGATCTGGGGGACCTGAAAGATTCTCAAACACTGGACACTAGAGTGTCAGGTCCTCCGTGCCCACCCTCACACCTTTCTAAATGCTTACCCTTAATGGTGGCAGGGAAAAATTATGGCTCAAACAAAGGAAGAGATATAGACCCCCATGCAGGGCAGCTCTGTTCACATCAGCATTAACTCTAGATTCATTTTTAAAGATATTTACCCTTCATAATTGTTTTCATTATGATACAATTGAACACTTTTTATTTAGCCAGTCAAATGGTCTATTTTTTGTAATTTTCCCTTTTATATTAGAAAAACTACATAACCCTCTTCTTTTATAATTATGTTCTTTTATCTTGTTAAGCACAAAAATAGATACATTCGCCTTGACTAAAAGATACTTGGTATAATTCTGCTGGGCGGTGTCCAGCAAACATCTTAAAATAGTTTTTTAGAGTCACATTAAATCAAAATTGAAGTTAGTCATTTAGTTTTAAAGGATGTATTATAATGAAACTATAACAAAATCTGTTGTGTGTAAGTGAGATAGGGTTGGGACAGATTCTAGTTGTGGCTAAAGGCATCTAGGGGAAACTGAGAGATTACTGCATAGCTCTTTTTGGTTTTGTTTTTAGTTGGGGAAGATAGGATCTCTTTCTGGATCCCAGGCTAGCTGTAAACTTGGCCTTCACACCAGGATCAGGACATACTTAAATAAAAAATAATTGTAACTGTATTTAAAAGAAAACAGTAATTTATCATTATGAATATTAATTTCATAATGTAGTTGAATATATTCAAATTGCATGTTTTTTCAGTTAGCTTGAAATACATACAAATATGTGTACTTTAGGCTTGTTTGGTTTGATTTTGGCTTGTTTTGAGATAGGATATCACTATATAGCTCTGGTTGTCCTGGAACTCACTACCTATGTAGACCATGCTTGCCCCAGATTTAAACATCTGCCTGCCTCTGCCTCCTCAGTGCTAGGATTCAAGGTGTGCCACCACACCGGACAATTTGGTATTGTCTTGATAAGTGACAAAAATAAAAAGACTCACACACTCTACTAGCAGCCATATTTCTTTTCGTAGTTTTCAAGTGGTGGTGGTCTGTATTCAAACCAATTTTTATGGTGTATCTTTGAGCTCAAAGAAATGACTGTCAGATTTTTATAGGTTGACTCTAATGCAGAAAAACTTCCCCAAGTCTTTGATTTTCCAATTTCTGTCACCATGGTGAGCATCTGCAGCAGCTGCCCTTCTCAAATTATTTGCTGAACCAAATTGAGCACAGTGACAAAGTAGTCATCTCCGACGGGCTATTAAACAGAGAGGAGCGGGGCTGCACACACACAGCAGAGCATCTGCTGTGCACATGGCGTCCTATAGAAGGATGCAAGATAAAATAATTGTCAAAATTTTTCATTAAACCCTCAACAATTCGCACTTGTTTATCTGAATCTGCATAGCTCCCCAATGAGACAACACACTTGGGGTTTCTTTGCTTCTCCCTCACTTTTCTTTGATCCCTTTTGATGTGCTGACTTTAATAAACACAGTCAAAAACACTGTGCAAGAACATCATGGAAAAAACTACAAAGGAACGGCCCAGCAACAGAGCTCTGCTAATCCCTAACTTACGCAGGCTATTTTTAGAGAAATATTTTTTTAACACTCTTTATGTGACAATGTTATATAAACAGGGAAAAGCAGTTCTTTCCAGATGAATTTTAATTTAAGAGCTGAAATAGATTTGTAATTCTAGAGGAATCCTATGTGCTAAGTAATTCTTAGAGAAACACCATTGGGAATGTGCTGTAGGCATGTTACCTCACTTGTCAAGAGGACCAAAAAAAAATGAGTTTGCCTAATGATTATATTTTTTTATCATCTAAGCTGTTAGAAACCTATGGAAAGTATGTGGGGAAAGGGAATAATAAAAGCATGAAACAAGAATGCTAATGTTTGCGGGGCAGTGGTGGCGCACGCCTTTAATCCCAGCTCTCGGGAGGCAGAGGCAGGTGGATTTCAGAGTTTGAGGCCAGCCTGGTCTACAGAGTGAGTTCCAGGACAGCCAGGGCTATACAGAGAAACCCTGTCTGGAAGAAAAAAAAAAAAAGAAGAAGAAGAAAAATAAAGAAAGCTAATATTTTCCTCAAACGTCAATACATGTGTGCACCCTAGAGAGCTTTAATATTCACTTACTCATTTTATAAATAATATAGTAGGAATTATTAATTTTTTTAATAATTTCTGAGCTTTTTAAAGGAATTCCCATTTTCATTTTGCAGAACAAAGTAAAATTCTCCTAAACTATGACTATTTCAAGGGACTTTCTATTCCTCCACTCTTCAGATGCTTATGCAGCATGACTCCTATAACTAACTCCTCTCTCCTAGAACACTTATGTTCTCCCATGTGTCTTAATAAAATCACAATTGCCGTCTGATTGTAGATGTGATGCTGGTAATATCACAGGAAATCTTATGAGGGCTCTGCCAGTAACAAGAATCTAAGTTAGAGCCAGGCAGTGGTGGTGCATGCCTTTAATCCCTGCACTTGAGAGGCTGTCGGATTTCTGAGTTCAAGCACAACCAGGGCTACACAGGGAAAGCCTGTCTGGGGGTTGGGGGGGAAGAATCTAAGATAGAAATTGTATTTTATATTCTGAAGTATTTTTAAGTCAATAGTATTTCTTTGGTATCTATTAAATCTGACTCATAGTAGAGTATGTTCTTTAAACAGTTGCCACCTCCCCCAACATGGGCACAGAGTGCCGATCCCGTTTGCTGTTTGAAGCATGTCATTTTGGAGACACGCAAAGTATGTAGTTATAAATTCTAAGCTGACATCCAGTCTCTTTCCACAGGAGGGTGGGGACTGAGCTTACACTTTAGCTCCCTGTCAGAGTAATTTATGGCTCTATTAGGATGGCACGCCTTAGATTCTGCAAACAAGAGGACACAGTTTAGAGCTGTGAAATCATTGGGCTTGAGCTTGCCTTGCTCCTTCTCGGGGCCAATTCATATGGCAACCTTTAAATAGACTAAGAAAAAGAGGAACACAACTGGAACACCTTGATAACACAAAGGAAAATAACCTGGGTGAAGCTGTTAGAACTGGGAAACCATTGACAAGACTGAGGACTTTTCTCCCAAGCAGTGACTTGAGCTCATTGTCAAAGGAACAGTGGCTTTAATCACTTTCCCTGACCTTTCTGTAGTTAACTTTGTATATAAACTAAGAGAGAGAACGGAAGTATAGCCCTTCTTTTCCATGAAATTAGAATGCCTCCCTCATGTCCACCACATTGAGGACCAGTAAAACATTTATTATAACAGAAGCTAGCACTCCCTTCATGCTCTGCAAGTGAAACCAGGTCACTGGTGCAGAGTAGAGCGCCCACACTTCTGCTGTGCTGCAGTACCCTGAGGGAAGTCTGTCTGCTTTGGATGCTTCAGAGATGCATGTTAGACTGGTGGGAAATAAAGCATGAAATTAGGTATGACTACCTCAAATCCTGTGTTGCAGCAGTGAGCTGTTTACAGCACCCCAAAGACTCTTGCTGTTCTCAGAAAGAAATACATCTCTTTCCAGGGTCTGAACAACGAGAAATGAATTTCTTGACAGTTAAAGACAGGACAGATTTAACTTTTAAGGGTCCACTGAGGATGGAAGCATAAATATAGTTATTTGATAGTTATACAAACCACCAACAATACTTAATGAATACTGGGTGTGGGCATCAAGGCCCTGTCAATTTTGACATTTTGACCAAGTAGCTTAAACTCAACACTCAAGAAAAAGTTGAATGCTCACTGGTCTGTAACATCTGGGATTTTATTTGTCATTTTGGAGTAACTGGCAAGTGCAAAAGAAAGAGTAAAGGGGGATTATCTTGACAATGAAATGAGTTACTCAATCTTGTGATAATGAAAAGCAGAAAATTTCTAATGCCTTTCTGTAGTCCCTGAGGTAGAGGTACGTTTATGATTTTTGCAGAAGTAAAGTGTAGGCAAGCAGAACAGATGGCCTAGCGTCCATGAAACATAATAGCTCCTCATCCCTGGACTGAGCACCACTATTAATCCCAGGCAGATTCCCTGCTATTACTCTATAAGAAGGTTCAAAGTTGCTACTGATCAGCTAGTATTGCCTCTTTTTTCACTCTGAAATTACTCATGACTTATTTTGATATGTGAGAATAGTTTTCTGTGCATTCTGGTGAACTATTGAGGCATTCTCCAAAAAGTGTGAGGTCCTAAACTTTAAAATAAAATAAAAACTAGTGAAAATTTTTATAATTTCCCCATAATACTTCATATTATTTCTCTAATATGATGAAAAATAAAGCCTAATAATATGAGACCCAACATTTAAATCTCTTGGTTGTGATCCTTATAATGTGTGAGTAGATAAAATATTAGACAATAATGAACAGTATCAATCCTCAAGAAAGGTCAATTTTAAGTTTTATGTAGTTCTGTGTATATGATTGGGGGGGGGTGCATATGCCACAGCACATGTGTAGACCAGAAGATAATTCTGTGGACTTACTTCCCATCTTTACAGGGGTGCTGGGGATCAGAATCAAATCATCAGCATGCACAGCCAATGCCATTACACTACGTTATCTCAGGATGGTGGGGGGGGGGGGAGGATAGAATGAATAAATGGGAATGTTTAGCATGTTTAAAAACTAGTTGATTTTTTTGCTATTTGGACATGTTTTGTGTTGGACATATATTGTGTTGAAATAGTTAGGCCCACATCTTTTATTTTGTGATATATATTTGATCTATGATAAAAAGCTATGACTATAAAATTCTTATCATTTGTCATGTACATTTTGTGTTTTAGTGCTGGTGTAGTCTCCAAATCTGCCCATAAGGAATGATTTAAAATTCAGAGTATAATAACTTCAGAGAAATAGAAGGATAACCACTATATTGAATCTCATATGTATTCAAGGATGCATGCAAAATGAAAACTTTCTAATGAGCCACAGAACAGGGATGGGGGCAGTCTCCTATGTAGTGGTGAACATGATGTACCTGCCCACCCTTCTAGAGGGGGATGAGCTCACATCAGGAGGATAACCATCTCTGACTTTTTCTTCTGATTCATCACTGACCTGAACTCCATTTGAACCTTGTTAGACAAAAAAAAAAAAAAACAATTCCTGCTCCAAACTATAAAATATAATTAAGCCCTTTTGAAACAATGTGTAAAAGAACATTGCTGTACCCCCCACTTATAACCACTACCACCACCACAACCAATAAAGTTAAATCGAGCACTGCCTGTAATGGATTAAAATAATAAATGTTCCTGGATTTCAGTGAAGTGCTTGAAGAAAACAGGCTTCCAGCAGCCGGAGTAGCTGACTGTAGGAAAGACATTTATTAACGATGAGTTCAAGGATGTGGCCTGTGTAATACCATTGCTTTCTGTTTACCGTGAGTTCAAGGGTGTGGCCTGTGTAATATCATTGCTTTCTGTTTACCTTGAGTTCAAGGGTGTGGCCTGTGTAATATCATTGCTTTCTGTTTACCGTGTGTTACACAGCTCTTGTATTTTACACAGCCCACACGTATCGATATACAATAATGAAAGGATTTTTTGTTTTAGCAAAAGAATTGTTAATTGTATAAATATGGCTCTTTGGGGAATCTTCATCTGACTGTTTCTTTTTGATAAGAAAACCTTTACTACCTGTATTAGTCAGGGCTCTCTAGAGTCACAAAACTTATGGGTAGTCTCTATATAGTAAGGGAATTTATTGATGACTTACAGTCTGTAGTTCAACAGTGGTCAGCAGCAGCTGTGAATGGAAGTTCAATAATCTAGCAGTTGTTCAGTCCCACAAGGCTAGCAGGCGAAGAAGAATCTTCCTTCTTCCAACATCATTATGTAGGTCTCCAGCAGAAGGTGTGGCCCAGATTAAAGGTGTGTGCCACCACACCTGATCTGGGACTTGCTGGGATACTGTCATTATAATGTCCTCTGTAAATCCACCTTCAAACCTTGTCTCTAACAATATTAGCTTATTTCTTGTTACCAAAATTACCAGATTCTGAATTTAATCTAGTTTCTTTGCCAAAATGCTTTTGGCCTCAGGTGATATATTTTTACCATAGTTCATAATAGTGGTGCTTGCCTGCCCTATATGATACCAGCCGCTGCTTTCTGTTTCAATTTCTCTAAATTTGGTTGCATCTGGATAAAAACAACTGATACACACTTCACACATAATCACATCAAAATAGTGCATTTGAAGAGAAGAATGGGGGCCTTTAAGACAACAAAATTGCTGTCAGGTGACATGAATTTCATTGAACAAAAGGTTACTGTAGAAGAAAGGTTCCATCCCTAGTAATTAAGTACTAGAGACATTTTTCTAGCAGCCTTCCTTTTCATCCTAATGATAACATCTGTTAGTCTAGTGGTCTGAGAAATGGGTGTTCATTAAGAGTTCCAGCCCTGAGATATGGGAAACTAGAAGGCTACAAATAAATCTACCCTGCTCTGTGCAGTTGTTTTTCTGAAAGTGTTGAGTTCTGCCTGTGGCCACAGAAAATTGCACTCTTATCCACATAAGTGAGAGAGCTGTGTGCTAGAGAGATTACTGGCAAAACAAGCCTGGCAGGAATTAATGAATGAAAATATATGAGATAGTCTTTTATACCCTAGCGGGTGCCCTAGACCCATTGGCTGTGTTAGTATAACATGCTGAGGCAGTGTAAGAGAGCTGGGGCAGGAAAGCATTTATTTACAGTGCTGTTACCACTTGCAGAATGAACTAAGAGCAGTGTTTGTAAAGCAGCAGAGTACTTGAAGCAGATTGACAGAGTCTACATGACTGCTACTTATTGGCCTCTTCTTAAATCTTCTCTCCCTCTGTCATCTAAACTATGCCACTTGAATGTTAAAGCCACCACTCGTTAAATGTTTGAGCTAAAATTTAATTTTAAAGATGCCCTTTGCCTTTAATCCCAGCACTTGGGAGGCAGAGACAGGAGGATTTCTGAGTTCGAGGCCAGCCTGGTCTACAAAGTGAGTTCCAGGTCAGCCAGGGCTATACAGAGAAACCCTGTCTCGAAAATAAAAAAAATAAAAAATGAATAAATAAATAAAAAGATGTCCTTTTTTTTTTTTTTTAAATCAAGAGCTCCTTTATCCTTTCCTCTCATAAATCTTATGGCCCAAACATACTACATTTAATATTTACTCAATAGCAATGATACCAACTTGATAGAATAGTAACTACAAATAAAAACTTTAGTCAGTCTCCATAGCCCTGGTTTCACATTCCTGACTTGTAGCTATTTGAAACATTAAAATGATCTCATGGACTATGAGTACTGTGTGCCGCTAATGTCAATGAATCCTGGAATTAAACCCAGTGAGCTAGTCTTAACTGCTTCATATGGTTAACCCTGAAAAGGTCGACTTTTGTACAAGGACATTTTGAGGTAAAATGGACTTAAATGCCATCTGGTTTTTCTGATGTATCAGACTTTTATTGTGTAGGCCAAGACTAGTTTCTAAGCCACCACAGTCATTTTGCTTTCAACATTAAGTTTATATGCAGTCTTCACCTATATGACTAGCTACAGAAATCACTTCAGCAGGCATGATAGCACATACCTGTAAACCCAGCACCTGGAAGATAGAGGAGGATCTGGAGTTCACAGCCAATGTGGGCTACATAGTGACCTTGGCCTCCCAAAACACAGACCCAGCAGAACTTTCTTCATAGAAATTAGCTACTGTGTCCATCTAAGAAACTTTACAGGTATCTTTTATCGTCCTTCCTCTCAAAGAAGGCTGAATACAGTATGTGGTTGTAGTACCAGGGAAATGTTAGTGAGCCCCCAAAAAACAGACAGGAACCAATCTGATGCAATCACATCATGGTCCTTATTCTATTCAAGCTAGCTCTGGGGCCCTCCAGCACACCACCATTATTCAGGACGGTTTTGGTGGTAAGGCAGCCCCGAATGTCTATCAGGGCAAGGCTTTATGTTTATAGTAAGCAGCAAGTCAGGGTGAGTGTGCTGCGGTGGCCTTTAACACAATTGGCTGCTGCTGGGAGTCAAATCATAAACTTTATTTCTGTTCCCCTCTGCATTGATTGTCATTAGGCAGGGACTGGGCTTGTAACCTGAGGGTGCAGGTTTGTTGAGGGAATAACCTAGAGACACTGGTCTTGTTGAGGGTGTGGCCTGGAAAGGCTGGTCTTGTTGGGGATTAACCTAGAGACTGGAGCTAGGCTCAGGTTTTGTTGGGGGTCAACTTGGAAACTAATGCTAGGTACTGGCCTGTTAGCTTACCTGAGTTCAAACTTAGCTAAGTTTCTCTAAAAATCAAGTCTGAACTTAAAAGATTTGGCTTCTCATGGTCATATGTACCAATCTGCTTTTTTAAAACATGCCCGTATGAGCCAGTCCAATCTTAGTTTCCTACTACATTCATACAGTATAAGAGAGCAAACATGGTGGCCAGCTAGAGGAGGATAGTGATCTTCCATCACTCCATGGAGTTTGCATTTTAACTTTCCAAGATCTTAGAGGGTTTTTGGTTTGGTTTGGTTTGGTTTTTGTAGTTTTGTTTTGTTTTTTTGTTTTTTGTTTGTTTGCTTTTGTTTTGTTTTTCGAGACAGGGTTTCTCTGTGTAGCCCTGGCTGTACCAGAACTCACTCTGTAGACCAGGCTGGCCTCAAACTCAGAAATCCACCTGCCTCTGCCTCCCGAGTGCTGGGATTAAAGGCGTGCACCACCACGCCCAGCTGATCCTAGAGTTTTAAAACACTTCACAAATATAATTTTCCTAGACAAGGATGGAGTATGAACAGCCAAGGTAGAAAGATGTTTCTTCTCTCATGTGAAATTCTCCTTTGACCTTTTAATTTTTTATTGATTCTTTGTGTATTTCCCATCATGTATCACAGTCCTCCTCATCTTCCCATCCCTCCATATCCACCCTGTGCCTTTGCAGCCTTCCTCTCAAAGGAAAACAAAGCAACACCCACGCCAACACCTCACCAAGGAGCCTGCAGTCTTCCCCCACAGTGTGTCCTTTACTTGCAAATGATAATTGCACTGAGTCCTTGGTCTGGTTCCAGGCTTCTGCTACAGTATCAGTACTGGATCTACACTGGGACTCCTATCTGATAATCCTGCAGCTTTGGTTCTGAAGGACTGGCCCCTTCATGTGCTCCTGCAGTTCATAAATGGGTTACATGTTGGGGTGGGCCAACTCAAAGCCCTGGATCTGAGCTGGTGGTAGTTGGTCAGCCCACCAGCTTTCTTGAGCCCATGCCACCAGTACCAGCTCTCCAGCTCTGCCTGGTCGAGGGGTGGGGCCAGTTCCACCACACTGTTCAGGTGGGAGTGTGGCAAGCTCTCCCATCTGCAGCAGGTAACAAAGGGCTAAGGAAACTCTCTGGCACCCAAGCCACAGCAGAGCCAGCTCACCCACCTGCTACAGGTGGTGGGATTGGGGGATAGAGGTGCTTGCTCATCCCTGCCATCAGGCCAGCTCTACTGTGCTTCCCCGGGAGGGCCAGGGACAGCTCTCCCACACTCACTCCATCAAGGCTAGCTATCCTGGACCAGTGTCACCAGAGCCACCACTCCCATGCTGCCCAGGTAAAGGGCTCTCTCACTGTAGGCCAGCTCAACACAGTGCTCAGACATCAGCATGGACTCAGGTTGCAGCCCAGACCACAGACATCTGGATGGCCTTCAGTAACAACACAGGCCATAGCCATCAGCACAGACCCTGGCTGCAGTAGGACCCAGACCCAGCCCTTGGCTGTAGCACAGGCCCAGACATCACCATGACCACTCCTCATATGCAAATCTTCCTCACAACTATAGCTTCTCCAGTTCCACGTCCTCTTCAGTGCACTGCTTGTCTTAACTCTCTCTCCCATCTCTCTACCACATACTAATCATCATAGTTGCAGCAAGTGTGCACTTGTGTCTCTTCCACCATCATCCCCTGGGGTGGGGGTGGGGGTGGGGAGGTGGCAAGTGTTTGGGTGTCTCAGGAAAAGAAAAACTTGTTCAATCTTATGTTCCTAGTTTCTTACATTCAGAAGACCAGGCTTGTATTAAGGCCAGGATCGATCCAGTCTTACTCTCTAAATAGGACTAGATAAAAGTTCTTGGGGACTGAAGTTCTTCCTACAAGAAATTAAAAGGTATCTTGGAGAAAAGCCACCAAACTAGATCTCACTTCCTGCTCTCTTGTTCTGGACACTGTTACACTTTGTTCACTGAACAATAGATGTAGTCCCTTGTTTTACTGAATTACTTTATTGAGTGTTTTTACTTAAGATATTAATAAACATAAATGTTTACATAAGCTTATTGCAAACTTGAGTATAAGTAGTATCCAATCAATTTACACATTCTGTTTGAGGATAGAAAACAAGGTGGTTTTGTTTTGGGGTTTTATACAACCAAGTGCTATATTTTATATGCTTCACAAAAATTTGAAGGAACATGAAATGGAAAGATTTTGGTTTTAGAGGACTTAGTCATATTTTTGTAGATTATACTTAAAAGATTTTTTTTTTCAGCCGGGCATAGTGGCACACATCTTTAATCGCAGCACTAGGGAGGCAGAGGCAGGAGGATTTCTGAGGCCAGCCTGGTCTACAGAGTGAGTTCCAGGACAGCCAGGGCTACACAGAGAAACCCTGTCTCAAACACCCCCCCCCCAAAAAAAAAACCCAAAATATTTTTTCTTCCATTTTGAGGCATTCTGATCTTTCCCTGTTATGCTAATTTGCTTCTGGATGTTTCTGACATATGCTTGCTGACTTTTAGTGGCCCAACCTTACTTCCAGCTGGATTAAAAACAAACAAACAAATAAACAAAACCTGCCTCTGCTCTGCTTTTTTCCACTGGATAGTTTTAGCTCCCTTGTCAAAGATAAGGTGACCAAAAGTGTGTGGGTTCATTTCTGGGTCTTTAATTCTATTCCATTGGTCTACCTGTCTGTGGTTATTCCAGTACCATACAGTTTTTATCACAATTGCTCTGTAGTACAGCTTGAGGTCAGGCATGGTGATTCCACCAGAGGTTCTTTTATTGTTGAGAATAGTTTTTGCTATCCTAGGTTTTTTATTATTCCAGATGAATTTGCAAATTGCCCTTTCTATCTCAGTGAAGAATTGAGTTGGAATTTTGATGGGGATTGCATTGAATCTGTAGATTGCTTTTGGCAGGATAGCCATTTTGACTATATTAATCCTGCCAATCCATGAGCATGGGAGATCTTTCCATCTTTTGAGATCTTCAATTTTTTTCTTCAAAGACTTGAAGTTCTTTTTATACAGATCTTTCACTTCCTTAGTTAAAGTCACACCAAGGTATTTTATATTATTTGTGACTATTGTGAAGGGTGTTGTTTCCCTAATTTCTTTCTCATCCCGTTTATCTTTTGTGTAGAGAAAGGCCACTAATTTGTTTGAGTTAATTTTATATCCATCTACTGAGCTGAAGCTGTTTATTAGGTTTAGGAGTTCTCTGGTAGAATATTTAGGGTCACTTATATATACTATCATATCATCTGCAAATAGTGATATTTTGACTTCTTCCTTTCTAATTTGTATCCCCTTGATCTTTTTTCATTGTCGAATTGGCCTGGCTAGGACTTTTAGTACTATATTGAATAGGTAGGGAGAAAGTGGTCAGCCTTGTCTAGTCCCTGATTTTAGTGGGATTGCTTCCAGCTTCTCTCCATTTACTTTGATGTTGGATACTGGTTTGCTGTGTGTTGATTTTATTATGTTTAGGTATGGGCCTTGAATCCCTGCTTTTTCCATGACTTTCATCATGAATGGGTGCTGGATTTGTCAAATGCTTTCTCAGCATCTAAAGAGATGATCATGTGATTTTTGTCTTTGAGTTTGTTTATATAGTGGATTACATTGATGGATTTCCGTATATTAAACCATCCCTGAATCCCTGGGATGAAGCCTACTTGGTCATGATGGATGATCGTTTTGATGTGTTCTTGGATTCGGTTTGCAAGGATTTTATTGAGTACTTTTGCATCAATATTCATAAGGGATATTGGTCTAAAGTTCTCTTTATTGGATCTTTCTGTGGTTTAGGTATCAGAGTAATTGTGGCTTCATAGAATGAATTGGGTAAAGTACCTTCTGTTTCTATTTGTGGAATAGCTTGAGGAGAGTTGGAATTAGGTCTTCTTTGAAGGTCTGATAGAACTCTGCACTAAACCCATCTGGTTCTGGGCTTTTTTTGGTTGAGAGACTTGATGACTGCTTCTATTTCTTTAGGGGAAATGGGACTGTTAAGATTGTTAATCTGATCCTGATTTAACTTTGGTCCCTGGTATCTGTCTAGGAAGTTGTTTATTTCATCCAGGTTTTCCAGTTTTGTTGAGTATAGGCTTTTGTAGTAGGATCTGATGATGTTTTGGATTTCCTCAGGATTTGTTGTTATGTCTTCTTTTTCATTTCTGACTTTGTTAATTTGGATACTGTCCCTCTGCTCTCTAGTTAGTCTGGCTAAGGGTTTATCTATCTTGTTGATTTTATCAAAGAACCAGCTCCTGGTTTGGTTAATTCCTTGAATAGTTCTTTTTGTTTCCACTTGGTTGATTTCAGCACTGAATTTGATTATTTCCTGCTGTCTACTCCTCTTGGGTGAATTTCCTTCTTTTCTTTCTAGAGTTTCTAGGTGTGCTGTCAGACTGCTAGTATATGCTCTTTCTAGTTTCTTTTTGGAGGCACTCAGGGCTATGAGTTTTCCTCTTAGGACTGCTTTCATTGTGTCCCATAAGTTTGGGTACGTTGTGGCTTCATTTTCATTAAACTCTAAAAATTCTTTAATTTCTTTCTTTATTTCTTCCTTGACCAAGGTATCATTGAAGAGAGTGTTGTTCAGTTTCCACATGAATGTTGGCTTTCTATTATTTCTGCTGTTATTGAGGCTCAGCCTTAGTTCGTGGTGATCTGTTAGGATGCATGGGATAATTTCAATATTTTTGTATTTGTTAAGGCCTGTTTTGTGACCAAGTATATGGTCAATTTTGAAAGTGGTACCATGAGGTGCTGAGAAGAAGGTATATCCTTTTGTTTTTGGATAAAATGTTCTATAGATATCTGTTAAATCCATTTGTTTCATAACTTCTGTTAGTGTCCATGTGTCTCTGTTTAGTTTCTGTTTCCAGAATCTGTCCATTGGTGAGAGTGGGGTGTTGAAGTCTTCCACTATTATTGTGTGAGGTGCAATGTGTGCTTTGAGCTTTACTAAATATTCTTTAATGAATATGGCTGCCCTTACATTTGGAGCATAGATATTTAGAATTCTCTCAAGTAAAACCACCTAAAATGGAAATTACACTTACTTCACGGGGAGGAACAGAAAAACTATTAAAACCCAACCTTTAGTTAAAATAATTTATAATCTTACCGATGAGGACGAACAAAGAAGTTCGGTAAACGAACCTTTTAGCAAAAGGTCGGAAAATGAAACTCCATCACAGACAGAAACAGAGACTCCACCCATTCCTGTAAGCAGCAAAATATTGGGTCTTGTTTGTGTAGCCAGTCTGCTAGTTTTTGTCTTTTTATTGGGGAATTGAATCCATTGATGTTAAGAGAAATCAAAGAAAAGTTAGTGTTACTTCCTGTCATTTTTGATGTTAAAGATGGGAGTCTAGTCTTATGGCTGTCTTCTTTTAGTTTTGTTAAAGGATTACTTTCTTATTTTTTCTAGGGTGTAGTTTCCATCTTTGAGTTGGTGTTTTCCAGTTATCCTTTGAAGGGCTGGATTCATGGAAAGATATTGTGTGAATTTGGTTTTGTCATGGAATACTTTGGTTTCTCCATCTATGGTAATTGAGTGCTTTGCTGGGTATAGTAGCCTGGGCTGGCATTTGTGTTCTCTTAGTGTCTGTATAACATCTGTCCAGGATCTTCTGGCTTTCATAGTCTCTGGTGAGAAATCTGGAGTAATTCTAATAGGCCTGCCTTTATATGTTGCTTTACCTTTTTCTCTTACTGCTTTCCATATTCTGTCTTTATTTAGTGCATTTGTTGTTCTGATTATTATGTGTCGGGGAAGAATTTCTTTTCTGGTCCAGTCTGTTTGGAGTTCTGTAGGCTTTTTGTATGTTCATGGGCATCTCTTTCTTTACTTATGGGAAGTTTTCTTTTATGATTTTGTTGAAGATATTTGCTGGCCCTTTAAGTTGAGAATCTTCCTTCTCATCTACTCCTGTTATCCATAGGTTTGGTCTTCTCATTGTGTCCTGGATTTCTTGGATGTTTTGAGTTAGGATCTTTTTGCATTTTGCATTTTCTTTGATTGTTGTGTCTCTATGGAATCTTCTGCACCTGAGATTCTCTCTTCCATCTCTTGTATTCTGTTGCTGATGCTCACATCTATGGTTCCTGATTTCTTTCCTAGGGTTTCTATATCCAGAGTTCTCTCTCTTTGAGTTTTCTTCAATGTTTCTTCTTCCATTTTTAGATCTTGAATGGTTTTCTTCAATTCCATTACCTGTTGGTTGTGTTTTCCTGTAGTTCTTTAAGGGATATTTGCATTTCTTCTACCTTTTTAGCAGTTTTTGCCTGTAGCTCTTTAAGGGCTTCTACTTGTTTAGCAGTGTTCTCTTGTGATTCCTTGAGGGATTTTTGTATTTCCTCTTTCATGGCTTCTACCGTTTTGGCAGTGTTCTTCTGTAGTTCCTTGAAGAATTTTTGTTTTTCTTCCTTAAGGGCTTCTGCCTGTTTAGCATTGTTCTCCTGTATTTCTTTAAGTATGTTATTAACATCCTTTTTATAATCTTCTACCATCATGATGAGATATGATTTAAAATCTGCATCTTCCTTTTCAGGCATGTTGGGGTATCCAGGACTCATTGCAGTGGGCGTACTGGGTTCTGATGATGCCCATTGTTCTTGGTTTCTGTTAGTGAGATTCTTTTTTTTTTTTTTTTTTATGGATTTTTTTTTCTCTCTTTATTAGATATTTTCTTCCTTTACATTTCACATGTTATCCAGAAATTTTCCCTTACCCTCCCGCGTCCCCGCCCTGCTCCCCCACCCACCCCCTCCCGCGTAATGGCCCTGGCATTCCCCTGTTCTGGGGCATATAGAGTCTGTATAACCAAAGGGCCTCTCCTCCCAATGATGGCCAACTAGNGAGAGTTCATTTTGGTGGATTTTACCTTTAATGTGAATGAAGTGCCCCTCCTTGTCTTTTTGATAATTTTGGGTTGGAAATCAATTTTATTAAATATTAGAATGGCTACTCCTGCTTGTTTCTTCAAGCCATTTGCTTGGAAAATCGTTTTCCAGCCTTTTACTTTGAGGTAGTGTCTGTCTTTGTCTCTGAGGTGGGTCTTGTTTGTGTAGCCAGTCTGCTAGTTTTTGTCTTTTTATTGGGGAATTGAATCCATTGATGTTAAGAGAAATCAAAGAAAAGTTAGTGTTACTTCCTGTCATTTTTGATGTTAAAGATGGGAGTCTATTCTTATGGCTGTCTTCTTTTAGTTTTGTTAAAGGATTACTTTCTTATTTTTTCTAGGGTGTAGTTTCCATCTTTGAGTTGGTGTTTTCCAGTTATCCTTTGAAGGGCTGGATTCATGGAAAGATATTGTGTGAATTTGGTTTTGTCATGGAATACTTTGGTTTCTCCATCTATGGTAATTGAGTGCTTTGCTGGGTATAGTAGCCTGGGCTGGCATTTGTGTTCTCTTAGTGTCTGTATAACATCTGTCCAGGATCTTCTGGCTTTCATAGTCTCTGGTGAGAAATCTGGAGTAATTCTAATAGGCCTGCCTTTATATGTTACTTTACCTTTTTCTCTTACTGCTTTCCATATTCTGTCTTTATTTAGTGCATTTGTTGTTCTGATTATTATGTGTCGGGGAAGAATTTCTTTTCTGGTCCAGTCTGTTTGGAGTTCTGTAGGCTTTTTGTATGTTCATGGGCATCTCTTTCTTTACTTATGGGAAGTTTTCTTTTATGATTTTGTTGAAGATATTTGCTGGCCCTTTAAGTTGAGAATCTTCCTTCTCATCTACTCCTGTTATCCATAGGTTTGGTCTTCTCATTGTGTCCTGGATTTCTTGGATGTTTTGAGTTAGGATCATTTTGCATTTTCTTTGATTGTTGTGTCTCTATGGAATCTTCTGCACCTGAGATTCTCTCTTCCATCTCTTGTATTCTGTTGCTGATGCTCACATCTATGGTTCCTGATTTCTTTCCTAGGGTTTCTATATCCAGAGTTCTCTCTCTTTGAGTTTTCTTCAATGTTTCTTCTTCCATTTTTAGATCTTGAATGGTTTTCTTCAATTCCATTACCTGTTGGTTGTGTTTTCTTGTAGTTCTTTAAGGGATATTTGCATTTCTTCTACCTTTTTAGCAGTTTTTGCCTGTAGCTCTTTAAGGGCTTCTACTTGTTTAGCAGTGTTCTCTTGTGTTTCCTTGAGGGATTTTTGTATTTCCTCTTTCATGGCTTCTACCGTTTTGGCAGTGTTCTCCTGTAGTTCCTTGAAGAATTTTTGTTTTTCTTCCTTAAGGGCTTCTGCCTGTTTAGCATTGTTCTCCTGTATTTCTTTAAGTATGTTATTAACATCCTTTTTATAATCTTCTACCATCATGATGAGATATGATTTAAAATCTGCATCTTCCTTTTCAGGCATGTTGGGGTATCCAGGACTCATTGCAGTGGGCGTACTGGGTTCTGATGATGCCCATTGTTCTTGGTTTCTGTTAGTGAGATTCTTATGTTTGCCTTTCGCCATCTGGAGATTTCTGATGTTAATGTCCAAGCTGTCACTGGTTTGAGCTTGATCCTCCTGTGATTCTGTTAGCCTCTGACAGCACTTATGGTAGACCAACTAACTATCCCCGGAGATCCAGTGATCACAGCACTCTCTGCAGGCAAGCTCTTCTCTTGCAAGTCCGGTGCCTAGCAGACTGGAGCTCTGATCCACTTCCTGAGTTCTAGGGTCAGAACTCTCCCAGCAGGCTGCCTCTCTTCTGTAATCCCGAGGTGATACCAACGTTCTGGGATGTGTAGAGCACACTAACGGCCCCAGCCACCTCCGCTGGGCTCAGAAGCAGGATGGCGGGGGTGGTCCTGGCTGGAAGAGACCCCAGCCTCTGGTTGGGCAGAGTTCCTCTGTTCCTGCTGCCACTGGCACCAGACCCTCCGCGGTTCCCAAAGCAGACACTGCGCTCCACTCACCTGTAACCCCTGGGTGATTCTAAATGTCCTGAGGTGTGGAGAGCACACAAATGGCCCTAGCTGCCTCCACTGGGCTCAGAGGGAAGATGGTGGGGGTGGCCCTGGCTGGAAGAGACCCCCAAGACTAATATTCTTAACTTAGAATAGAGGCTACAGATAAAAAAAAAAAAGGAGTTAGAAAAAAAAGGAAAAAACTTTATTGCAATGTACATCTTAGGATATCATTGTGAACCTGATGAACAGTGATAAGCATTATGGAAAAAGAAAAGAAACACAAATGTTAAACTGCCTCCAAAGCATTGGACTGCAAAAGGAAGGGATAAGCTCTACCCTGGAATTCAGAGAAAAGCAAAATGCCTTCTGAGACTGGAAAGAGATTGATAACAAGAGGTCTAGAAGGCAGATTTCTGAGTTCAAGGCCAGCCTGGTCTACAGAGTGAGTTCCAGGACAGCCAGAGCTACACAGAGAAACCCTGTCTGGGGAAAAAAAACAAAAACAAACAAACAAATAAACAAACAAAAAAAGAGGTCCAGAGTGAGCAAATAGATTTAAGACTAGTTAGGATATGTGAGTGATAATAGGATCTGTCATGCCATCTCATCCATGTATATAATACACTTCAGTTATACTGCATTCAAACAGGAATGCAAAATAAAGAGCTTCAAATGAGTAATGGGTGGAAAAAATAAAAAATAACAAACAAAACAAAACAACCTCAAGGTAATTATAAAAAATAAGTTTCAGCATTACATGTTTGATAAAAAGATTTAAGAAATTGATTTCTCAACATGGTAACTTTTTAACAAGCCATAGCCCACACACTTCTGGATCTCATGCCTTTCATGGAGTTTTTAAAGATGTGTATCTTATTTCCAGAGAAAGTACATATAACATATCAAATTTTCAATTCTCCACAGAACTTTAAAGTCAGTAGGGGTACTGTACTTTGAAAAGGCATACATTCCTGGGCCTAAGGTGTTTCTTAATCTTTCATCTTTTTGCAGGATCACATAGCATTAGGAAAATAAGCCATGCACATTACAAATCTGGCCTGGTGAAAATCAATGTTCATAATGACAGTTTAGAATATGAGTTTCTTGGAAGGAAAATGAACTGGCCACTTGCACCCGTGCTCTAAGTATCTTCAAGTCTGTTGTAGACTTTATGGAAAGGTTTGATCCACACTCCTACTTCAAGTTCAAAAGGAAACCTACAATTTAAAGTGTATTCCTTTTCTGGGTGTGTTTACTTTGAAGTATAGCATGCAGGTTTTTCTCATGAATCTAACCTGCCACTATCTACTTTTAAGACTGTAAACCTCAGGTGGTTATGATGTGTGAAGTTTGGATTAAGCTAAAGTTATTAGAAAGCATATGTTATGTATTTTGATTGTTTTGAATTTTAACATGGGACAGCCCAAAACTTGAGTGTCTGGCAGAGTAATCTACTGTACTCTGTTGCTGTAAGAAATCACAGATAATTGCCCAATCACTTCATGTTAATAATGCACAAATGAAGCAGCTGTTCTGATTATTAATGTACTTGTTTGAAAACTTGCACAATTTCATGGAACTGTCTTTGCTCATAAAACCTAAACTTCTCATACATGGAAAAAGCCATAATGTTTTGGCAAATATCACTTTCTTAGGAATGTGAATATCTACCTGCTTCATAACTAGAATTCTATAATAATGGCATGAAACTGGTGGAAAGCCAACTGGGAAAAGCCTGGCAAGGAAGAATTAGCACTGTTTAAAAAAATATCTAGTCCTTTTCCTAACCTCTGTGTGAGTGTGTGTGTGTGTGTGTGTGTGTGTGTGTGTGTGTGTGTGNTGCTGTCAATCTGGAAGCTAAATGGTGTAAACACAGTGGCAATCCAGGGCCACAACAGTCCATACCCAAAATATCCATGGATTTAAGAGGTGGTTTGCTACAGGTCTGTAGGAATCAGTTGTGTTTTCCCCATAAGTTTTTAACTACCCTATGTTTTGCTCTGTTTTGAAGTACTTCACTAAAATTTAAATTTCTGTGTGACAAATTATTTAGTCAGATAGTGCCTATTGAACTTTAACAGGGCTATTGAAAAACGAGTCCTGTATCATTCAATTTGCCTGCTTTGACAGTATAGTTCAATGAGTTGGGTTTAATTATAATTGTTCTTTGTATATTTAGGGCTTGTGATCGTTATCACCATGGTCAATTTTAGGACATTTTCTTACCATTCATTTATCAGTTGAAAGGGTTTTGGAGTCTTTGCATTTTAAATTGTTCCCAAATAATGTTTCTGTGAACATCTGCAGACAAGGTTTTTCATGTCTTTGTTACCCTTGGTTGTATTACTGACAGTGGAAATGCTAGTTGGGATCTTTTGAATGGGGGATCATCTCATTATAGAGTAGTCAACATGCATCAAGCAGTGTTGCAGGAAAGCTTGTCATGGTTGCAGGTTCCTTAGACATGTGATGCTCAATTACTAAAACTGCATACATGTTAATTCTCAACCTCTTACCAAGTGCTTATTCATGAAGTGTGTGAGCATCTCCATCCTGTTTCTTGATGGTATTTAGGTAGCTTTCAATTTCATCTTTATGCAGCCAAGATTATCATGTACCAAGATTCACAGTTAGAAAATTGAAGTAACTAATTTATCAGTAAAGGGAATGTATTAAATGGAAATGTCTTAAAATCATCAAAAAGTTGTAATTTTTCAACTCCTCGCTTCTTTTACTGACATGAACCACAATTTGGGGAGGTTCCAAAGAAAGTACTTTGTGGCTTTGAAAAGGCTTTTGTATGGCTTCATAATGAATTTTAACCATACTATCTTTTTCTGAGGCCGAAAAGTAAACATTAAAAATAGTTATAAGAGAAAAATAAATTTTATCCTCTGCGTTCTAGCCACTTGACATTAATCACTGTGCCTCACTGGTCACATAGCTTCACCGAGCTCTGCATCCTTGGTTCTCAAACTCCTCAGATGCTAAACCCTGGATTGTCTGAATGGAGCTGTATGTTGACAGTCTCATTAAACACAGACTCTAGGAACCTTCTAAATTCAAATTTGTTGGACAGCTTCCTTCTCTCTTGTTAGAAAGCAGGCATATGGCCAGGTCTATTCAGTCTCATGACAAAGGGAAGGAGCTATTCCATGGGACTGTTATTATCATTTTATTAATATTTGGCCTAGAGAAGCTGTTTCTCTTATTCTCGCCCTTTAAGAAATGTTCCTTTTTTTCCTTTGCTAAATGAATTCACAAATAATACTATACAACAATATAATATCACTATTAATCTACAACTTAGAATTTGTTGTTATTCATACAACATGTAATATTTTTCTTGCTATTTATTTATTCAAGTATTAGAATTTCAAACAATAAATTATTAATTCTTAGAAACTATAATTTATTATCAGTAATTAAACCGAACATGATTATAGTCTTACATTAATTCAAACATGATGGTGCCCAATTTTCCTCAAGAGATGTTTATGTTTAAAACTGTTAACTTTTTCATACCCTTTTGAAGGTTTTCTGGGGTCAAGAACATTTGAATTGCTTGGTTCTTCTGCATGAATTATTCAATGGGTATCTTCAGGAGGGAAAGTCTGAAATGCCAGTACCCGAATCAGCACCCCAAATGCCAACTTCAGTGGAAAAAAATCAAGCTTTTAAGACAGAACAAAGTTCAGATGACCTGCGGACAGGCATCTTTCAGTATGTACAGGATGCAGGTAAGTATACGCAGCATGAGCATACACTGCCTGTACCCAGCTGCACTTGGAAGTGAATTTGCTAAATAGCACAGTGGAGCACCTGATAGTACTTTGCTCATACTTAAAGTAGGAAAGAAGTATATATCAATCATTCCCTAAAATTTACTTTTTCTGTCTCAAATCATATTTAAAATGACCAGTTAGTTTCTTTACGTGATTTTCTTTAGTTTCTTTATGTGATTTTCTTTTATTTATTCTTTTATTCTCTCTCTGAGAAACCAACATGTTCCTTCTTAAAAACTTATAATTTTGTTTTTAGAATCTTTGAAACTCCCTGGTGTGTATGAAGTCTTGTTTTATAATGAAACAGAAGAGAGCCCAGGGATGATGTTATGGAGATATCCAGAACCTCGAGTGCTTACCCTTGTACGAATCACGCCTGTGCCTTTCAACACCACAGAGGATCCAGATATTAGCACAGCAGACCTGGGTGATGTGCTGCAGGTATGTGGAGGCTAGGTTTTTCCTTTCCATTATGAGGAAATGCTTAGAACATACTTTTTATATCAGTCATAGCAAAGAAAGGACATTACTTGTGTACTGTATTTATATATACATGTGTAGAAAGAAAAGCTATATTTTGATGTCTCTAGACCACCTAAAGTAATACAGATCTCTGGGGCAGTTCTAGGGGCCAGGTAACATGCAGGAAGCTTGGTGATTCTCAGCAGACAGAGTCAGTATCAGGTCATGCAATGTTTTATAACTTAATAAAAATATAAGGAACCAGAATGTGAACTAAGTTCAAAATCAGAGAGGCTGACCTAGAGAACAAGACAGTGCTTCAGTTTCTTGGAGCTGAAGAGAGCTTGCTCTAGAATTGACAAGATGGGTAAAGGAAGCAGGCAGGAGAAGCAGGAGCGAGGCCCTTGTGGCAAGCTGCTGCAGCTGTCAGTCTGCCTGTGAGGACCAAAGTTTAACTTGGGGCTGAGAATGGTTCTCATTGATAGAAACAACTCTTTTTCTTTCAAGATTCATTTACTTATTTCATGTATATAAGTACACTGTAGCTGCCTTCAGACACACCAGAAGAGGACTTCAGATCCTATTATACATGGTTGTGACACCATGTGGTTGCCAGCAATTGAACTCAGGACTTCTGAGCAGTCAGCGCTCTTAACTGCTGAACCATCCCTCCAGCCCTTTAAGTTGCAATCTTAGAATCTATAAACTGTCTTATTTCTTTGAAGAAGTTGAGAACAGAAAATTTGTAGAATTGGATTTTCTCCTTTGTATATAAAGTGCTAAACCCTAGAGTTGCTCTTAGAGAGCAGCTGAGACAGTCTCAGGTGTCAGAACCTCACTCTAGCACAAAAAGGGTTTTGGTTGTCGAAGGGTAGAAGAGTCTCCCCACCTCAGTTTTCAAAAGGAACCTTCCTGTTGTCAGATGTTTTATTGCAAAGTCTCAAAGTCTGTGTTGGATGCTCAGGTATAATGTTAAATGGCTGATCCTAGATGGAAGGAAAGTATGAAATGGGGGCTCTTGGTCATTTTAGTGCAAGTACTGTGGGCTTTGGGGCCTCTTCTCCTGGCCCTTCATGTTACCAACTCAGGTTTCCTTAGGCAAACTTCTGATCTTGAGCTCCAATTTCCTTGTCTAAAAGTAACAATTTGTGTTGTCAACCTTTCAAGGTAGTTATGGAATATTACAATAAATAGGACATTATAGCTAATATTCTTAAATAAATGTCTTTGCACATAGTGGGGCCTTAAATACTCATTTCTCCTCTCTACTCATTTTACACAAGTGCCCAGAGAGTAAGAGATTGCTCAGTATCATCGCAGCCTCTTCTCTCATCCAGCCTAGTCTTCTAAGATCCTATAGGAACAGATGGGTCATGCAATTGCCTGAGGGAAACCTGCTGTTCCTCTGTCACCCTGCTGTGCCTGCTGATAGCCTGTTAGGCCCTGGACATGGAACATGCTTATTTGGTAAACTAGCCTGTTCATTATTCCCCAAACCAGCCTTAACAATCCTCTGTTGATTTCTGTTATGACAGACACCTTGACCAAAGCAGACTTGGGGCAGGAAGGGTTTATTTCAGCTTTCACTTGCAGGTCACGATCTACCACTGCAGGAAGTCAGGACGGGGAGTCGAGCAGAAGCCACAGAAGAACAGTGTTTACTAGCTTTCTTTCCTGGCTCATGGTCAGCTTGCTTCCTAATACAGCCTAGACCTTCCTACATCAATTAACAATCAATAAAATGCTCCAGAGACATGCCTTTAGACAAATCTGATCTCAGTTGGTTTCCTTTTCCCTCCTGCTCTATAAGTTGTGTCAAGTTGATAATAAAAATAAAATAATAAGATAAAACAAGCCAGCACAAACTTGAATTTCTCCTCTCTTAGAAACTGAAATCCTGTCTACTCTTAGAACAGCTTACACTCTGTCCATCCCTGAAGAGCGTATCTAAATATGCTGTCCTCCCTACCGACATCCTGCAGCATTTATGCCACTACTTTGTTGCTGTTGTTCATTTTATTCATTCATTACCTTTTAATCCCGTTCCTTTATATCTTCTTTCCTTCACAGATTGTGTATCTCAAGAAATGAGCCATATCTAACTTACTACTCTGGTCCTGATAGTAGCCAGTGCAACAGAGTTGTTCAAAAAATTGTTAGGTATAATCCATAGACGCTTGGGTTCCTACTGCCTTCTATGCAGGATTGCTGCATGGATTAACATACTGTGGTGTTAAAGTGTACACACTGATTTCTAAATTGAGCTGTGTCAGGATGGAGCGTGCTGCTCTTCAGTGGCATCATAGAACATGAAGTCATTATTCAACACAGGCTCTTGTGAGCTCATTGAATAGTCTGCCAAGATCATTTTCCCTAACAGAAGCTCTTTCTTAAATACCAGAACAAGATGGTCTGTTGGCCCTATTCCTAAAAACAGAACTGAATTTTGATGACTTTTTCCTTCGTGGCCATTAATTGACTAAAGCTTAAGCTACTGGCTCTTCTAATTTATAGGCAAACATACCACCATTACAAATGAGATTTATAAACAATTTCTTCATATTATCTTATTTTGGAATCCTAAAGGAACATATAAGAAAATCTGATATTATTCATCTAACCATAGATTATAAATAAAAACCTGAGTTTATAGTAACCAAAATGAGCTTATTTTATGTCCATTTATAATTTTATCACATAAAATTTGAGTTTATAATACTGACATGTCAACAAAATTAGAGTCTGTAAAGTAAAATAAGATGAAAACACAGATGATATAATAAGTAAGACCTGGGGTTGAGCCGTGTTGCCAACCTAACAGGGCATTGTGCTATAAATGGACTCAAAGGTAAGAACTTTCTGTTGTTCTCACCCTCACTTGACTGGATCCCTTAAGGATTCTGGTTTGCAAAGTCTACTTTCTAGAATTTCCAATGGAAATTCACCCTTGGCTAACTTGGAATTTGCTCTGTGTATAGACCACAGTGGGCTTGAACTCAAGGAAATCTGCCTGCCTCTGCCTTTAATCCCAGCACTGGGGAAGCAGAGGAGTTGGATCTCTTGAGTTTGAGGACAACCTGGTCAATAGAGTTTCAGGACAGCAGGGTTACACGGAGAAACCCTGTCTTGAAAAGCAAAACAAAGAAAGAAAAATAAAACATGAAAACCTAGGCTTAAAGGATATGCCACCAAACATGGATGGATATTTTAATTTTCATATAGATCTATTATGTTATTTTTATGGGAGGGAATAATATTTAGCTTGGCCAATTTTTATACACAGCATATTAATGAAAAAACAGGAATACAGTATTGATGGAACAATAACAAACTTTAAAATGTCTTGTTTAAATTATTTTAACTATGTGTATGTGGGATATATGTTTGAACGCTGGTACCCCCAGAGGCCAGAGGCCTCCATGGCCCGGCTGCTGGTGCCTGGCTCACAGAAGGTGCTGCTGCTGGAACTGAAGGGGCTGCTGGAGGAGCCGGTGGAGGGCTTCCGGGTGATGCTGGTGGACGAAGACGACCTGTACAACTGGGCCATCTTTGGGCCCCCCAACACCTACTACGAGGGAGGCTAATTCAAGGCTCGCCTCAAGTTCCCCATCGATTACCCATATTCCCCACCAGCCTTCCGGTTCCTCACCAAGATGTGGCACCCAAACATCTATGAGACAGGGGATATGTGCATCTCCATTCTCCACCCCTCAGTTGAGGACCCACAGAGTGGGAAGCTGCCCTCTGAGTGGTGGAACCCCACACAGAATGTCAGAACCATCTTCCTGAGTGTAATCTCGCTGCTGAATGAACCAAACACCACCTCACCTGCCAACATGGAAATGGAAGGAGAGCAAGGGGAAGGACCACAAGTACACGGACATCATCCAGAAGCAGGTCCTGGGGACAAGGTGGACACGGAGCACGATGGCATGAAAGTGCCCACTCTGCTGGCTGAGTACTGAGTGAAGACCAGCTGGCGCTGGATGAGGGCTCTGACCTCTTCTAGGACGACTACTAGGAGGACTGTGAAGTGGAGGAGGCAGACTGCTGCTTTGGGGATGAAGAGGATGACTCTGGCACAAAGAGACCTGACCCACGTCTCTGAAATAAACTTACAAATTTTACCTCAGCAGGACCCATGTAAGCCTCAGGCAACAGACTATCTCACCGAGGTTCCATGTGGTATCCCATCCCATGATCCTTAGGTCCTCTTATCCCATATTCCCCATGGGTTTTTCTCGGCTTTGGAGAAGAGCTGTGGTGCAGGGCAGACACCCCACTCAGCTTTCAGATGATGACAAGCCTGGGAGGCTGGAGACCTACTGCCTGGTGGGGAGCCAGAGACTTCAGCCCAGCCCAAGGAGGGCCAGCACCACAGTCTCCTCTCTGCTTTTGGTGTGTGTGAAATCAAATAAAATAGCTTTCTGAGAAGCTGAGAGAAAAAAAATAAAACACATGGTCATTTCATTAGATGCTGAAAAATCATTTGACAAAATTCAACATCCCTTCATGTTAAGTCTTGAAAGATCAGGAATTCAAGGCCCATACCTAAACATAATAAAAGCAATATACAGCAAACCAGTAGCCAACATCAAACTAAATAGAGAGAAACTTGAAGCAATCCCACTAAAATCAGGGACTAGACAAGGCTGCCCTCTCTCTACTTATGTATTCAATATAGTACTTGAAGTTCTAGCTAGAGCAATTAGACAACAAAAATAGGTCAAAGGGATACAAATTAGAAAGAAAGAAGTCAAAATATCACTATTTGCAGGTGATATGATAGTATACTTAAGTGACCCCAAAAACTCCACCAGAGAACTTCAACAATGTGGCTGGATATAACAAATCAGTAGCCTTCCTCTACTCAAAGGATAAACAGGCTAAGAAATTAGGGAAATGACGCCCTTCACAATAGTCATAAACAAGATAAAGTATCTTGGTGTGACTCTAACCAAACAAGTGAAAGATCTGTATAATAAGAACTTCAAGTCCCTGAAGAAAGAAATCAAAGAAGACCTCAGAAGATGGGAAGATCTCTCATGCTCATGGATTGGCAGGATTAATATAGTAAAAATGGCCATCTTGTCAAAAGCAATCTACAGATTCAATGCAATCCCCATCAAAATTCCAACTTGATTCTTCATAGAGCTAGAAAGAGCAATTCTCAAACTCATCTAGAATAACAAAAAACCCAGGATAGTGAAAATTATTCTCAACACTGGGGAAATCACTATCCCTGACGTCAAGCTATACTACAGAGCAATTATGAAAAAAAAAAAAAAAAAAACTACGTGGTATTCGTACAGTGACAGACAAGTAGATCAATGGAATAGAATTGAAGACCCATAAATGACCCCACACACCTATGGTCACTTGATCTTTGACAAAGGAGCTAAAACCATCCAGTGGAAAAAAGACAGCATTTTCAATAGATGGTGCTGGCCCAACTGGCAGTCAACAAGTCGAAGAATGCAAATTGATCCATTCCTATCTCCCTGTACAAAGCTCAAGCCTAAGTGGATCAAGGAACTCCACATAAAACTAGATACCCTGAAACGAATAGAAGAGAAAATGGGAAAAAGTCTCGAGCACATGAGCACACAGGGAAAGTTCCTGAACAGAACAGTAATGACTTACACTCTAAGATCAAGAATTTAAAAATGGTACCTCAGAAAATTGCAAGGCTTCTGTAAGACAAAGGACACTGTCAATAGGACAAAGAGGCCACCAACAGATTGGGAGAAGATCCTTGCCAATCCTACATCCCATAGAGGGCTAATATCCAATATATATATAAAGAACTCAAGAAGGTAGACTCCAGAAAAGCAAATAACCCTATTTAAAAATGGGGTACAGAGCTAAACAGAATTCTCAACTGAGGAAACTCAAAGGGCTCAGAAACACCTAAAGAAATGTCCAACATCCTTAGTCATCAGGGAAATGCAAATCAAAACAGCCCTGAGGTTCCACCTCACACCAGTCAGAATGGCAAAGATCGAAAACTCAGGTGACAGCAGATTCTGCTGAGGATTTGGAGAAAGAGGAACATTCCTCCATTGCTGGTGTGACTACAAGCTGGTACAACCACTCTGGAAATCCATTTGGCAGTTCCTCAGAAAATTGGGCAGCTATACCACTCCTGGGCATATACCCAGAAGATGCTCTAACATGTAATAAGGACATATGCTCCACTATGTTCATAGAAGCCTTATTTATAATAGCCAGAAACTGGAAGCAACCCAGATGTCCCACAAGAGAGAAATGGATGCAGAAAATGTGGTACATTTATACAATGAAGTACTAGTCAGCCATTAAAAACTTCATGACTTCATGAAATTAGCCAGCAAATGGATGGAACTTGTGAATATCATCCTGAGTGAGGAGACTCAGTCACAAAGGAATAAACACAGTATATACTCACTGATAAGTGGATATTAGCTCAAAAGTTCGGAATACCCAAGATAAAATTTACAGACCATATGAAGCCTAAGAAGAAGGAAGACCAAAATGTGGATGTTTCAGTGCTTTTTAGAAGAATAAACAAAATACTTACAGGAAGAAATATGGAGACAAAGTGTGGAGCAGAAACTGAAGGAAAGGCCATCCAGAGACTGTCCCACCTGTGCATCCATCCCATATACAGCCTCCAAACCGGAAGTTATTATGGATGCCAGGAAGTGCTTACTGATAGAAGCCTGATATGGCTGTCTCCTGAGAGGCTCTGCCAGAGCCTGATAAATATGGAGGAGGAAGCTCACAGCCAACCATTGGACTGAATTTGGGGGGGTGGTCCACAATGGAGGAGTTGGAGAAGGGACTGAAGGAGCTGAGGGAATTTGCAGCCCAATGGAGGGAGCAACAGTCTCAACAGGCCAGACCCCCCTGGAGCTCCCAGGGACTGGAACACCAACCAAAGAATACACATGGAGTGACCACATATGTGGCCTTGTTGGACATCAGTGGGAGGAGAGGCCCTGAGGATGTTCGATGCCCCAGTGTGGGGGAATGCCAGGGCAGGAGAATGGGAGTCGGTGGGTTGCAGAGCACCCAAATAGAAGCAGGGGGCAGGGGAATAGGATAGGGGGGTTCTGAAGGGGAGTCCTGGAAAAGGGAAAACATTTGAAATGTAAATTTAAAAAAATCTAAGAAAAAAAATGGGTTGGACAGTTGGGTTTTCTCTTTTTTTGAAGATCCATTTTTAATAAATATGCATATGTGCATATCTGCATATGGGAATGTGTACATGTGAGTACAGGAGTCTAAGGAGACCAGAAGAGGGCATCAGGTCTCCTGAAACTGGAGTCACAAGCCATTGTCAGCTATCCAGTAAAGATGTTAGGAACTGAATCAGGTACTCTGAAGAGTAAGTAGCAAGAACTCTGAACTGCTGAGCCATCTTTGTAACTCTGCAAAAATTAGGTTTCAATGTAACACTAAGAGGACTGTAAAAATCAAAGTGAAGCTGCTTTGAATTGATAACAAAATAACTTCTTATGATTGGGCATCATCTCTCTTTGGGAGAATGGCTAGCATGGAGGATAGGAACCCAGGGGATGCCTTTGGGGAAGGACCATCCTGGTAGTGGGCTCTGGAAGGATTCCTCCCTAAAAAGGAACAAAGACAGGCCAAAAAGTAGAATTTTTTTTTTTTGCTGTGTTTTTTTCTAGATCTCCCTCTCACACCTGCCATAATGATTCATTCCACTTTAATCCCTTTACTCTCTCCCCTGCCATTCATACATAGGACATCATTTCTTGTCACAGTTACCTTAAAGTCACTGCCTCCCTTGGCCAGTGCAGCAGCTCTGTAGCACAGCAATTCCATAAGTTCACAGTGCTGGGAGGTAGCAGCGCTTTGCATGTCCTGCTTTGGTCTTTAAAAGCTTTAGCACACAGTCAGGGATGTTGAGGTCTGCAGGTAAGAACTGGTTTGGCTTTAGTTCACATTTAACCAATTGTTTAGCTAGACACCAAACTAAAACTTCATTAAATTTTACAGTCCCGAGTGTTTTTTTCTTTTGTATGATTATGTGAAAATATTCCACGTCAGGCATGCATACTTGATGTTATGAAATAAAGTAGAAAAGACTTCTACTGCTCTAAAATTGACTTTATAAGTTCTCTATATTTCTAGAGCACACGGACCCAACAGGCAGAGATTATGGTTATTCACAATGTAATATGATTTGCCTCTTCCACACGTTACTTAAAAAGAATAAAAGGAGGTATTCTTGGGTGTTTCTTTTCAGCAGCATTGGGCAGTTTACTTATAGCTGCACATGTGTTCCAGAATCCTAAGCTTTTTATTTTATAAGCACCTCCTGCCCACTGGCAGCTGTACTAATGTGTCCCAGAAGGCTTTGTGCCTATCCATCATCTTTAGGAGGAATGCTCAAAGCCAGATATGAGATTCATTGTTGTTGAAATGCAGAAATGGAAAAAAAAATCTGGATAGGCCTAGAGGAAGTGAGACTCTGAGCCAGAGCCTTAAGAAGTTGGGAACAGGAAAAGCTATGTACCCAGTGGACACTGATAAATGTTTGTGGGTGATGGCTGGTGCTGGATCAGCTACTAGGAGCTGTGACTTCCAGAAGCCACTGCCTCCTTTTTGGTTGAAAAGAGGAACTATAAAATACTGTATTCCCTGAATATACTTTTACTCATTCTATTTTTATGGTGCTATAAAAGTCTGGGAAGACCTAGGAATCTATCTTCTGATCACCTCAGTAGATAGAGATGAGGAGACCAAGGCTAGGTGTTGTGAGAAGTTGGAGGGCTCCGACTCTATTCTCAAGGTACCGTCACTTCCTAGGAGGGACAACAAGGACACACACACACACACACACACAAAGCCAGGCATGCCCTGTTATAGACTGGCCAAGACACAAAGAGTGTGCCTTTTAACAAAGCAAGTTTATGATTCACAAGAGCCACCAGAACAAGATTTCACAGAAAAGTTAAATATCTAGGTGGTCAGTGATGAATAAGTAGAATTTCAAGAAATAAAGAAGGGAGAAAGATGATATTTTTAAAATCAATATTAGTACTGGGGTTGTAACTCAGTGATACAGTAGTCCTTGTCCAGTGTGAGGTCCTGGGTTCAATTCCCAGTACCATTAAAATATAAGCATGCTCAAAATTGAGAATTTTCTCATCTCTGTTGACATGATCAGAAGTTTTGTGGGATCTATTCCTAGGTCTTCCTAGACTTTTACAGTACCACAAAATCAGAATGAGTAAAAGTGTATTCAGGGAATACAGTATTTTATAGTTCCTCTTTCCATCCAAAAAGGAAGCAGTGGCTTCTGGAAGTCACAGCTCCTAATAGCTGATCCAGCACCACCCATCACCCACAAACATTTATCAGTGTTTATTCTGAATTTCTGAGATTCTGAAACCTTTAACCTTACATTTCTAGGAAGTAAAATACAGTCTGATTTGACAAAGACAGACTGAGCAAGGGTGGAGTTAGTAGATGATCATAAGTTGTGGCCATTGCATGGGCGTCTGGATTCCATTAAGGGAAAGGAGCGGTGCATTCACTGAGTACCTAGTTTGCACAAAGCACCACAGTTGGCATTTTTCTATGCCATGTCTCTTACATTGTTCCTAAAATCCCATGAAATAAGTACGGTGATATTAAGCCGGGCATGTGGCGCACACCTTTAATCCCAGCACTTGGGGGGCAGAGGCAGGCGGATTTCTGAATTCAAGGCCAGCCTGGTCTACAGAGTGAGTTCCAGGACAGCCAGGGCTATACAGAGAAACCCTGTCTCCAAAGACCAAAAAAAAAAAAAAAGTACGGTGATATTACATGGAAGATGAATGAGGGTCTAAGAAGTTAAGTGATTGCAGAAAGCAAGGAGATAAAACTACGGAAAACTCACACTGACATTTCTATAAACCCTAAGTCGTGTATTGTGTTGCTCTGACTACATGTAGAACATGGAGTTTTAGCTTTTATTGTATAGCTTTATATGCCATTGGCAGTTCAATCCTTAAAGTAGATTGGTCCAGTGGTCTGGTAAAGATAGAAAGAAAAAAGGAGAGACAGACTAGAAGTAAGAATCCTTGCTAGGGATCTCAGAGATAACAAAGGTTATAAACAAGGAAGGCAGTTTTGATAGAGGAAAAAATGATTGCAAGAGATACTGTGAACCAAACAAGACACTTTTAATTCAAAGATGACAAGCAGATGACAGGCCAATGACAAGTATGTTATGAGAACATTCCACATTGTGCCAGTGTGGTTCACTTTGTAAGGCCTTACGTGGATATGATACCTGAGCACAGCCCTGCAGAGGGATCACTGCTATCCTCGTGTCATCTGAGAAGTTAAATGAGTCCCCTTAGGTGTCTTCTCTCAAAAAAAGAGTACAGAGTCACAAAGATTTAGCACCAACCTCAGAAAACCTTCAAGCCATAAGAGATGAGAGTCTCAGTAGTGTGAGAACACTGTTGGAGCTCTTTTGTTCTGTTACCAGAAAATACAATTACTAAAATCTTAAACAGAAGCTTATCTCTTCTCCTATCTAGGAAACATTGAAGTAGGCAATCTAGGGTTGCCTACAATCTAGGCACCACCAGCTTCATGTTGTCTCTAGCATTTGATGTTTGCCATAGTCCAGGATGGCTGCACAAGGTTCATGTACTTTGTTCTTACTCTAGTCTAGAAAGAGGAAAGGACAGACAGAGCCATTCTCCTCCATTAAGGATGATTCTTGAAGCCCACATCCTGTACTGCTGTGCTGCCAAGATCTAGAGTCCAGAATTAGGTCACTTGGCTACACCTAGTTAAAGGGAAATTGGTATTAATTTGCTGAAGAAGAAAAGAGGAGATACTGGGAGACTAGAGCAGTCCCCACTGGCAGCCAGGAGTTACCCCTGAGGACTTGTGTCCTCTTGCCTCACTATGGGGCGCATCATTCTATTAGTTGGTGAAATGAAAGAGCTCACTATGTAGTTCACTAAGTGAAAAGTCTGTTGAGGTAGAATTAGAAAAACTTAAAGTGTAAATAAGATTTTGGGAATAAAAAGTAGTAATAGTTTGAAATGCTAGCATTCCTTGTCCTTCAGAAAAGAGGTGGGGAAGGAATCTGTCAGTAAGATGTGCTTTTAGAGTAAATGGAAAACATTTGCAAACTGGAAGAATACTGAAGTCATTTTTGTCCTGTCACTTTATTTGGTGGTAGAAATTTTATTAGCCTATTTCTCTTTTCCTATTAAAGACTCTTGCATTTAAAGAGGGGGGAAGGAAACTATTTCTTTCTGGAAACAAAGGACTATGTTTAATAACCAGAGTATTTGATGTTTATTATTTAACATTAAAAATGTTTGCAAGGAGCTGATAAGATGCATCAGCAGGTAAGAGCACATGAGGACTCCAGTTTGAATTGCCAGTGCCAACCTAAAAAGCTGAATATGGTTATGTGTGTGCCTGCAGCCCTGAGCACAGTGGTAGGCAGAGGGAGTAGGGTCACTGGGGTCTGCTTGCTGCCAACCTCACTCAAGACTCAGTGAGAGGCAGTCTCGGTGGAGTACAGGAGATGACAGTGCAGGCTGCCCAGCATCCTCCACTGGCTGCCATGCTCCTGGGCACAAGGACATATACACCACACACACACACACACACACACAGGCACAGAATACAGAGTGCCTGTGGTGTAATATTACCAACTGAAGTAAAAGGGAATACCAGTAAATACTGCATGAATTAATTTCTACTACATAGGAATATTCCTCCCTCTTAGAGCCATAATAAAAATCATATTCAGTAATAATTATTTCAGAGAACAACGAAAGTTGGAGCAAGTACAGAAAGGCAATCTGTAGTATTCCTCAGTTATGCTTTTTGTTTGTTTGATTGGTTTTAGCTTTTTGTTTTTGTTCTTTCAAGACGGGGTTTCTCTGTGCAGCCCTGGCTGTCCTAGAATTCATTCTGTAGACCAGGATGGCCCTACCTCCCGAGTACTGAGATTAAAGGTGAGCACCACCACTGTGCAGCTTTTGACTTTTTTTTTAATTTTAGGATTTACATACTATATTTGCATCCTTCTCACCTTCCTTTTTCTCCAGGATCTGTTCCTTCTGTATTTATGATGCACATACATACTACTGAGTCCAGTCAGTGTACCGCTACTTGTATGCATTTATAGCTGACCCCTTGGAATTGAAGGCACATCCCCAAAATAAAAGAAATAAAACAAACTGGTTCTTCTCTCAGAAGCCACTGACTTCCTGCAGCCTTTCACCTAGGGTTAGGCTTTGTGAAGTTCTCACCATCTGTGTTAGCATCCCAGTTAGTATGGTCTTGGCAAGCCTTGTGCAGTCAGCCATATTGTTGAGAGTTCATAAGAGCAGCATCCATGTCCTATACAGAGGGAACTATTCACATAGCAGTTGTCCTCATGAATCAGGCTCTTACACTCTTCTCTGCAGTAGTTCCCTTGAGCCTTACATGGGAGAACTGTCATAGAGATTTCCCATTGGGAGGGGGACACCCTACAGTCCTTTCTTCTGAATTTTTATTTTTTTTTATTTTTTTGGTTTATTATGACTCTTATTATCTAGAGAGAAAATCTGCAAAAAAAAATGTTTGTTTGAGATGTGAAAGCTATGTTTATCTGTGGGTATAGAGATGCGTGCTTAGGAGATAGCTGTAGACTATATTACTATAGTAATAGGATTTAGTAGTTCTCTTCTAGGGCCAGGGCCTTGGTAGCCATTGGATCTTGGCTAAGTTTATAGTACAAGGCATGAGTTCCTCTAATTGAGTAGGCTTTAGATCTGTTTAGATAGATGGTAGTTGCTCCTAGAATAGAAGGGCCACTATTGCACCACTGAGGTCCAGTTTTGAGGAGTACAGATTTGGGCAATTAAAGTCTCTGGTTCCACATACCAGCTCAGATGATGACCATGGGCAAGGTATGTAACATTTCTGTTCTTCAGCTTTCTGGTATGTAAATTGTGAGTAGTACTGTAAAGAACACTTAGCACAGGTTTAGCTCATGAGAGTAGCTATATGTGCGTAAAAAATTACTACATTTGCCTAAAGGCCTGCCATAGGCAAGTGCCAGTTTGCCTCTGGTCTTGCCTGTGAATGTTGAGAGACAATTGAGTTCAAAAGCACTGCAAACTACAAGTGCTTCTTCCTTCCTTCCTTCTTTCCTTCCTTCCTTCCTTCCTTCCTTCCTTCCTTCCTTCCTTCCTTCCTTCCTTCCTTCCTATCCTCTTTATAAAAACATTCATCATTAATATGAAAATTTTATTTGTTATATATTTTGAAGTCCAGTTTCTTAATACATCACCTAGTTTTAAAAGGTGCACTGTATAACTTTATTTTTTTCAAAGCCTGCTTTTAATAATGGTTCTTAAATACTTTAACCTCCCTTCTAGCCCACCAGCCACCAGAGGTAGTGGAAAAGAGAGGATATGGGGAAGTGGACCTGTTTAGAAATGATTCTTTGGAGTATATCCCACCTGCATTGTCAGGAAATCAGCAGTTTAGTTCAAAGATCAGCAATGGCAGCTTGATCCACTTCAGGGATATCTCAGCAGTCCAGTTCAGTAGTGTCAGGATAGCAGCAGCAGTGGCATGACCTACCAGGAACAAGCAGACCTCAGCTGAATCGGAAGGAGTCAGCAGGAAGGTTTAAGACCACTATGGCTCTAGCTGCATATGTAGCAGAGAATGGCCTAGTCTGTCATCAATGGGAGGAGAGACCCTTGGTCCTGTGAAGGTTCTGTACCCCAGTATAGGGGAATGCCTGGGCCAGGAAGCAGGAGTGGGTACCTTGGGGAGCAGGGGGAGTGGGGAAGAGGATAGGGGATTTTGGAGGGGAAACTAGGAAAGGGGATAACATTTGAAATGTAAATTAAGGAAATAACTTTAAAAAAAAAACCTACCAGGAATGCCAGGAGAACTGAGTGAGTTGTGCCTCTCTCAATGAATTGAAGATCAGAAAAGATAGCAAGAATCTAGCTATGCAAGCAAGCCAATCCCAGCTTCAGTCACTGTCCATTGAGTCTTATTTATACTCCCTCCAAACATCACGTGTCCTCCACAAGTCTTGCCTTAGCATGTGAATCTGACAAAACTCCACATGAAGGGCTGGAGAGATGACTCAGTGGTTAAGAGCACTGACTGCTCTTCCAGAGGTCCTGAGTTCAATTCCCAGCGACCACATTGTGGCTCAAAACCATCTCTACTATAATTGATGCCCTCTTCTGGTACTCATATACATAAAATAAATAACTGCCATCACTCTGACAATTGGTGTGAGTCTGCAAAAGTGTCAAGAAGCCACAGCACACCACCAGAAGGTTTTTTGGAGCATTTCTCTCTATGGAGTCCTGACAAAAGCATCTTAACTCTGCTATGTAAGGTGGACCAATACATGCATGCTGTTAATTAAGAATCCTTTGTCACATGTTCTTTCACATGTTTGCTTTAGCAGAACATCATTTTACCTGTGTCCACTTCAGCAAAATGTTCCTTCACGTTTTTGCCCCAGCAAAACACCATCCTATACAACTGACTTTCAAAAAAAAAAAAAAAATTTAAAAAAACCCTTAAGTTTCCACTTCAGGATTGGATATTGTAAGATGACCCAACAGGTAAAGGCCCTTGATGCAAGCCTGACAACTTGAGTACAACCCCTGGAACCCAGAATAAAGGAGAGAGCCAAGTCCCCAAAGGTGTTCTCTGACCTACACCCATGTGCCTGGCACGCAGTCTCCACACATAAACAGTTTGCAGGCATTGGTTCTTTCCCTCACCATCAGTCTCTTGTTGATTAAACTTAGCTAAGCAAGCTTGATGCCTTTACTCACTGAGATATCTGACTAGCCCTCAAAGTGCATTTCAGTTACTCAGAAATAATACGGGAGAAGATGGGGTTGGAATGGAAAAGAAGACATGTATGTGAGAGACATCTAGAGTTTCAGTGCCTAGCCTTGGCCAGTAATGGAAGAAGAAGATTAAAGACAACTCTGCCTCAGTTCTAGATAACTAACAAGATAGAATACCATCATTAATGGGAGCTTGGAAAGGAGTCAGCTGTGGGCGAGATCAGTTCTTCAGTGCATGCTTACAATGTAAGCTTTCAGAGGAGTGATCATGGTAACTGTTTACAACAAGGTCAGGAGGATCTGACAACTAGCAACAAGCCATAGTTATTAGGGAATGGTTTGAGAGCTATGCTCATTGAATTAAAATTGAAGCCATGTAAAATTCAAGTCATACTCAAAGAACATGCAGGGTTCAGAAATGAGGGAACTGTTGTTAGACCACAAAAACACGATATCCGGCAAGCAAGTAGTGGGTTAGGACTTGCTGCAGATGAGCAGCGTCCTTTCCCTGGAACCTCAGACTATGGGCTGTCTTGAGAGTTTGGGTTGAATCTGAGTGTTGCTCTGTGATGGCTAACAAATTTTTACAAATAGTCAGCAAACCTCCATCTCGGGCCTGGAAGAAGCCGTTCTGTACTTGTTGCTAGTTCTCTGTTCCCATTCAGTGTTTTCCTGTTTAGTGCTAACCTTGTACTGGCAACTCTAAACAACTGTCTTGATGCTTGTGCTACAAAAACTCATTCTCACTTTATCATAGATGTTACTGTTATTTTCTATACAAGAAAGCTAAGGCTCATAGAGATGAAAGAAGGCTCTTCAGGTCTTGCCATTGATAAAGTGGCAAAGCCAGGATTCTAACTTAGGCATTCTGGTGATAAAACGTACATTCTAACCACAAGGATGAATGTGCACATTATAGACTGACAAGGATGGATGTGCACATTATAGACTGACAAAGATGGATGTGCACATTATAGACTGACAGGGATGGATATGCACATTATAGACTGGTGGGTGACTATGGCTTACTGAATTTGAGCCACTTCAGGACATGAGTGTGAAGATGACTTTCCCAAAATATAATTTCACTTATTGTCACCGCGCCCCAAACTTACCAATCCATAGATAAGGTCGATCTATGCAGCCTCCTTCCCACAAACACATTTTTAAAATTTTTTTTTTTTTTTTTTTTTTTTTGGTTTTTGGAGACAGGGTTTCTCTGTATAGCTTTGGCTATCCTGGAACTCACTTTGTAGACCAGGCTGGCCTTGAACTCAGAAATACACCTGCCTCTGCCTCCCAAGTGCTGAGATTAAAGGCATGTGCCACTGCCACCCGGCCTTAAAATTTTTTTAAATCTATTCTTCTTTCATATGTCACATGTGTAGTTTACCCTCCCAGTCTTTGCTCCGCCCCCTATTCCCGTACCCCAACCCTTTTCCCCTCTGCTCCTCATCAGAAAATGGAAGGCCCCCAGTGGACATCAACCAAACATGGCATATCAAGTTGCAGTAAGACTCGCACCTCCCCTTCTATTAAGGCTGAACAAGGTAACCCAGTAGAAGGGAAAGGATCCCAAAAGCAGGCAAAGGAGTCAGAGACTGCTCCAGCTCCCGCTGTTAGGAGTCCCACAAGAAGACCAAGCTACATACTGTAACATTCACAGAGGGCCAAGCTACACACTGTAACATACACAGAGGGCCCAGGTCAGACCCATGCAGGCTCCCTGGTTGGTGGTTCAGTCTCTGCGATCCTCTGTGAGCCCAGGTTAGTTGATTCTGTTCTTTTCTTGACAAGCACATTTTCTTTTCCACTCAAATCTGTATTCTACTCTATAATGCATCGTATTGCTTTTATAATTATGAAATAATATTTTAATTTCTACCTCATTACCTATATTATTGATGAACAGATCATCATGCATATAAAACTGATTTAAATTAAAAGTGTGGTCACATAGTTTTCTAAATATTGGTGTTATAGTGTTTGAATTATCCAGACTTATATAAACCAGTAATTAAACATGGCAGCAATTTCTTCATGACTTTATCAGCTGCACTGTAGCATTGAGATACTCAGAATGCTACAGAAACAGCTGAATTGTTTGCTGATTCTAGCTGTGATTGAAACTCATTCTGATATAGTTCCTAATTTTGTTTTGAGTCACCTATTAGTCTAAAAGTTTTGGCAAGGAAGGGGGTGTTATTCTTGTTTTGTGTGTGTGTGTGTGTGTGTGTGTGTGTGTGTGTGTGTGTGTGTGTTTATGTGTGCAAAGAATAGAGTCTTAGCTAGCTCTAAGAAATTTCCATCAAAGGGTGTTTTCAGTGCAGAGATGAAAGATGTTCAGTTTATGTAGGGGTGAGGATGGTGTATGTGCCTATTTGTACTTGTTGGGGGCAGAGGTCAAAGTCTGGTATCTCTGTCTGTTGCTTTTACCCACCTATTTTGAGACAGGCTCTCTCATTGAATGCAGAGCTCACTGATTGGCTAGGGTGGCTGGCCAGCATCTCTTATCATCCTGTCTCCACTTCCCCACTGCTAAGTTTACAGATGCATGCTGCCATGAATGAGTCATAGGGATCTGATTTGAGGTCCTCCAGCATGTGGTAAACATTTTACTACCTGAGCCATGTCCTCAACCTGCCGTTTCCTTCCCTTCCTCTTCTGCTTGCTTGCTTGCTTGCTTGCTTGTCCTGCTATGTTGTTGCCCAATCTGAGCTCAGATTCTTGATAGTACTCCTGTCTCTCCCAAGTACTGCAATTATAGATGTATACCACCACACCAGGTGGATTAATAGATTTATTTCTCATATCCATTTTAATTCATAACAGTCTCCTTCTGTGCTATATATTTGTTGAAGGAGGATTCTTTAATCTAGAACATCCCATATTTTATGCTGTGGACCACTGATTAAATTCCTTCCTTATTGCTCATGATTTTTGTAATCTTACAGTTGGTATAGAAGCTTGATTAGATGAAAGATTGCTTCACAGGCAGCATACTATTCTTCATAATAGCATCATAGTGGGAGGTGAAATGTTTCTGCTCACTTCACTTTCAGTGATGTAAGGAATGACCAGTGAGACCCATCATATAAAAACGCTGTTCACCTTTAAGCAGCCATTGTTGCATCTAGTGACACGTACTGTGTAACTTCCCTAACCCACAGACCTTAAATCCAGTAATGTATTTTTACTGAATTAATGAGCAAGCAATCCCGGTTTGCTTGCAGTTGACCTGCATTCTGGCTTTACTCTTGCCCATGTGGTGTGCACTCCATGTCTCCCTGACAAGGAATTTGCTTAAGATTAGTTAGCTAAGGCCATGTAACAAGTAGGTAAACACAATTATGTAAATTTGGAGAGTTGTTTAATGAAAACTCAGCTGTAAAATACTGAAACCAGATAAAGGCAGCTTCAAACTAAGAACAGATTGAACAAGAGTGGCAGTAACAGTACTGTTGAATCATTAAAAATAAATCAATGCTAATGTCCTAGAGACTTAGTGTTTTTCTAGCCCCAGTCTTAGATCCAAGCAAGTGATCAATTCCAGTGTTAGCATCCCTTTAATGGGGTAAAACTGTAAGATTTGTGGCAGTTCACTTTATACCTAGCCATGATATGCAGCAAACACCATTCCATGATCACAGGACAATTCCTACAGGTCTCCAACAATGGTTTGTTTTCAAGCCTTGGAGTTTATCTTGTCCAGAGCAGCAAGTTACTGTGTGTCTGACCTCCCACCTACCTTCTGAGTCCTAGGATTCTCACACTAACGAATTCAAACAGTGGGGTTATTGGGCTGGAGCTCAGAGTCTGCCTTCAAAGCCAGACTAGAGGAAAAGTTACAAAATACAGATGTCTGTCAGGGATTCGGTCCAAAGAAAAATGCATGCCAGAAGTTAGGAATAGATACATTATTCTACCAACAAAAAAAAAAAAATTGAATTTGGCTTTTATCCACAAAAAAAAATTGTTTCTTAAATACTCAAATCAAGCCATTAAACCTTAATGTATTGTTGAAGTACAAAGTGTGAGGTTAGAGAGGCATACTTTAAAAGTCAAATGTATTATGTCCTCATGAGGGCAGGCCAGCTCTCACTTCCTCAGAGCTGTGCCAGATTGTACCTGTCAAAGAATCTGGAATCCTATATTTATATTCAGGACTAAAATTGTTCTGATGTTCTCTGAAATCATTAGTTTTGTGTATTAATTTAAAATGGAACTCAAAGTTTCCAAAGTATTGTATAATTACACAGAAGTAAAAAAAAAATGTCCGTACTTTTAAATCCTAAAAGTAAGCCTGTCTGTTATTGTTGTTCGGACTTCTGTTACATGCTTACTCTATCTTTATGTGGGCAGGCACATGTGAGGCCACAGCATGTGTGGGGATTAGCTAAGAGTTTGCAGGACTTTGTTCCAGTTGTGGGCTTCAGGGATCAAACTCAAGTATTCAGGCTTGGCAGCAAGTACCACAACCTGTTTAGCAATCTCACTGGCCCATTTTATTGTTTTTTATTAAGTCTCTAAGATCAATGCAATTTATTTTAATAGAATACTAAACTTTTATGAATCAGTTATGTTAGGGAAAACTTGTTCCTGTGAGGTTTTGTTGGTTTCGTTTTGTTTTCTCCCCCCTTCCGTTTTTAAAGAGTGACTTGTTCCAAGAGACAGCAAACTTGGGGATGTGGAATGAAAGATAAGCAAGAAGTCTCCTGGTTGCTCTGTGCAAACTTCAGAGCAGTGTGCAGATGCGGTGTGTAGATGCCAGTGCTGGGCAGAGTGGTGTGAAGATGCCAGTGCTGGGCAGAGCAGTGTGTAGAAGCTAGTTCTGGGCAGAGCGGTGTTCACATGCCAGTGCTGGCCAGGGTTTGGGTTTTATTCTTACCTCTCTCCGTAGTATAGATCAGTTTTCTATTTCACACTTTTCTTTTCCACTTTCAATGAATCTTGCTAGGAAAACAGAAACAGCTCTGATTGAACTCTGTTTTGTACACCAAGACAAATTTAGTATCTGTAGCTTTAGTTGTAACCTATGATGTTATGAATTTGATTAAATTGTCTAAATAATAGCATTTCCAAAACTCATCTTTTCCACATCACATTCTTTCTACATGATGATCAGACATTGGTTACCACCAAATAACAGCGGGCAGGGCTGCAAGTCATTCTAACTAAGAAAATTTGCCTCCCTATAAATGTTTGAAGAGTGATTTAAAGATTTAAGAATTAGAACTACTCCAAGCGGTGGTGGCACACGCCTTTAATCCCAGCACTTGGGAGGCAGAGACAGGTGGATTTCTGAGTTCAAGGCCAGCCTGGTCTACAGAGTGAGTTCCAGGACAGCCAGAGTTACACAGAGAAACCTTGTCTTGAAAAACCAAAAAAAAAAAAAAAAAAAAAAAAAGATTTAGAACTAAGTAGCTATGAGAGCATCTTTTTTCTCTTAGCTACCTGGAACCTGAAAGTGAGCTAAGCGTGCAGAACTGTGCTTTGATATGGTCAGCTGAGATATCAGCACACTCGCTTTCATACTTCATGGCTGCTCTTGTGATAAGGCAAGAAAGTACAGGTAAAGACTGACTGGCAACTAACTACTGTAAGGTTATTATTTTAGGCAAATTTGATATGACAAGAAATAAGGAGAGAATAATGATTATTATCAAAGACATTTGTGAGTTTTCTTTCTTTGTGTGTGTGTGTGTGTGTGTGTGTGTGTGTGTGTGTATGTACTTTTGCATTCCACTTGGCTATAATGTTTAGGTAGCCACTTATGAATATGATTTTCTTGATAAAATACTTTCATTCTCTTAACTTAGTTATATTTGAAGAAATACCTTAAAATTCTAAGAACTTTTCTATTTTGTAAACAAAATTTAATATATATATAATGACAAATTATATTTACTAATTTTTAGTATATATATATATATATATATATATATATATTCATTCCATGTTTTTCAAAGGTAGTGCACATTGGTATGTGCTAATTACATTGTTATTCTTGCTGATTTGATTTATGGATATTTGAAATGTAATAAGTCATATTTAAAGTGTTATTTTGTATTCATGATGAAATCTTTTAAGGTAAAGGAGGCCTTGTGAGCCCTAAGGATAGTCAAGGCACATCATGTATCTTTGAATTTATGTTCTTTTTGTATGTTAACTTCTTGACTTGACTCTTTAACAGAAGGCCTTGTATGACATCCTGTATCTCCAAGTAAACTAGGAATTTTGTCCTTCTTGAAAAGATTAATATTACCCTGGGTCTATTCGTATGACAGATTCTATCCTTCATTTTGCCTACTTGAGGAGAGAGGTTATATGCTACTTGGTTTTGCTCTCCAATACCCAAGGTAGTACTCAGTGAACGACAACCATCTCTAAATGGTTTTTGAAGGAAAGAGACTTGTCTAATTTATTGAGTCTATTTCCCGGAAGTGATAGCCAAACTAAAACTTTGTGCATTCATTATAGGCTGTCACAAATTTCTATGGATCTATAAAGACTTGTGGATGAGCAGGGTAAAGCCAATGAGAACCTGTGGTGTTTCTGGTTAGAAATTAAGAATTGATGCTTATCTGCACCAGGCACCCTCAAAGATACAATGTGTCCCAGAGGCCCTGAAAAGTTCCTTCCCTGTGCACAACCTGATGAAATTTATGTATCTGATTTTGAAGTCCAAAAAAAAAAGGAGTGCCTTTTTGAGTGGTTAAGAAGGGTTTGGGGCCTTGGCTTTTCTAGGAAGTGTAATGAGTACCAAAGAGGGAAGATTGGGGAAACACTGAGGAGATAAACTGATGCATGTAAAGGCCTGTGCAGTGTAAAAGCAGGAATCTTCTCTGCAGAAAGAGCCAGGGGCCAGAATTGGGGCTAATTCATTTGAAATTTGCAGACAAGTTCATTTTAATGAGGCCAAGCTACTCTCCTAGGATGTTTACCTCAAAGTGCCTGAAGTCAGCCAAGCTTATTGCCTATTAGAGTGTGTCATACAGTCTGCTCTATAATCAGGAGGGGATTGTGCAGTCATGCGTGTGTCCTGCATGTGTAGTTTTGTATTTCTTCTTTCTCCTTCCTGCTATCTACAAATAATGTATCTTCCCATCAGAATCATCAGTCTCAAGGCTACTGTGCCTGTTTGTCAGCATCTCTATAGAGCACTGGTGCACTGTCGTCACCATCTCTTACACTGGTGCTGATGCCCTGTTAATTCAGACTATAAAGACCATCTCAGGGTTGTCAGAAAGCTCTGGATTTTGTATATCATGAGAAAAAAATACATTTTAAAACACGTCTCGAGCCAGGCGTGGTGGCGCACGCCTTTAATCCCAGCACTCGGGAGGCAGAGGCAGGCGGCGGATTTCTGAGTTCGAGGCCAGCCTGGTCTACAAAGTGAGTTCCAGGACAGCCAGGGCTATACAGAGAAACCCTGTCTCCAAAAGCCAAAAAAAAAAAAAAAAAAAAAAACCACGTCTCAAATCTTTGGTGGCAACCCAAAATATTGATTATTATTACAATTCCAAGTTTCCTGAAGTCAAGAACAGTGTGGGGGCTTTCCTAACCATGGTTCCCAATTTTCTCTTGTCATGGAAGCAATTCATTAATACTAATAAATTAAGTATATTCTATAGGGTAACAAAACCATGTTATAATCTGTTTATTATTGTTATACATACTTTGTGTATGATGAGGCTTATTTGTTATAGCTACTTTATCAAGAAGTGGCAAGTGTGTTTACTGAAAGTTAATGAGCCCATTGTTGAGCCTTAACATATGCTGTGAACAGTAGACCATTTAAAATGAAGTTCTTGAATATTTAGATAAAATTAAAATATATTATGAATTTAGGGTTTAACATTAATTTTATTTTTTTACTATTTTAGTAAAGTTGTCTGTATTTAAGTTAATTTTTCCCCAGAAGTTTTTAATATATCAGTATCACTCTTCTTTTGGGAAAAATGTGATCTTGAAAGATGTCATATTATACACCTGCATTTGCTTGAAACCTGGTAGCTTGATAAATTGATAAGATAACTGGGTCATATGTTAAGTTTTCTGAAAAACCAACTCAAACAGAGATTCTAATAAAAGAATGTTACACATTTCCTTTTAAACACTAAAAAGTATTTCTCAGGGCTCTTAAATTACCATATTCTGATACCAAGGGAAAATAAAATCTGGACTTAGAGTTTTGTTTGTACTTAGAGGTTTTCCGGACAGGAAGGGAGTCTTGATGCAGTGCATAAGCCACAATACCAGTGGGGCATTACAGGTGAAGACTACAGCTGTGCCCGAACCACAGCACAGCACAACTGCATGCCGGAATGCTTCCTGTGCAAAAATAGAGTTTTGCTTAACTTTGTTTCCCAAGAGTAGATCATATTAAAATGCTATAAAATTATGATTTCCTGCATTTGAATACTTGTGGTTTCTCAACTGGTTCCAATATTATAAGGGTGTGTGTGTGTGTGTGTGTGTGTGTGTGTGTGTGTGTGTGTTTCCATATCCATACCCATGTGACTTCCATTAGCTGACGATATATAAAAAGCTTTTCATTCTTGAAAACAAACAAACAAACAAAACAAAACAAAAAAACCCTAAAAGGCAGATACATGTAAAAAAAAATAAGCAGGAGCTTTAAACACTAAAAACATTTATATTTTATATCACTGAATGGTAGATGTTTACAATGAAGTGGAAACAAAATAAGCCAATTTTGTGGTCAAAATACATTCTTATTACCATTTAAAAACTATGCTCAATTTTCATTATTCTATGTGACTACTATGTCTCCTTCTCTGCATTATAAATAACTGCATGTAAGAAATAGTCTTTATTTTTAAAAAGACAAGTAAGCCCAAACACATTTATGACTACATATGCCTATAGGAGCAAAGCTTGTTTTAACTTAATAACTCAAGTTCAACATTTCTGCTGCTGTGTACTCATCATGTTTCTATAAATACTTCACCTCTGGGTCACTGGGAAAGTCATGTTGGGCTCATATCTCAGCCACAGTCTGTCGCCTGTCTGTCCACTTTCTCTCCTCAGCCATTGCTTGCCTGCTTCTCTTGTCTTCCTAGTGTTCTCTGTTAAGATTTGGTCTTACCACCACCTTTATGCTGTCATAAATGCAGTGTATACACTTCTATATTTTAATGCAGTAAAAATAATAGTTGTTATCAAAGTAAGAGTTGGACAACAGATGCTCTATCAAAGTTACTAGGAACTTCCTGGTACAAAAAGCAGCTCTACTCACCCCTGGGGATATACATCAAAAACAACTAGAGATAATTGGTTAATTTTAAACTTACTTTAATCAGTGAAAGGCAGAATAAACAGAAAACTCTTCAGAAACTTTAAGAGGAAACTCTGAGAAATAAGAGCTCCATGGAGTTTTCATGCTGTATTTCCTCTTGCATAGGGGTCTGTTCTCATGCTCAGGACTGTGTGTATAATCAGGAACGACTTGATAAGAACCCAGGTTCTGGGGTTGGGGATTTGGCTCAGTGGTAGAGCGCTTGCCTAGCAAGCGCCAGGCCCTGGGTTCGGTCCTCAGCTCTGGGGGAAAAAAAAAAAAAATAACCCAGGTTCTAACCTGTATCCATGAGGCTCTGTATAAGGAAGTGGAGACTAAGGTGGAATGGACAATATGACGAAGAAGGTTCAGGGTGCCTTTAACAAACAACTAGAAGCTTATTGGTACCCAGTCTTTCAGGAAATGTCTGCTTAATCATGAAGTAACCACTGAGCTAACCAAGCCGAGACTCTAATGGCTACACAACTGTATTAGTAAGATTTCCATTATTGAAACAAAACAACAAAGGCAGATAATTTATAGAAATAACAGTTTTTACTCAGATCAAAGCTTTGGAGGCTCAAGAGCATAATAGTCGCATTTATTCAGGTATGGCAAGAGCTCAAGTCTGAATACAGAAATTCAAGAGAGAGTGGAGGCCAGGATAGGCTTTCATAACAACCTTATCCTTCTGAAGGCACTCCAGTAACCTAAGGACCATGCTCCAGATTTTGAAAATTCAGCAGCTTTATAGCATCATACTGAGGACCAAGATTACCCTATGTGAAACTTTACAGGGACAAAATCATCCCAATCCTAGCAGACTGCAAACCTCACAAGTCTGGGAATGACAGAAGGCCATGTGGAAGGGCCAGATCCGATTCTCACAGTTGGTATTGTTTATTACTGTTTAAAATATTGAAATGCCAAGCTTTCAGCAAAAGCTCATGAGAAATGCAGAGACTAGGAAGTATGTCCACAGACTGGAGGTGAAGGCAGTCAGTAGAAACCCTCCATGAACACTTGAGGCAGGATTGTCATTGGTGGGCGGGGCAGAGAGGAGCCCAGACTGTCTTTGCCTCCTGGGACTGAGCTGATAAACAGCAGCACCTTCCCTGCTGTCATGCAGTGCTGGAACATGGGAGGCCCTCATGCTCACACTGAACTCTCCCCATTCCACCGGTCAGACACAAGCCATCTTCTTAAATGTGTGCAAGAAATAGGTATGTCTAAAGAAATAAAAGGATACAGAAGAATGATGGCTCATCAGATAGGTAATATTCAGAAAGGGAAATATAAATATAATATTTCTTGTCTGAAATGTTTAGGGTAAGAAGGATTTCAGATTTTGGGGGCTATATATTATTTGAATATAAATGAAGTATATTAGAAATGTGATCCACACTTAAATATGAAAATTATGTATATTTTATATATGCTCTATACCTGTAGCCCGGAGGTAATGTCCTACAATATATTTACTAACTGTGTGCTGTGTGTGCCCTGTGCTCTGACTGCACCTATCACAGAATTACTTGTAGGATTTTCTGTTCTGCCACTTCAGCCACAAAACAGTTCTCAATTGCAGCGTATTTTAAGATTTCATATTGGAAAGGCTCAACATGTAAAAAGAATTAGAACAAACAGAAATTCTTGAATTGGAAAACCTAATTTGTAAATACATTTAGTAGAAGGGCTGCATGGCAGACTTCAGCTGGCTTAGAAATACTTAATGACTGGAGATGTGTTATCTCCATAACATGAGGTGAAGAGAAGGAACAGATCAGACACCTGAGGCAAACCATTATGTGTGCTAACACTTGCAGAGGGTGAGTCCAGAGCAAGAGAGAAAAGGGAATCAAAGATACCTGATTAAATGAAGCCTGATTGACACAAGCTTGTATGATCTAAGAGGCTTGTTGAACTGCCAGTGAATATGCCTAGAGCCATATAGACAAAATATCCTAGAAGCAACCAGAGAAGCAGCTCATTACATATATAGACAGTCATTAAGATTAACATCTGATTTTTTTTTTTTTTTTTTTTTGGTTTTTCGAGACAGGGTTTCTCTCTATAGCCCTGGCTGTCCTGGAACTCACTTTGTAGACCAGGCTGGCCTCGAACTCAGAAATCTCCCTGCCTCTGCCTCTGCCTCCCAAGTGCTGGGATTAAAAGCATGCGCCACCACGCCCGGCTAACACCTGATTTCTTATCAAATACCAAAGCACTAAGAAGCAGAATACATTCAAAGTGTTGAAAAAATACTTTGAATTAAAACTACCTGCCTGGGTAAAGTGTCTGGGGAAGAGACAAAGCTGAATAAGATTTATACATTCATTTTGCTTCCAAAGAATCTACTTTTTGAAAAACAGAAAGTACATAAGAATAGTAATAACTGTGACTGCATGCACAAGACCTGCACAGGGGCAAACCATCCAAACACACATCATGGTCAGGAATGGGTTCATGAAATCTTGTCCTTAGCTGAGAAGCTGTTCATCATTGATGGCTATTCAGGGAGGGAGAGTCAGTTTTCTTCACAGATGCAGCTCATGAAAAGGCAAATGCTCCAGTAAATAGTCCTACAGTCACTCACAAACAGACTGCATCAGGTGCTGAGTGTGCACAGTGGATTCAAGAAAGAGAATGCACATGATGCTGGGGGGCATGGTAGTGGAGTGGATTTAATCTAAGTATATGTGTATTGTGAAACTCAAATTACAGAACAAAAAGGAACTGTAAATGGCAAATGACATATAAATTTTTTCTTCTTTAAATAATGAACGAGCATAGTTTTTATAGCCACTGACTGTGCATCTCTGAGCAAGTTCCCTTATACCAGGCACAATTAGCTTATCTGAAAATGGAAATATTTTCCTCACTAAGCTAATAATAAGAAACATAGAAACGGCAAGGTGCCTTGGTGCATAGAGGTGCCTTAGCACAGGCGGGATAACCTTGAGTTCCCTTCCCAGATTTGGAGAGAGCTGACTCCTCAGCATGATACTCTGATCTCCACACTTCCTCGCACACATGCCCACATACACTGAAGGCCGGTGTCATCTTTACTGTGTTTTCCTTCTGTTATGATCATCAGTTGTCTGGACATCCTTGGAGACTGGTGTGCTGGGTGAAGCAAGGAAAGTGACAAAACATCCATGAGAGATCATCAGTGCCTGAACCAGGAGTGGAAAAATAAGGCCTTCATACTCACTAACCAGTCCTGTGTGTTCTTTAAGCTTATCTGTTTTGTGGTAGGACAAAGGAATGGACAACAGAGGTAGAGGCATGGACTTGAGTTGTTAAATCTCTTCTTTCTAGCAGCACAGGTGTACAGGAAAGACAGTCCCTTTGCCCCCTCTGCCCCCTCTGCCCCCTTTGCCTAGGTGCTGTAATGAGACTGAGTCCACAAAGGGGTAATTGCCTCACTTCAGCAGCCACTGCACCAAGAAGTGGGAAGCGTTCACGTTCAACACGAGAAAAGACAGGGAATTTGTAACTGCTAATAGTCTTGGCAGCACTAGTAAGTAATAAAAACAAATTAAGTGCCAGAATATTCTTTGTACCAAAAATATTTTTAAATGGCTAACACACATGCAAATCTTCCCATATTAGCCATCAAGTGGAAACAAATTGTGAAATAACATTTTAACTGCATAAATAGATGTGCTTTTACCAACTGGCAGATATACAGCGTAAAATATATTCATATGCAAAGGCCACATATGCTTAGAGTGCAGTTTATTATGTATGGCTGGCTAATTTTTTAGGCCCTGTCAAATAGTGAATAGGAAAACAAAATGTAATAAAAAAATATAATCTTGACAGTCATTTGAAATGTACCATGTGCTCCATGTGGAATGTCTTCCAGGGAAACCAATTTACTTGTTCCCACTTCCCATGACTCAGTACTAGATACTCAGGCTCTCTAAACTATTTTTTGGCAACCAACCTTTCTTGGAATAGTCATCTTTCTTTCAAGTTATTCACTACAGGCATTAGTAATAAATCCTTAGTTATAGATATATAACTAAAAATCATTCACATGGTCTCTTTCAAATCTAAAAGCTCATACTAAAGTTATTTTAAATAGATCACACAAAATGGAGCCAACTCTTCCTTGGGAATAATTAATTGATACCATATGAAGCTGTAAGAACAATGTGACCATGTTCAATTGTTAGTTTTGTAATGTCACTACTTATCTAGAAGCTAGCTGGGGAATGTCAGCTTTAACTAAGAGACAAAGCAAGTGGGGTTGTTTACAGATGGGCCCTTGCACACTCCTCTGGTGCACATGAGTGGTGTAGAACAGCACCGCATAGAGCTGACGCTGTCATCTCCTTGCCAGCTAACTGTTCCTTAACTAGGGGTGTGGGTAGGACAGGAGGGTGAGCCAGGGCCCGTTCATGATATGCTATACGCAAGCCTCTAAGCAGCTTAACAGTTCTTAAGAATACTAAGCCAAGAACATGGCATGCAAAAAAGTCTGAAAGAAGTAGCTATGGATTTCTTTTAAAACCTCATTGACCCTATCTCTTGTACGTCGAGACTTAGTTGCAACAGAGCCCTTGCTTTCCGTCCTCCATGGTCACTATCTAAACTGAGATTTATCCCTTCCTGACTAAAGACTGATTTGTATCTATTCCTCTCTATCCTCCAGTCAGCTCCCTATTTTAGATTCCTAGCCTGTCTACATTCCTAACTCATCACTAAAAGAACCCTCTTGCAAATAAATAACCCAAACCTCACTAGTTACTATGCTTCCATAATAAGCCCTTGATGGTAAAGCAGAATGACCCTGGAGTAAGTTGTGCATCAACACAGTTAACACCCCTTGCAGTCTCTACAATATCCAGCTTCTCACTGTTTCTACTAGCATGGCTTATTGGTGTCGTCACTTGAGTATGTCCAGAGAAGAACTCATGATTGCCCTTCCTCTGACCCACAATACCACAAATACCCTCTCCAGAGGTAAATTGCCTGCCCCATCCCAGTGGATGCCATCAGCACCCATGCCTGCCCCATCCCAGTGGATGCCATCAGCACCCATGCCTGCCCCATCCCAGTGGTTGCTATCAGCACCCATGCCTGCCCCATCCCAGTGGTTGCTATCAGCACCCATGCCTGCCCCATCCCAGTGGTTGCCATCAGCACCCATGCCTGCCCCATCCCAGTGGATGCCATCAGCACCCATGCCTGCCTCATCCAGTGGATGCCATCAGCACCGTGCAGTTGCTCAGGCCACCTTGGCATGGCGTCACTCTCGTATCTGAGCAGTCCAGACTGACTGTTAGGTCCCAGGAACATTCCCTGATAACCCAGTCTCTAATACCTTGACCTTAAATCTTCTAGTGGGTTGCCTTCTCTCCATACTTACCACTTAAATTCATTTTCTATATTATCTAGAATCTTTTAGAAATGTAAACTTTACTGCATCATTTCTATGTCCTCCAAATGGCATTAAGATAAAAATAAAATCCTTACTTTGGCTTAAAAACAATTTAGTTTTATTAGCTTCATTTTGCAAATTAGGGATGTGTAGCTTATACTCATTATGTTGCCCAAAAGCTGTGGTTTATTTGCCAGGACCACGATTTTTTCCCCTTTTATTGAAAATAGATTTTTTTAATCTCAGAATATATACTGATATGTTTTCCTCTCCCTCTGCTCCTCCCACTTCTTCCTCACCTCCTTCCCATCTGGATTCACACCCCACACCCCCATTTTGGTCTCTCATTTTGGTCTGTTGAAAAAGAAAACAGGCTTCTAAAAGATAAATAATAAAATATAATATACCCAGATAAAACAGAAACTAACACATCAGAATAAGACAAAGCAAACAGAAGAAAAGGAGCCCACAAAAGGCACAGGATACAGATGCAGAGATCCACTCATGGCGCACTCTAGGATCTCATTAAGACACAGGATTCAGATGCAGAGACCCACTCATTGGGCACTCTGGGATCTCATAAAAACACTAAATTGGGAGCTATAATATATACCCAAAGGTGAAAAGAGAGAAAAATAATTATAAATACAAATAAGATAGTTTTTTTTAAAAAGTCCTGACATGACATTATGAAACCTCTGAAGATACCCACCCAGGACCGGGATTTCCCCACGTGGAACACTAGTGAAGTTTTTCTGTTTCGAATGTTAGAATAAAATGATAGTATAAAAATGACCATCTATAGAGTTTTCTTCTATCAACAAATTGCTCAGTTGGTACTTGGAACACTGAATGAAATTACCTTTAAAACACAAACAATACATATTAACTTCTGTTTTAGTGTACTGAAGATAAATACACCTGCTCATCTTTTTTCAAGAAAAATCTTTGCCAACTTCATATATGTGTGTAGTGAACCTTGTGTCACCCTTCCCTTTCATATCCCTTTCTTTCCTGCTGAATCTTTCTTCTTCCAAGAATATCTCCTGTATTTGTCTTCATTTTGTATAAAATCCACTCAGTTTAATTAGAGTTGCTTATATGAACATGGCTGTCAGTTTAATTAGAGTTGCTTATATGAACATGGCTGAGAGATTATTTACTGGAGTGTGGGCAACTTGGCAGTGGCTACACCCCTGACAAAATGACACTTCTTACACTAGCAGCCATTAACTGCCAATAGTCCCACAAGCTGGACTGAGGCCTTCTGCAATGATGAAGTGCCATCAGACCCCGTCTTGTATAGTGTTGTACAGGTAACCATAGCCGTGCTGGGTTGATGGGCACCGCAGCTGTGCTGTGCACACATCCCTGTCCTCTGACTCTTTCTGCTTCTGTTGATTTCCCTGCCAGGACCGAGCACTCCAGCATTGCCGATTCTCAGCACTTTGGCCACTTATGACAGGTTTTTTTTTTCTTATTCATCACTGTTACTATACTAAGAAGCCTCTCTGGTAAAGGCTGAATACAACATGTATATTTACATAGTGTTCAGAAGACTGTTTGACAGAATGACTATTTAACAAGACACTGTTTTTTAGCTTTCTTTTTTTTAACTCTTTATTAATTCCTTGGTAGTTTCATATAATGTACCCCAATCCCACTCATTTCCCTATCCCTTCATATCACCCTCTACCCTCATAACCTCCCTCCCCAAAAGAAAAATTTAAAAAGTAAAAAGTGTGTGGGTATATATATACATCATTGTGGAAGCTCTAGTTTGTCACAGTGTGTCCCTCAATATACCCTCTGTCCATACATCTTCAAGACAGTATTAATGATAAATAGTAGGTCTGCCCCTCAGCAACTCCCCAGCCACAAGCCCTTGACCAAGTTTACAAAACCAGGCATGAGCTTCCTCTTATGAAGGAATTCTCAAATCAGTCAGAAAGCAGTGGGTCACCCCATGAGGAACCCTCAGATCCAATCAGAAATCAGTAGGTCAGCCCTGACACTTATGCGACTATTGCCCAGAGAACATATCTTGCCTGGCAGACTCTTATTGCAGCTTTCATAACTAGGTGAGACTTCTGATAACCCTTTCTCTCACAACTCCCTGAATAGCAAGCACCTTCTGACATCACGAGAACCGGCCAATAGAAAGAAAACTCTCCAATTAGCACTATCTTGATTTCTTTTTGTCTATAAGCCAAAAGGTATGGTGTTGAAGTCAAATATATTCTTAGCTTTTGTAAACATGTGAATATGTATATAATTTAAATGTTTTCAACAAGATTTTTGTGTGAATTTATTAATTCCATTAAGCAATAAAAATAGGACATATAACTGAATATCTTGACAAACACATGATTGTCATGTAGTGGAAACTATTTCTATAGTAGTTTTCTGTTGTTTCTAGAATTCTCTGAGTAAGTTGGGATATTCCAGTTGATGTGTGTTAACTGACAAGTTGTGAGCTCAAAGTTTTTCTGTAATGCTCCTCATTTTCTAAATGCCCACAGTTGCTTTCCCTCCATCCCCAGTACAGGGTCAGCTGTCTTTTTCATTCTCATGCTGCTTCCAGCTTGGACATTTTCAAATCATGTACTGATTCCATTAGAACTTACTGCTGTTCTTTCCTTCTGACTCCCAGTATGACAGCGCTATTGGCTATTCTGTGTTAACTTTGATGTAGAACTTCTGGTTCAGAGCCAGAAACATTTTATTAACCATATTGAAGATGTAAAGCTCTCCACCAAGAATGCAGAACTTTACATTCTGCTATCTAAAATATGTTAATGTGCTTTTGCAAACTCTGCGGTCTCCCAACAAGGTTCTTACACACCTTTCTGAGGTTCCTATGTACCACATTTCCACATTTCCACATTTCCTCTGCCCCTAGTTGTGAGTTCCTTAATCTAAAGAGCAGGCTCGATGCTTTCTGAAAAGACTCAAAGCAAAGTAGAATTAGATTTGGGCTTTGATAGACAGGAAGGATTTAGACACAAGAGAACAAGAAAATAGGGATTTCAGATTGAAGAGAATACAGAAATGACGCAAAGAGAAAAGGCTATAGACAAGCTTGCCATGAGTAGCAAGAAATGAGAATTGCTGTCTTTTTTTTTTTTCTTGATTTCTTATTGTTTTGTTTTGTTCTTTTAGCACAGGTTAGCCCCAAATGCCCTATAGACCTGCTATCTGAAGTTAACCTTGAACTTTGATTATCCTTCCTCCACCTTACAAGTGTTGAGGTTACATGTGCACACCACCATGCCTAACTAACACTGGATTCCGTGAATATGCTACTTTTAAATTCCCCCAAACATATGCATCTGCTTCAGTATACTCATGAATCTTAGGCGTCCTCACCCAGCATCGCCACCCTCACACATGCACAGTCAAGATCCTGTACTTATAGGGCATGAGAAGTGACTCAGTGGGCTAAGTATTTGCTGTCTGTAGTGGCTAGCCTTATGTCAACTTGATACAACTTATCTGAAAGAAGGGACCCTCAGTTGAGGAAATACCCCCATAAGATCAGTCTGCAGGGCATTTTCTTACTTAGTGATTGATGGGGGAAAGGCCAGCCCATCGTGGGTGGTGCTAGCCTAGACTACTGGGTCTGGGTTGTCTAAGAAAGCAGGCTAAGCAAGCCATGAGGAACAAGCCAGCATCCCTCCATGGTCTCTGCATCAGCTCCAGCCTCCCAGTTTCTGCCTTGTATAAATCTGTCCAGGCTTCCTTCAATTATGGGCTACAATATGGAAGTGTAAACCAAATAAACCCTTCCCTCTGCCAAGTTGCTTTGGGCCATGGTGTTTCATTATAGCAAAAGTCATCTTAAGACACTGACCTGAATTCAGATCCCCAGTACTAATTAAAAGCCAGTGCAGCCATTCTCATCTCTAATCCCTGTGCTGAAAGCAAAGACAGGAGAATCCCTGCAGCATGCTGGCCAGCCAGTCTAACCAATCAGATTCAGTGAAATATTCTGTCTCAAAAAATAACGTTAAGAGTGTTTAAGAAAAGCATTTGATACTGATCTCTGTCCTTCACATTTTAGGTAAGAGTAAAATTAGGAGGAAGGAAAGGTTTGCTTTGGAAGCTTTTTTTTTTTTTCCAGATCTTATTATGGCCTCAAAACTCTTTAAATGCTAAAGACAAATTTTAAAATAATATGCCCTTTCTTCATCTTGGGGTCTCAGTCTAGTATAGTCTAATGTGTAAGAAGTTAAGGGATCTGATGCCATATGTTGGAGTCATATACTGGGAATAGAGGTGACACAAAAAGGTAGTTCCCAGCTCTGAGAAGGGTAGCAAGGGAATGCTTCCAAAATAGGAAGCACATCTTAGTAGAGTACTTTTTAAGACAAATAGGATTTGCCACATGTCATTTTAAAACTAAAATTTTAAGTTTAATAACATATCCTGTGTATCTTTTGTTATATGGTATTTGTTATTCATTTTGACCATTGTGTGTTAATCCACTCTGTAAATCTAAGCAGTTCCCACTAACAGATGTTTGAGTTGTTTCCACTTTTCCTACTAATATTCTTGGAGTACATATACAAACATATAAAATACATAAGAGAGACACACATGCACATACACATGCCCTCTTGAATTTACAGTCACAGTAAAACAAAGCCTTAGATATAATCTAAGCAGCAAAAATAAGCACTTATTCACAGTACCTAGGAATGTGGGGTTTTTCACATACCTGTGCAAAAAGCAGAGCTATCAATCTTAAGCTGCCATGTTAATGCATATATTAATAAATACATTGATTAATATTAATGTCATTCTTATGTATTTGCTTAAATTCACATTTGTTAAGTATTAGTAATGATGGCTTTTCATGTCTACTGGACAGTTTTATTTGTTCTGTGAAATGGTTGCTGTTAGAATCTGGGCTTTAGCCCTATGAAAGCTGGTAAGTGCTGTAGAAAGCATGAGACTCCCAGGTCAGAAATAAAAGACAGCATTACAGACAGCGACCAATGTGAACATCACATTTGCAATTCTCCTTGCCTTCTACCAAGGGCCATGCAGAAAGCCCCTGGGGACATGCTGTACTGAGTAGACCTTGGGCACAGCTGTGGCATGTGGAGCTAGACTGCTGTACCTCTGTAAAGCAAATATGTGTTCTTCCATATGCTTCCCACTTGGTTTTTAGGAGCTCTCTCCTATCTAAACCAGTAGTCCCTGGTCTGTCATTGTCTTGCCTGTCTTCACATGCATACTTTTTTATATTTGATTTTTATCAGTGATTTTTTTCTAACTTCTAAGTTTTGTTGCATATATAGCAATACTTTGTTCTTTCAAAATCAAAATTCGCGGCTTTCTTTCATGCTCTCACTTTGAAGCTTCTCTGGTTTATCCTAAATTTACTTTTGTGTGAGCAATTGTGATCTCTTTGGGGTTTCCATCTTTCCATTGCTTGTCTCAAAGTGTACTCTTGCTACAGAGGAACTTCAATCAGTTCTTACCTCTCACTGTTCCTTTAATGTTATATAGACAAGACTTCAGCCTTGTCTTTTAGATACTGTACTAAGAAGTATAGAGCTCGTTCTCCATTATTTTTCCTCTATAGAGAAGACTGTGGGTGTTTTGACTATTGAGTCTTTTTAATGATCCTTCTAGAGTAAACAGGATGAATGTAGCTGGGAAGGAGCTCCAGAAGCATTACCTTTTATACCTTTTTGTCTTCCTATCAAGTCATAATGGCATAACTTCTTTGACAGTTTAATACTTCAACAAGTACACAGTATAGTTTAACTTTTATGGGTTTATTAACTTTTATTATTTATTTTATTGTATGGGTATTTTGCCAGCATGTGTGACTGTGCATCATGTACATGTGTGGTGCCCTCGAAGGTCAAAAGACAGTGTCATATCTCCTAGAATTAGAGCTACAGACAGTGAGCTGCCGCCATGTTGGTGCTGGAGGCTGAACCTGTTTCCCCTGCAAGAGCTCTGAGCCATCTCTCCAGTCTCATAGTTTCTGACTTAGAACTTTTAATTATTTCTTTATTTTCCTATAGGTCCCTTGTAGTTTGGAATATTGGGATGAACTCCAGAAGGTTTTTATTGCGTTTCAAGAATTCAGTCTGTCTGAAAGCAAAGTTTGTGAATTACAGTTGCCAGATATCAATCTTGTACATGACCAGAAGAAACTGGTGTCCTCAGATCTGTGGAGAATCGTCCTAAACAACAATCAAAATACGACAGATGACCAAAGGTAACTGAGAGCCAGATGAGAAGGACTCTCTTCTCCTATGCCTCTTCACTAGGCTAGTATGGATCTCTAATACTGGTGTGTGCCTGAATTGTAAACAAAAGGAAGTAAATCTCCCTATGGCTGTTTCGCTCATGTTATAGCCTAAAAACCCTTGCAAAAGTACCTGTTCCCTAATTGTAAATAAAAATAATGAATGAAATCAATCAAACAAAAAAATTTATTATCCAGAACCCCAAAACTCAGAGGGAAATAGCTCAGTATCTTGATGGACTACTTAATATTGTGAAGATAAACCTAGGGCAGGAAAAGGAAGATTATATAAATGTAACTGTCTACATCTAAAATCAAAGTTTTCAAATATGTTCATCTTTAAAGATTTTTTTTTAACTTTAAGAGATAACCTGGAGACATTAAGCAAAAATGGCCAACCAAGTTCAATGAGCTGGCATTGCCCCATGAGGTCACATTGGTCACAATGTGTTTCAGAAGCCATAGGCTTCAGGTATTCTGAATCATGTCTCCAGAACTTCTTAGTCCACATTATAATTCCAGATTATGCCCATTTCTGATATTTGCCTGCTTGGTGTATTTATAAATTTAAAGAAAAATAACTCCAGCAAATACTTAGCATGTTTCCTGGTTTACTTGCCCTGCTAAACCTCTGTGCTTATGCTTTTGTGAATGTTAAAGAATGTAAGCCTCAGTCGGGGCCCTCTCCTGGGCAGTAAGTGTGTGCCATGAGCCTGGATGCTGCGAGGCTGCGGGTGCCATGAAGCCCTGCATGTGCAGTGAGCCCTGCTGTTCTTTCCTTTCACCAGCTCACCTTCTGGTCTTCCTCATGGTCAGCCTTAGTGCCTGCTGCCTTGGCTCCTGGTCCCCTCCCTTCCTTTTCTCACTGGATAACATTCAAACACTAGTGAAAGGAAGACATACACCACTGCAGTGCTTTTGCAAATCAAGCATTGTTTTGTTTTGTTTTCTTTCTGTAACTTTAATTCTGTCCATATGTACTCATTATGGCACAGTGTTATACTGATGTCTACTTTATGTTCTAAATAGTGGGAGATGATTTTTCTCCCGAGAGCATTTCTTTGTATTAATAATGTGTGCGGGTTGGAGCTCTCACACTGAAGTCACTCTGGTTAGCATTTTTGTGTGTAGCTTCACAGTGCCTTTCATTGGCTACATTGTATGTTTCATCATAGTAATGTTTTTAACTTTATATATTCTATTTCCAGGTCATCTAGGCTCTGTAAAATTAGTGACCTTCCAATATATTATCTAGTAGCATGCTGTCAGTGAGAGCGAATGTGAGAAGTACGGTCTTGATTTTACTACAAGTCAGAGAGCACCTACCCTCCAGGGAATTAGCAAATGTGGAGGAAGATTGCTTCCTCAAAAAAGAGATTACCTCATCAAAAACCAGGAGATTTCAGAGAATAAGCTGGAGACAGTTAAGCCAATTTTTAAAAACTGTTTCATCAAGAGTATCCAGTTAGAAATGATTTCTTGATTTGAATTATGGAAGAATATATTTTCACCATGAAAAGATGTTCTCTAGACCAGGTCAATTCCTCTGACTCTGAAGCATTCATAAAAATCTCTGTTGTGACTTTGGCACTGTTGAAGTGTGAAGCCTTTAGAGAAAAGAATGCATCAGCCCGTCATGTGAAGGCACTTTTCCACTGACTGTTGACATTGCAGTCACAGACCTTTGGCCCTTGATGGGGATTTTTCACATTACCTAATATTTTGCAGTTAATCTTATTTAAAATTGTTTGGGATGAATACCTTTTCAACTAGAATTTAATTATAATCAGTTTAGAATTTAACATAAATCACTATTAATACTGAACTAATGTTGGAAAAAGCAAGTCTGGTCTCAAAATGAAGGGACATGAGGCAAAGGAAGCAGAGCAATTGAGGAGATGCTCTGCTCTGCTCTGCTCTGCTCTGCTCTGCTCTGCTCTGCTCTGCTCTGCTCTGCTCTGCTCTGCTCTGCTCTGCTCTGAGCTGAGCTGAGGGACTACAAATGGAAGAGAGCATGCTGAGAACTGGACAGAAACAGTTACAGTTTGTGTGATGATGTTCCAGGGGCTTTGGTGTTGTGGCTTGACCTTGTGTTGCAAGAGAGCTGCTTCTAGAAGAGGTTTTATAAAGCCTGCTGCTCACTGAGCAGTAAAGAAAAGTATTCTAATGTTATTAAAGTAAGACTCAGAAGAATATTATTTGAGAGGCTACTTGAAAAAGTGTGGCAAGACTGAGACCTAGAGAAGACAATGAATGAGAATAAAAAGAGAGGATTTGCTTTTATAACTTTGATGGTCATGCTACAATTGATAAAGATTGTCATTTAGAAGACAGTTGATAAAAATTGTCATTTAGAAGCCGGGCAGTGGTGGTGCAAGCCTTTAATCCTAGCACTTGGGGGGCAGAGGCAGGTGGATTTTTGAGTTCAAGGCCAGCCTGGTCTACAAAGTGAATTCCAGGACAGCCAGGACTATGCAGAAAAAAACAAAAAGAAAAAAAATGTCATTTAGAAGAAATTGAGGAAGATCTCAGAAGATGGAAGGATCTCCCATGCTCATGGATTGGCAGAATCAATATAGTAAAAATGGCTATTGTGCCAAAAGCTATCTACAGATTCAATGCAATCCCCATCAAAATTCCAACTCAATTCTTCAAGGATCTAGAAAAGANCTGATATCCAATATATATAAAGAACTCAAGAAGGTGGACACCAGAAAATCAAATATCCCCATTAAAAAGTGGGGCACAGAGTTAAACAAAGAATTCTCAACTGAGGAATACCGAATGGCTGAGAAACACTTGAAAAAATGTTCAACATCCTTAATCATCAGGGAAATGCAGATCAAAACAACCCTGAGATTCCACCTCAAAACATTAAAAGTTCCTGTTTGAATATTTTTGCATTTTCTTTCAAAATGTAATCATGACTTTAGCATGTAAGCTTGAGTACTAGCAGTGTTAAGAACACCACTGTTCCACATTTACATGGTCATGTTGAAACTGCTGCCTATAGTTTAGAAGCTAACCCATGTCTGCTACTCTCTGCTTCGATTCTAGAAAGGGACGGTAGATGGTTTCCACCTCCCGCTTTAGCACTTTTTACTTAGGATACAGGACAGCTGAGTGTCATGTCTGAGCAAACTACAGGTACCTGGTTTTGTTCTGCTCTTTGAGTTTTACAACCCAGAAGCCCATAAACTTCAAGTCACTTGGTTTGCTTCATTTTTTTGTTTTGTTTTTCCCCTCGTCCAAGTTTTTAAAGCAAAAGAATAAAAGTCACTTACTGAGCCTTTAACTGGCTGGCACTCTTCTTGTTTACACCCTATACATTTTGCTGGGTGAAACCAAGGATAATTGAGGTATCATTGTCCAAAATAATGCAGAAGTATAGCATAGTTGCTCAGAGCAAGCATCTCACTTCCCTAAATTTATATATTGTCACATTCCCTAGAAACTCATTACACCATATATTTCAACCCAAAAAGGTGGTGTGAGTTATAGCTTTTTTGGAATGCCCTGAGTCCTCTCCTGTGTCCACTTCTCCAGCACATCAAGTGTCCTTCCCCAGGAGATGATTCTGTCATGTGGTGTTTATAGATGGCAGTGTGTCACCAATTGGGTTGTGGATCTTTGAAAACCAAGGGCTGGCTTCTTCAGAGACTGGACTCCTTCAACTCTTCATGTTAGCCAGATGACCATAGAATGTAATTTTGAGAGGATAGAAAAGTGAAGAGAGAATTCAAAATGTGTGATTGATTGTCCAAAACACTGCATTCTTTATACATGGTTATGATTTTATGCCACTTAATGCAATATTCAGTAGGTCTTCAATAAAGAGTCTAGATGACCTCACAGAATATAAGTATGGACAAGATAGAGACATGAGACAACCATGAGACATTTGCCATGATACAGGAAGGGTTAGCATTTCTAAAACAGCTGAGTGAGGCATGCTCAGAATTGTGCTCCCCTTACAATAGGACACCAAACTGTCCATAAGTTTTGCAGAACGAGTATAGGCAAAAATTGGATTTGATCTAAGTCAATATGAATGGAGACTGAAGAGTAAGTTGAAAGTTTTCTGCAAACAATTCAAATTATTTGTAGAATATTCAACATAAACTGAATTTAAAAGTAAAAAGCTTTTATGTGATAGTAGTTCATGAGAGTTGATGATTAGCATATTGATTGTAGGGTTTTTGATACTAGCTTTAAAGGCCTGTTTTAGAGACACTGTGCTTCTGTGGTATTGAGAATGCTGAACATCTTTGGTTTTCCATAGTTCTGCCAGTGAATCCGGTTCTCAAAGCACTTGTGAACCACTTGTAACTCCAACAGCCCTGGCTGCTTGCACCAGAGTCGACTCGTGTTTTACCCCATGGTTCGTCCCATCCCTGTGCATGTCCTTCCAGTTCGCTCATCTGGAACTCCATCTTTGCCATCACCTGGACCAACTAGGCACAGGTATGCATCACTTCAGCATCAAGAGAACACCTATTTAGTGCCATTCGTCGTGGTCCTGGGTGAAAACCTAAAACCTAAATTCCCACATGATACCTCACAGTTCTCAGCAGGGGCACTTCAGGGTTACTCTAAAGCTGATATAGTGCAGCAGGTGTGGCCCTAATACTCAGTGACATATGTTCTAAGAGAATTTTCAAGGAAATATGTTTTGTTTTGTTTTAGCTGCAAATTTTACTGTTATACCAATTAAGAGCTTTTTGGGAAAAAAAAAAAAAACGCATATTTTCATCTGTATTCTCCATTATTGGAAAATAGATCCCAAAAGAACTTGATATTTATCACCTGAGTTCAAGGTACCTACTCTATAAAGATGGGCACATTCTCATTAAATTACAAGACTCATATTTCTACACATTTAAAAGGAATATAAATAAATCCTCATGTAGCAAAAGTAGGCTCCTATAAATTCCCAGTTTTACTTGAATAATTATTTCTCAAGTGTTGTATTTAGTCTCAACCCTTTTCTAGTTAATTCAGTTTGATTTAGGTTTTTTTCTTTTTCTTTTTCTTTTTTTTTCTGGTTTTTCCAGACAGGGTTTCTCTGTATAGCCCTGGCTGTCCTGGAACTTACTCTGTAGACCAGGCTGGCCTCGAACTTAGAAATCCACCTGCCTCTGCCTCCCAAGTGCTGGGATTAAAGGCGTGCAACCACCACTGCCTGGCTTGATTTAGGTTTTAGGTTTTCAACTGACATGTAATGGAGAAGGGGAGATTAAACCCATTTTAGCTGCTGTTAAGCATCTTGCTTTTCAGCAAGAATAAAGTTGAGCTGCATTTTCTAGAGTCATGCTTTTGTTGCTTTAGAGATTTTGTTAGTAGACAGAGATTTAGATGGTTGTCTCCTCTTATTCATTACTGTGATCAAACATTTTTATCTATGGAAGTGAAAATAACCTTTGAACAATATGCGTTTGAGACCTGACTGAACAAAACAATGTATTTTCAGATGTCAAATGGTACTTCAAAGATTTTAACATTTTAAAGCAATTGTTTAAATCTATTAATATCAAGTACTAAATTTAAGGACAAAGTGAATCATTTAAATGTCACCTCACTTGTTTCCATGAAGGATTGACACATCTTAATTGCTATTTTTCTTATTTTCTTAAAAGCTTCACCACAGTACCTACAGCCATTCATTTCTGATAAAAATGTGCCATCTGAAGTAGAATACATGATCATTTCCTTCAAAGAACCAAACCTGCATCTTCGTCAGTGGAACAGTGGTCCTGTCTGCCAGGAGATCCAGTTCTCATCTCAGATGGATTGTAAACTTCTAGAATGCAGAAATGTCACGATGCAAAGAGTGGTGAAACCCTTTGGCATCTGTGGACAGATGGCACTTTCCAGTGATGGCACGCAGAAGCTTCTGGACTGCACCGTGATAGTGGATTCTGTGCTTGTCAACTTTGGGCAGCATGTAGTTCATTCCTTAAACACTGCAATACAAGCGTGGCAACAGGTATGCACATCCCAGGAGCATGCAGTCTTTTACTGCACACTCCGTGTTACCACTTAATTATAAGTTAAACCCAAACCCAAATGTGAGGGATGAAGGGTTTGAGGGCACCACTATTTTAGAAAAAGTGATGCAAGTGTTCTCTTTACAAAGCTCTGGAGACCATGGCTTGACACTCATCAGAGTCATGGCATATGCTTAGATAAAGTGATGCAGAGTTCTCTCTACAGACTCTGGAGACCGTGTGTCCACACATGTGTCAAGGTCATGCCATCTATTTAGGGCCCAATCGACCATATCTGGGTTGAGAATAACATATTCCCAAGACTTTTTTTTTTTTAATGCTATGGTTCTATTTAGCTAAAGCTTCAACTTTGGTAGGTACCAGACTGTCTGAATGTCCACTGTAGAAATTAAGGACTTGAATTAAGCCTTCCAGATTCTCAAACAAAAACATGAATGAGCCATGGGCTAGTGCCTGGAAACAGAGCAGTCTTGGTTTTCCTTTGCAGACATCCTGCCTTTTTTATTCACTAGAAAGCATTGCAGAATGGATTCTTATATTCATAGAGAATTGTAATAACTTTAATAAGTTTTTCTTGTATCTTTTATAAGAAATTACTCACATTAGAAAACAGATGGAATATAAACTAATGGTGAATGGCATACTTAAAATAGAAAATGACCTGTGTCTGCAGAATGGAAACAGTCCCACAGAATATTTGGATGATTACACAATAAATCCCTTCTGCATTTGTGCTGATTTTCATTGTTGCCTTCACATTTAGTCACCATTTACGCTAAGACCTGTGTCACCATTTTGTGCATACTCCACACAGTTGTAGAGACTGCTTCCCAGCATGAGTCTTGTCTGAGTTCTTTCAGCAGCAGGCACTAGAAGCTATGAGAGGGTGTTTGCTCCTGGAAAAAACCTTCCTGGGGATAAGGAGGAGAACTTAGGGGGATTTTATGAGAATATCTTGAGGATCTTTATGGAAACAATTTTATGAAATAAATAGTTCTAAATTTTCAAGTTCTCTAACCTAAAATGTTTATGAGAATTAGATTTTATAGACATAAAATTTAATGTTTGCTTTATATGCATGAAGACCTATACAAGACTAAGGAATTAATTGCTTAACGTGGTACTGCAATAGCAAAGGGAAGGAAGATAACACATCTGGTTTGTATTTGAAGTCTTTTTTAAGGGCATTCCATGGTTTTCATGTTGCAAAGGACATGCGTAAAATAAGAGCTAGTGTGATCGAAATCTTTGCAGCTGGTTCAAATAGCAATGTGAAAAAAAAAACTTCCATAGCTCCAATTTCTAGCTTCAATTTTTTTTGAACAATGCATTTAATAAAAAACAAACGTAGAAAATAGAGAAGAATTCTTGATAGAACATTAAAATCTAGGACATTTTTGTCTTAGTATCAGAGCTTTATAAGCAAACTCATATGTAGCAACTACTGCAAAATGGCCTTCAAAATACCAGTTTCTTACAGAGAAAAAATATTCTCTTAGACACAGCTATACACATAAATAAAATATGGTACATAAATATTTAAATGTTCTAAACCTCATCAGACTGTGAATGACTGGCTAGCACAGTGCCTTGAAGGAATATTCCATTAAGTAGAGCCATGTGTCTGTCATATAACAGATTGCTGACAGGTACATTCTATGAATAGTTGGTTCTGATTTATACAGGAATTTGGCAATGTTAACATGAGCCACAAGAGGATATGCTTCTGTAATTGTTGCTATAATTTTCTTGTTTCCTCCCCTGTCAAGGGTACTTGCCACAAAGTTTTAATATGGTAGGCATCGGACCCTGTGTATTCTAAAGTAAATATGAAAAGTATACTACTTTGAAATTAGAGGACATTTGCCATTGAAACAGACTGATAACGGCTTCTTGTGCTCATTTTTTTTCTATCCTGAATGTAATTTATTGTCTTTAGAAGGAAGTTTATTCTGAAACTTGAATTTTGTTATATGTCTAATAATGCTGACATGTACTGTAGTTATTTACAATGAAAATGAATTTAATGAATAGAATAAAACATTTGAGTTCTCCATCAAGTTTTTAAAATCATATTATCAGGTATGAAACAGTTTGGTCCTTTACTGTCAGGTCATAAGTTCAAACTTAACATCGCCTTTCATTGGTTCTTGATTTCAATGGTTATAGAACTCTCACACTCACTCTCTCTTCCCCCCACCCCCGCCCAGCCTACACGTGTGTGTGTGTGTGTGTGTGTGTGTGTGTGTGTGTGTGTGTACCACTTTTTTTTTTGCTTTCTGTGTCAATTTTCCTGGTTTGAGCAAAATAACATTTAAAAGGAGGCACACTCACATCTCTTATTTAACAAGCGTACAGATAACCATGTAGTTGCTTCTTCAACATGATATGAACTTAAAATATGAATAAGCCATCTTTTAACTACAAATTCTTAAAAGCATTCTAGGACTCAGTGTAGATGATGTCATATAAGTGAGTATGAGCTTTTTAATATAACAGAATCTAAAACATTCCAAGAAATGTTGAAGTTTATTATAGTTATAATAAATTCCATAGATGAAGAAACGTTTGAGAAACAGTTTCCTGAAGACCTCAAGTGTTCTTTAGAAAAATATAAGAAACCTCCTTGTGTTCCCTAATTTATATTTTTTTTCCTAAAACCCTCATCATTTATTAAATCCTCATCAGTTTTTAGGGATGAGGAGATAATATGATTTTTTTTCAACCTCTAGCTGGTAACTTAACATCTGTGTTAAGATGGATTGCAATTCATTATGAAAAGTAAATTTTGACCTCAGGATGTGTAACTGAGTGGGAATTTGAGCCATATCCTCTCCTTCATGGTTTTACTCTCTCATGGAAAGGAGAGAGAAAGGCTTACAAGGAGTGTAGTTTATTTTGATTATATAATACCAAGTGGAAAAATCTCATCAAAACTAATTACATACTGTGATTCTAGTTGATTAAAGGTTTTAGATAAATACATTAAGTAGGATTGGATAAAGTAAGCACATAGCAACAGCCAGGAGATTCAGAAGGGAAAAAAAAAAAAAAAGATTGCCTGAAGAATTTCATTCCAACTGTGGCTGGCAGTTATATCTGAGCATAAAAATTAGATATTTAAGTTCACTTTTAAACTAGTTTTTAGTTTGTACAAAGTCGCATGCTTTACCCGTGTTATTATTAGAGTTAGGCTGGGGTGTGTTTCATTGGCCAAGTGCTTGCCTGCTCCTGGCCCCGAACTCACCTCCCAGCACAGTTAGAAAACAAAGATTTGTTTTTGTTGTTTGTTTGTTTGTTTGTTTCTTAAGTGTGTGTTGAGTACTCAAGCATCAGGAGTGACTAAGAGTATTAGACATGAAGTTGTAAAAGATGTAGGTCCTGTTCCTTCTCCATGTAGTAAAACAAATAAATAGGTACTCTGAAGGTGATGAATAGTGTTATGTCAGCATCAAATGGGAACCTAGTCAGACCTGGGGAGGATTTCAGAGAGCTACTTTGAGGCACTGACTTTATATGCAAGAACCAGGAGGCCAAATACAAGCAGAGCAATCCAGTAAGAGGTAATAGGTAAGAGGGATAGAGGTCCCAGCAGAGGGAACTGACTGGGGCAGGAAACAGCTTAATGAAGCCTGAGTAATGTGGGAAGCAAGGGGGGGCAGTGTTTTGGTGGGGAGACACTGGCATATTGTAGAAATGGAGATTTGAAATGCAGCCAGTGCTCTAGGCACAGTCCAGATAAAGCTGGTGTCTGAAACCAAACAGCAGTCATGCTTCACGTTCATGAGTAACAGTTAAAACTCAGGTAAGAGAGCACTAATGGTCATAAGGACTTGGGTCTCAACTGAACTATCTTTGCAGATTAGTGTGCCTGCAAAGCAAGGTTCTGCACCATGAGAATTGAGAGGTTAAGCAAGAATGGATAAATGATGGAGGAGGAGGAGGAGATAATGGTGGTCCTCAAGGGTGTCTTATAGAATATGTTTCTCAGGATCTCCTCATGGCATGAAACCATAGAACACCCACCTGGTATTCTGCATGGCCAAGGTCGGATTGTTTCCAGTTTTTTGCTGATGGAGTTCTAGGTTTGGTCTCTGTACTGGCTGAGTACTGCCAAGTACTGAGTACTGCCAAGTACTACTTCCTAGTTCCCTGCATCATTCTAATCCCCTGCATCGTCTTGCTTCTGAATTAGGTCACCCTTTACTTCCCCCCTCTCCTCGATAAAGGAAAAAAAAAAAACTCTAGAGTGGGGCATTCTTTAGATCCTGAGCCAGAAAACAGAGATCCACTTGAGCAGGTATCTACTCTGTTACCTCCTGCAAATTGATAAGCTACTTGGAAGTTTAGATCCTCAGGTTGATCCCTTTCTTAGCTATGCTTTTAGTTTCCCTAAAATCATGTTGACTGGTTTTATGCCACTACCTGGGTGATAAAGACAGTGCAGCCAGTGATTTTTGATGTAACAACTAGTAGGGACTCTTTAGGCTGAGAAAGAGGTATCAGCATAGAAACTTCGTGCTAATTAGATGATCCTTAGCTGCTTATGGGACATATTAGCTACTGACCCATTGCTGAGTGAAACAGATACTGGAAACTTTTTCAACTAACATCAATCCTCTTAAAAACTGCAACTTGGCCTTTAAATGGGTTCTAGAGTTGATCTGTTCAGCCTCTTAACAATAGAGGGAAAGTTATGGTTTTATTTATATTTCTCCCTGGGCAGATTTACACACACACACACACACACACACACACACACACACACACACACACACACACACACGTGCTTCCTCTCTCCCTCTTAAGGGACCCAGAATTGTAGTAACCTAAATGATCCTTACTTTCTGTAGGGTACAAACTGTGGCTTTGGTAATTGGCCTTGATTGTAGAGTTTAGAGGGCTGGGAACATGGTAATTCTAGCCTCTGGTACTCGGTTCAGAAATGTGCACAGCCCAGCACAGCACTCTTTATAGCATGTTAATTCGTTTTAAGAAATGTTAAACGTTTGTGGGATCTCATTGTTCTTTTCCTCTTCTGTGCGTATGATTTATTTTGTAGGAGTATAAATCAAAACACATTCCTGGAACATATAATGTCTTTAAGATATTTTTGTTGTGCTTATCCTAAAAGTATAGAATATTCTGTATACCAGAGCTAATGACAGCAGATGCTTTAACGTTTGTGTGTTAAAACAATGGCCACTGGGCAGACAGCTGCCAAACATCTTGCAATTAATCTGATACACACATTGGCTTTCATATTCTTTTTCTTCCAGAACAAATGCCCTGAGGTAGAAGAGTTGGTCTTCAGCCACTTTGTGATCTGTAATGACACACAGGAGACACTGCGGTTTGGCCAGGTGGATACTGATGAAAATATTCTTTTGGCGAGTCTCCACAGTCACCAGTACAGCTGGCGTTCTCATAAATCCCCACAGGTATTTGCAAATCAGTCTTACAAACAGCCATTGTTCCGATTGGGGATTTGTTTATTCTGCAGTTATGTCTGTGTGTGGTTATTTCCCTATGTAGTGGCATCTGATGGAGACCCAGGAATGCTCACAGGCCATGCTCCCTGGTAAGCATGGGTACTGCTGGGCAAAGAGACAGGCCTCTAGAGCAGAGCTCTTGTCCTGTGCTGGGCAAGCATGCTGTACTTCTGTTCTTTGCTTTTCCCAGAATGGGGGTGAACAGCCCACCCCTGCTCTGTGAAAGGAGCTAGACTAGTGCTCAGTATGCAGTCAGCACAGGTGCTCAGCAAACTAACCACTATTCAGATTTCCTCTGCTCATGCCTGTACCAGGCAGATGCTTGTCAATAGTAAAGGCAGAAAGTCACAGTCAGAATCATACAGTGACCACAATGACAAACTTTGCCCTGAGGAGAACTGCGAAAAGACACAGCAAAGGATGTCTGTTTTCCAAGTGGTATAATTCCATTCTGTCACTTTAGATGGGGATAATTAGAGAGATGTGCCCTGCAGGGATAGTCTACAGATGAATTAAATGCAAAGATGTGGTCTTAAATGAGAAAAAGAAGTCCTAGGAAGTATTCCCAAGAATAGTGTATTTCTAAAACTCTGGGTAATAAACTATTATCTGCTTGTGATTAAAAGCAAGTGGTTGAATTAGAGAGCAGGTTTTCCCATGTGGTCATAGGCCAGCTTCAGAGTCTGTTCCACTTCAGACTCCACCTCCTTTCTTTTCTTGTATGTACCTTAAGAGCTAGATTCCAGTTTTTTAGTTATTTTGAGATTTTTCACATGAAATCGCCCCATTGTCATAAAATTTGAAAATGTAGATACAATGAAATATTCATTTAAATATCTTAATTTTAAATCAAATTAATCTAACAGGACATTAAAACTCTAAGCTTTTATAATAGAAATTCTCTTTTTAAAGACTTTTAATGTATGTGGGAGTGAGTAGGGTAGATATGTGTACAGGTGTTCACAGATCCTAAAGTGTAGGAGACCGGGAGATGAGCTGCCTGACAGAGATGCTGGGAACCAAACCAATGAACTGTCTCTCCAGTACCTTTTAGTACAAATTCTTTTAAAAGCTTCTCGCACAATATGATACTGCATTCATAATTTTACCCTAGATCACATACATTTTCCAATTTTTGTGAAACTTTTCCACGTTAGAGTTTTCATTTGCCCTGTGTGACATGAGGATGTTACATTTGTTTCTTTGTCTCATTGTATTTGTTTCTTTTGTTGTTTTTTTTATTAGTCACAAAAGTCGAGGCATACACACACACACACACACAAGGCCTGTGCTCAGCCAAGCCCAACCATAGTAGCACTATCTGTGTAGCCTTCCATGGTCACTGCATCCCAGCAATGCACTATCAGTGGCAAGAAATATGCATTCAAGTAACTACAATACCACGTGGCTGTACACTGTCATAGCCACACACAGCCAGCTACAGGGCTCAACCTACAAAGCAAAACAGAAAGACACTTAGCCCCCTGCAGAGTCACCACCAGGATTCCTGGAGCTCATCTGGGAGGGCTGATCCTAAGAAATGGCTCAGGACTGTGGGGACATGCAGTTCCTGGGTAGAGGAAAGGTCAGTGAGAAACAAGAATGGATGGTCACTGTCACCACTGCACCTGTTGTTTTATGTTTTGTTTTGTTTTGTTTTGTTTTATAAAATACTAGTTTATTTTCACAACATCTCTATGTAGTTTATTGCCATACATATTTTAAAGATAAAGAGAACTTATTTTTTATTAGTTTATTAGCTTATATATGCAGTTTTATATCCACAATCCTCTCTTCTTTCCCTGTATTTTGACATGATTTGTCTGTTGAACTAGCCAATCTCTGAGGTTTTAAGAGAAGGGCTGAGAAATCTCTGATACAGAATACTATGTAAGCCTAAAGCCAAAGTAATAGAGGATTGTTGGTCCAAGTATTAAACCCTTGCAAAGTTTTAACTGTGTCACCAAACTTAACTTCTGTAACTTTTAACATATATAAATTGTTTGTATGAAACATTGTCTTTAACTGGGTGTGATGGTGTACCTGTAATCCTAGCACTCAGAAAGTTGAGGAAGGAGAATCAAAAAATTCTATCATCCTCTACCACATAGTGAGTTCAAGGCCAAGCTGAGCTAATGTGAAGACCTATTTCAACCCCATCCCTAAACACAATGCTTTTTTTTTTTTTTTGGTTAAAAAGAAAGCATTGTGTTTAATAAATCAGACTCCTTTAAAAGAAAATGATGTCTTTTTTTGTTTCTATGTATGCTGAAATGTATTTTAAGACTCTCTGAAGCCAAGGGCCTTAATAGGCCCAGAGGGTCCTCATGGAATTCCTAACATCCACAGCAGCACACACTACTGTACTCTAATGAGAGCTTACATCTGAGGATCAGAACAAACAACCACTTAACTTCAGGCTGCACCTGGAACTCGTCACAGATACACAGTGAGCAAAATGTTCCTTTTTCCAGATTCCAAGTCATATCCTGAGCTGCCCAGCAGGCTTGGTTTTAGGAACATTTGTGTATGCAACCTTGGGTATTAGTCAGTACATATTCTCGGGAAGGATTTCTGAAGTTCATAGAACTTAACTCTACTAAACAATACAGCATATATTGCAGAGACCAAGGAAGTGGCAGCAACACCTGGAAAGGTTTCAAAAGGTCAGGGTATCTTAGACCCACACAGAAGGTTGCTAACAACATTGAATCCCAGTAGGACAAGAAGTAACACGAACACAACCAATTCCAGAAATCTGAAGCTGAGAAACCTTTTAGAATTGAGAAGTCATAAACTCTCCTTATAGTTTCTAACACATGCTATGAGGCAGAATCACTTAAAATATTGGACATTCCACAACAATTTCTTGCCTACACAAACAAATGAAGAGCGGAACTGTTTCCTAGGGAATAATTGAACATGTTCAGCTGCACAGAATCAGATGCCACCACAGAGGACTTGTAAATATCTTGAGTTCAGCTCTCCAGATAGGTTGGGTGACCACAATAACCATCAAGGAGTTGGTCTTCAAAGAAGTATTTATCATACAGAGTTGAATCTAGATCCTAGAAGTATAAGTTGATGACATCCTCCCAGAATGTGAACAAGTATATACAGATCAGAGATAAGGGAAGCCTTGTTTGATTTAGCCAAGCCAGATAGTGCAACACCTCCACAAACTGTGTAGGACTCATGTATAAGCTATCATAAACAGCTTCCTTTCTAGTTCTAGAACTTTGGTTAATCTGCCCTTGAAATAGGAAAACCTTTCCTTTGAACCTCTTTTTACTTTCAGATGGCACAGTTTATAAATTATGCACATACTTAGAGGTATAGAATTCCAATTACTAGTGATTTAGTTTGTTTTAGTATAAAGGTTTATTTCTATTTTATGTGCAATTTGAATGTTTTGTGCATGTGTGTGCACACCATTGTGAGTGCCTAGTGCCTATAGAAGTCAAAAGAGGATTTTGGATATACTGTATGTAACTAGAGTGAAGGATGGTTATGAACCATTATGTGGATGCTGGAAACTGAACTAGGCTTTCTGCAAGAGCAGTCAGTGTTCCTCACCTGAGCCATTGCTTCAGCCCTGCCATCACTTAATTTTAGTAATTAAATCAAACAATGTAAAAACAAGAGGGTTGGGGCTCTAGAGAGTATATCTAAAATAACAATTTCTCTACAGTGAACGTAAAGGTAATTTATAACTTCATGGAAATGTCATATCTCTTAAATTGTAAATGGACCTAGATAACTATTTTGAAAACCAGGAGAGTATCTTGCAAATATCCAGTAAACAGACATAGTGCCAGAAATATAAACCCTACAGTAAAGGCAGAGGTTGGCAACTGTCCTTTAAAGGATCGGCTAGTTAATAAGGTAGCTAATGTATTAGGCTTCCATAGTCTTACAAGTGGTGTTGTGGCTTCTCATCGTGCAGAGCACAGTAGAGTTCATAAAGGAGTGAAGAAGCCGCACTTCAGTGACACTGTATTTATAGATGACGTTCCAGTTTCATTCTATTGTCACATGTGTTGAATTGCTCCTTTGCACTTTTCTTTCCCAACATTATAATTGTAAAGGTTCTGACTGGAGCAAAACTCGTCAGTAGTGTACAACATTTGTTGCTCTATAGAAAACTAGGTTTGATTCCCAGCACTCACATGACGCCACACTACCATCCATACCTCCAGTTCCAGAGGATCCAGTGCCCTCTTTTGAACTTCTTAGGACATCCACATGGTACACAGGTATACTTGTGAGCAAAACATTCACACATGAAATAAAATAAAAGTGAGTAAGTCTAATTTTTAAATTTTTAACAAAATCAAAATGTAAAGGTTCACAAGCTATCCAAAAATATCCAGTTTGCCCATAATCCCATGTGTCAATCCTTGTTTCAAGTCTTATATCTAATAGATTTCATTAGGCTAAAAGTTTGATTTGTAAATATCCTCACTTTGACCTTTCTGGTATTCCCATCACTTCAGTGCTTGGGGAAAAAAAAAATCTCAAAAATGTAAGAAATGATAAGAGTAATAGTGTAAGCCATGCAGTAAACACACTTGTCAAATAACAGTGAAGTATTTTGTTGCTCTCATTCTGTACCCAGTCAATGGAAGGGCTTTAGAAAGTTCTCCAGAGCCGGGCGGTGGTGGCGTATGCCTTTAATCCCAGCACTTGGGAGGCAGAAGCAGGTGGATTTCTGAGTTCCAGGCCAGCCTGGTCTACAAAGTGAGTTCCAGGACAGCCAGGGCTACACAGAGAAACCCTGTCTCGAAAAACCAAAAAAAAAAAAAAAAAAAAAAGAAAGTTCTCCAGTTCCCTTTTGGGACGTAGAACTATTTTAAGGTGAAAATTTTTCCATTTTCTTAAGAAAACAGTGTGTTTTGAGGATAAGAGTGTCTTATAATTCCAGCGAATTGTCCATTTTGTGAACTGGCCTGTCAGTCCTCCTCTTCAGTCGTCACTCTTTCCAAGTGCATTCATGCCATGTGTTTGTTCAGATGGATCCAGAAAAATGACAGACTCCTTACTTCGTCAGTCACAATTTAAAATCTAAAAAGGCAGACATAGGCAGGAAAAGATTCTGTGTTAACACTGGTGTTTGTCAAGTGTTCTCTGTGTGCACACAAGTGTTAGAGCTAGTTTTGTGTATGGTGCTAGAGGTTGTGAAGTTTCTTTAAAAAGAACAAATGATCGAGATTTTTTTTAATGAATTTTTCGAGAATGTCATTTATGTATACAATATTCACCCTACCCCCAACTCCTCCTGGATCCTACATTTACACATACATCCCCTTTCCACTTCTGTGTGTGTGTGTGTGTGTGTGCGTGTGTATGTGTGTGTGTGTGTCTGTCTGTCTGTCTGTCTGTCTGTGTGTCCCTGCTACACAAGTTGCTGATGGAATGTGATCTCCCTGTCTAAGATTCCTTGGGTAAGAAGCTTCAAAGCATTAAAATAAGACTGTAAACTTGACTCCATGATTTCTTAGTAATCTCCTGTTAGAACAGGATGTAAACTAAAGCAGAGATTTACATTAAAATACTCACCACAGATTTACAAACACTGAAAAAATGAAAGATACCAAAAGGAGAGTGAAGAAAAATCTAACAAGTCTATATGATGATCAATAATTTGCAGGATTTTCAAAATATTTGTATAGAAAATATAGTTATTGTGTCCTATAACCAAGAAAAGAATTTAAATTCTAGATATAGAATGCCATCTTCACACTACAAGAACAAATGCACAAACAATACTGAGAAAGCTATGACAGAGCAGTGTTAAACACCAAGGCCTAGTGTCATGTCCTCTGTCATTTTTCTCCGCCTTAATTTGTCTCCTATCTTCCTATTCATATTTTAATTGGTAGTGGTTAGATCCTTTTGGTCTATGGTATGTATTAAATATAAACAGTCTCCTAAGAAATGTATTCTTAAGTGAGAAAGAGTTACTTAAGCCAGTGATGTGAGAACAGGTGGTGGTCCACATGCATGGACTAAGATGTGTGAGAGAAAGCTACAAAGGCAGGGAGGGCAACATGGCACAGTAGGGGAACACATCCAATTTGGTGTCAGTGCAGAGGTCATGTGTGGAACTGCCAAAGGGGAACCTGGGTGAAAGCTGTAAGAGCTCTGATATACTGTGCTAAGCAATTTAATGCTGTCTTTAGGCTGTGATAGCATAAAGGTGAGAACATCTATACCCAGCACAGGCCATGCTAAAAACTGAATACAGGTTGCCATGGAGATCACAGCACACAAAGCCTGGGAGATATAAACAGCATATCATGGTCAAGGAAGCTCAATATTATTTCATTGTAATTCAGGATAAAAGGCCAGTTACACTAAAGAAACAAGTCCTTAAAATGGATTAGTGTACTGGCAGGCTTTATTGTCAACTTGACACAAGATAGAGTCATCACAGAGAAAGGAGCCTCAGTTGAGGAAATGCCTCCCTGAGATCCAGCAGTAAGGCATTTTCTCAATTAGTGATCAATGGAAGAGGGTCCAGCCATCTCTGGGCTGCAAGTCCTGGGTTCTATAAGAAAGCAGGCTGAGCAAACATTGTGAAGCAAGCCAGTAAGCAGCACCCCCTCCATGGCCTCTGCATCAGCTCCTGCCTCCAAGTTTGAGTGCCTGTCCTGACTTTCTCCAATGATGAGCTATGATCTGGAAGTATAAACAGAGTAAACCCTTTCCTCCCCAACTTGCTTTTTGGTCATGGTGTTTCCTTGCAGTAATAGAAACCCTAAGATAGTCAGCCAAATGTTGTGATATAAATATTCCTGTAGTAGCTGACTTCGAGCTATCAATGTTTTAACTACCTGTTAGGAATTTCTGGCTATTTGGGGACTGTTTTTCATAATCAATTATGAGCCAATTTCACCTCAATACTGTTTGGAAGAGTTCTGACCTAAAGAGCCTGCCACTCTGTGTGGAAGAAATGCCCTATGTCTGGCAGGAAGCTGTGGGCAGCCATGGGGTAATGTAAATATAGGAATACCACAGTTGCGCACATTTGGTAGAGATGTTTCTGGTAGAGGTGAGAATATAGGCAAGAGGAGAACACACACAGGAAGTAGTTTGTACACTGCTGCATATCCTAAAGCTGGGAAAGATAGTGGTGCCTGAGCTCTGGCAGAACTGAGGACATATTGACATAAATCCATAAGAAACTGATTGCTCAGTGAATAGCAGCTATGAATTCTCAACAGAGCCAAAAACTTTCCAAGGACTCTGGGTTCTAAACAACGTGGGCAAGTTTGGGAAGGAGTCAAAACCATGGCAGTGCAGGGTGGCCTGTCATATCTCTAGCCCGGGACACCAGCACAGCTGAAGAATGAAGAAAGAACCATGCAAAGGAGAGAAGCCATAAAATTGGATCATAATATATATAAAGTTGACCCAGCTGTTCTCCTGAGCCACACATGGAGTATGCTGGAAGACTGCAAGCACCTTGCATCTCAGACATGAAATGAGCTGCCTCCCACCCAGGCGTGAGAGCCTTCCATACCATACTACTCTAAATAAATTAATCCAAAATCAGCACTCTTTAGAACCCACAGCCTCTATAACTAAGTGTTTACAGTGTTACATGATATAACTGTAGTAGATCAGAAGGTCACCTCAGAGATCTAAGACAGAAAAGGAAAGGTACTCATTTTGAAGTAAAAGACAGTTCTAAGCCACAGTTATCCAGATGTTGCCTTTATCAGACATAAACTTTAAAGCAGCTGTCATAGTGAAGAATTCTATAGATACAGTTGAGGCTCTGAAGTGACTAGTTTTAAATTAATCCTAGGTGGGCCTATTTTCATCAGAAAAAAGCCTTGAGATGCTCAGAATTTCTGTGATGAGAGACATAAGGGTCTGCCAATAGTGTGAAAGCAAACTGTTCCACCATGATGCCTATGAGTAGGGCAGTGGAGCATTGAGCTTGCTGCGCTAGCCGGCCAACCTGAAAGTAGCTGCCAGCACCAACCAGTATGAGGCCAGAACCCTCAAAATAAGGCAACCACAGTGAAGCAGGCTCAGAAGTTGATTCTCCAAAAAAGAGTCCAGCTGATACCTTATCTACAGTACTGTTACATGAAGACATGGCCAACCCCCCTATCTCCTGGCCTGCACCCACAGAAGTAAATGGATGCCTACTGACATTACTGAAAGACAATGCACTTTAGCATCTCAGAGTCACTTTTGTTTGACACCAATTTCAATATGCATGAGGCTCTAACCAAGAATATAATAGGTACCACACTCTGTCATCTCTAGACCGTGCTGTTCCTGGCCTTGTCATTTAGTGTCATTTTCCATTTGATAAAACTGGTGCTTTCACGACTAGCAAACTCTGGCTTCCTTTTATCTAAGGATGGTTCCTTAATCTTTTGCTTCCCTCCAAGATTTCAGCATAAGCTGGAGGTAGAAGCTAGGAGGAGCTTCAGCATTGTCTGTGTGGAAACCTTAGCTAGATCCTTTGGTTTATTAGCCCTTTGGCTACTTTCCATGACACAGTAAGTAACAGTGTTTATGATGAACTTCCTGACACTTCTGAGCCCTTTTCATTTTCCTCAGCATCGGCCTCTGATTTAATATCAGGTTTCTGGTCATTTTCTCTTTGAAGCTTCTTAGGTATCCACTAATACTTTCTTATGTCTTTATAGATTTTTCTTTTCTGCTCCAGTTCCCCTTCTACATCTTGGGCTTTTGTTACAAGAGCACCAGTTTATAAGTAACAAAATATTTCTTACTTGTCTATGGTATCTAGCAAGTTATCACAGAAAAACTTGAGTACCTAAGACAGTACTACTACTACTACTAATAATAATAATAATAATAATAATAATAATAATAGACAATGACAATGACAAAAGGAAGGAGAAAGAGAAGAAGAAAAGGGGTCTGGAGAGATGGTTCAGAGGTCAAGAGCACAGGCTGCTCTTTCAGAGGTCCTGAGTTCAATTCCCAGCAACCACATGGTAGCTCACAACCATCTGTAATGAGATCTAATGTCCTCTTCTGGCCTGCAGGTGTACGTGCTGGTAGAATGCTATATATACAACAAATAAATAAATCTTTTTTTTTTAAAGGCGGGGGGGGGTGGAGAGGAGGAGGAGGAGTAGTCAAAGGGTTTTGTTGAATGAGGAATTTCAGAACTAGGTTAATACCAAGGTCTGAAAAGAGTGTAATTAAGGGGCTGNAGAGTGTAATTAAGGCATCAGCCAGAGCTACAGTCTAGCCATTGACTGGGCTACAGGGTCAGCTTCCAAAATGTCATACTCATGTGGCTCATGGTAGGAAGTTTCAGGTGCTCACTTCAAGCATCCTTCCATAAAATCACTTGTGTGTTCTCTTGATGGAGCAGCTGGTTTCCCCTAGGTCAATAAATCCAGAACAAAATGAGACAGAAGCCAGTGTTTATGCTTAGAAGTTATTATCATTTCTGTTACATCCCAGGGGGTAAAACACAAATGTGGAAACAATTAAGCAAAGAAACAGATAATAAGAAGCAGGCATCATTGGGCTGTCTTAGAAATGAGCTTGCAGAGGCTTACTGGCTAACCAGTCTAAACAATCAGTAAACTCCAGGTACAACGAGAGACCTTATCTCAAGAAGGTAAAGTGGGGAGCAATGCAACAAGTCACACAGCACTGAACTTCCTAACGTACACGTATACACACACACACAAGCACCAAGTGTGTCTCGCTTGATAGAGTTATCACCATTATAGTAATTACTTAATCTCAATCAGGGGGCTTCTACTTCGCCTTAGATCACAACCTTTATATCTATAATAAGTCTTTAAAGCACTAGAGCTGTGCACAAATCTACCCTAGATGCTACTGTGTCTATTTGCCTGCCAATAACCCCAAGATATGATTTGCCATGTTCCCCCTGAGCCACTCTTATTCTGACTGGCCAGCCTTCATGTCCCATTCTCACAATCCCTTACCCCATGGTGTCAACTCTCCCCATCCCTCTTTTTCCTCGTGCTCCTCTCCTCAGACCCTAAGCGCTGAGCAACAAAGGCCCAGCTATAGGCTGTAGCTGTAGGCATCTTTATTCAACCGTTAGTTTTAAATTAAGGCACAGGATTACATTGCATCACTTGATGTATGTGAGGATTCTCTCATCCCTGAGGCAACCAGATCTTGGGGACCAGTGTTTAGCATTACAACACTAGCAAAAGACCAAACCTCAACATAATCACTATTCTTAGCTGTCATAGGGAGATTGATTGGTACAAAAACCAGAGACTGCTATATTGGACATTTAGGACATCATTGATAGCTTCGTAGCTAAAAGTTCCTGTTTGGAAAGATAAAGATAGAAATCATACTATGCTAGGCTGGGAAATGAACTTAAAGAACAAAAGTGAGGAAGATAAGTCTGGAGTTTTTATTCGGTAAGCTTCATGTTTTTATTCTTTAAAAAAAAAATGGATATTAGATACAATACAAAAATCACAAGGCCAGGGAGGATTTTAAATAAATTTAAGCATGCTCATATGAAAATAAATTGCAGAGAGATTAATGACAGTGAATAGAGAAAGAACTATTGATGACATAAAGACTTAGAAGAAATTTCAGATGTTAGCCACAGGTTGACCTTAGATGGGAAGAACTCCACAGCGGATTCCTATTGTTGCTTACTAAAGCACTCCACACATCATGCTGAAACCATTCATCAGGTCATGATTCTGCCTAGGAGAGATCTAGGACCACTCCAGCAGAGACTGTGCTGCCCCAACAAGGGTGCACTCAGGAGACCAGAGCCAGCTTGGAAGGTAGCAGAGGCTGAGGAATTAAAGATGGCCTTGCCGTCTTAGGCTGGATGTTGGCCAGATGTCTTGATTCTCCGGCATGTGACCTCTCAAGCAAGCTGGCCCAGAATTATTCACATGGCAAAATTTTTCTGAGAGAACTAGAGACTGTGTGGTCTCATGAAACTCAGGCAAGAACTCTTAGAATCATTCTGACACATTGGGGAGAGCATGTTACAAAATTAAGCTGGAAAAGAGCCTACACACAAGATTTATGGCCAGCAACAACTTAAAGGGGCCTCCTATGAAGTCAGAGGCAGGTAAATTGGAGTGAAAGGTGGACAGGAAAGGAGGCCATAATGGTGCTAGTTATGCTTTGTGATAGGCCTTCAGAAGATGCTCACTGAATAGAGAGAGCTGGGGGTTCCCATAACCTCTCTAATAGTACTCAAGATCAAAAGCTTAAAGTCATAGTTTACAATCCTATACTATAAATCATACTTTTATATCATCCTGGATGGCTTTCTATGTACTATACATATTTTTTTTAATCTGGTATGTACACACACACACACACACACACACACCCCATCAGACTCAGACCAGGCACATACTTCAAGTGGAGCCGGTCTCCAGGCCTAAGTGCATGTACAGCTTCTCACACTCTTATTTAATCTATATTTAATCTGTAAAGATTCTTATTATTTTTCATAAACTAAAGCTGGATAGAATACTTACTAAATATTGTATATTTATACTCAATACACATTAAATGTAGCACATGCTGTCTTTCTTTCTAATCATGGAAATCATGTCCCAGAAGTTTACAGTGTCACTCTCATCATTCAGAGACAGCTGTCTGCAACCAGCAAGTCCACTTGGGAAGGAAGGATTTTATGCTTTGCTCCACAGTGACAGTAACAAGATTCTTTTCATTGTTAAAATCAACAGGTAAACACTTCTTGGGACCATCTGGCAAGGATTTTAATCCAAAATATTCTGTAAACATTGATTCTATTTAAGAACCAGGAGCTACTGTCCAGTTGCTGTCAAATGCTTCCTTCCTTCATTTTTCATGCAACCAGAGAAGCTGAAAGAGCTATAGCCTCGGTCTCTTGGCTTTTCCTTTTCTCAGGTATCTTGCTTCCATCAGGAAAGTCACATTACTCTGTGGGACTTTCCAGTGCCTTCCAAAGTTACCCATAGGACTGAGACCAGAGTGTGTTCCAACACTAAATATCTAGCCAAGATGGAATTCCCTCACTTCCCGAAACTGCACACAGGCATTTGAGTCTGAGCTCCTTCCTAAGAATCACCTGCACTTCTGCCGTTCCTATCTCTACAGGAGATTGCCATGGTAGGGCTGTGGTAGGGCACTTCCTCCCCTCCCAGGGCTTATTTCTGGAGTTTTCTACAAAAACTGACTGGGCAGGTGACTGGGGATTATTTAAGCTGTGAGGTTCAGAGAGGAATGGCTGCTGAGACTGCCCCTCCCCTGGCAGTAAATTCTAGATATTGAAATGTAGCTTTGAAGACTACATACTAGAGATTCCCTAAGATTTTTACAAGGCATTGAGTACCTTTCCACAAGCCAGTATTCTGCAAATATGAGTGTCCTCAGCTCGCCAGTGTCTAAACATAAAGGTTCTTTATAGGGCTAATTGTAAATGTGAATTTGAATGCAGTGTGCTTGCAGAAAGGCTTTGCAGCTGGGCTATTGAAGCATAGTATTTTTCCATTTTTAATGTATGGTAAATGCTGATTAGGAATGTCACAAAGACCTCAGCATACATACCATGATTGCCTTTAATCATCACCATTTCCATGAACCTGTGTGACAAACACATTAACCAAGACAGTGGCATACTGTTACACTGTGGTACTTCTGATCATCTCTGTACTTTTAATTATTCCCAGGATATTGAAGAATTTATTATTTAAAGGTTAGAATAATGCCCAAGATATGGACAAACCCAGTGAGTGTCAGACACTAGGAATGTTGGATGACTTCAGAGTTATGAAATTATTTCATTTCTCATGATAATTCTTGGCTTGCCAAGTTAGTGCATTTTGAAGAATGCCGAGAGCAGATTTTCAGATAAATGTGAACTAACCCATTCTTGTGGAGTCAGGGGCTTCCCTACAGGCATCAGTTCATGTTTGGCTTGCCTGGCTCACATTTGGGGATAGAATGAGTTAGGACAAGGTCTTAGCACAGTCCCTCTCTGGGAAAGAAAAACCAACTGCACAACTTGGAGAGGCTCTGAGAATCTGCAGTTGCCATGGATACTTTAACCTTTATAAAAATGTTTTCTCCGTATGGCAACACAACTTACTTCAATGAAAATAAATAAGAATTTTTTTATTTCTTTTCTGTCCATCTGTTGCCTTCTTTTTTCCTCTAATTAAAAGTTAGAAATATCAAGTTAAGTTGCCCAAATCATTATAATGACTAAAAATAAATTAAAATCTCATAAAACCTCTCAATCATTTTTAGGACATGTGTTGGCATGTCTCCTAAATTAAATTTTGCTGATGTCTCTTACATTTGAGAGTAACATAAAGAAAAGAGAGTTTCAGTTCTGAGTTTGGATAGGTTTCTTCATCATTTATTCTTGTGTATAGTTACAATAGATATATAAACAAACAAAAGCTGACAGTTCTGATTCACAAGCCCAAGAGTGTTTATCCAGTGCATCTGAATGACTATCAGAGAAGACTGAGTTTATCTTCTTGGCTTCTATTTCTGAGTGCTCCTGAATTATCCTTTATCATGTGCATCCTACATACTCAAAAGCCTTCCTCTAAAGAACTATATCCAAGCCGGGCATGGTGGCGCACGCCTTTAATCCCAGCACTCGGGAGGCAGAGGCAGGCGGATTTCTGAGTTCGAGGCCAGCCTGGTCTACAAAGTGAGTTCCAGGACAGCCAGGGCTATACAGAAAAACCCTGTCTCGAAAAGAACTATATCCAGCCAAGCTCTGAGAACCATCGACTGCCAAGAATATCTGTCCAAAGAGTATCTGTGTATGTCTCAGCAACACCAGAGTGTATGAGTAGAACTCCATTAAAACTTACAAAATGTCTTTCTTTTACTTAGTAAAAGGAAAAAGAACCATTCTCATCTGCATACACATATACACATGTCATATATAACTTAACTATAGAGAAAGCCCACACCCTGCTTTCATAAAAACCCTGTATATCCTTGCATATATATAAGCTGTGTGTATTTATATCTGATTTCATGATCAAAGTACTTGAAATGCCAATAATGATAATTATAATAAATGAACAAACTTGCTTATTGAACCTTTTTGTTAAAAAAAATCTGAGTCTGTCTCCCCTGATCTTCAGCATTTAGAATTGACTGATCATTTTTGAAGCAAAGACTGTGAGATAGCCCCTTGTTAAAAGGAAAGCAAAGAACATCTGTGAGATAGCCCCTTGTTAAATGGGAAATGCCACTGCTGTCCCTGTTGCTTCCTGTAACATTCCAAAGACTCATCCTGCACAATAAAAGTCCTTGAACAGATTTTACACACCAATATGTTAAAATA